>SJXQ01008178.1:0-78287 GCA_006408695.1 Aepyceros melampus
AATAAATAAATAAAAAGCAGAGACACTACTTTGCCAACATAGGTCTGTCTAGTCAAGGCTATGGTTTTTCCTGTGGTCATGTATGGATGTGAGAGTTGGACTATTAAGTAAACTGAGTGCTGAAGAATTGATGCTTTTGAACTGTGGTGTTGGAGAAGACTCTTAACAGCCCCTTGGACTGCAAGGAGATCCAACAAGTCCATTCTGAAGTGAACACCCAGATCAGTCCTAGGTTTTTGTTGGAAGGACTGATTCTGAAGCTGAAACTCCAGTACTTTGGCCACCTGATGGGAAGAGCTGTCTCCTTTGAAAAGACTAAGATTTTGGGAAAGATTGAAGGCAGGAGGAGAAGGGGACGAAGAGGACGAGATCATTGGATGGCATAACTGACTCAATGGACATGAGTTTGAGTAACCTCTAGGAGTTGGTGATGGATAGGGAGGCCTGATGTGCTGCCATCCATGGGATCGCAGAGTCAGACATGACTGAGCAACTGAACTGAACTGAATATTCAGTATATCTACAGGTGTTTAGAAAACAGTCAACTTATGCTAAAGATGAAAAAGAAAGAAAAATGAGAGAGGGATAATAGGGACTTAAACAACAACTGAATTAAATCAGAAATTGTTAGATTGCTGTTTAATGGTTATGAATACTTATGTTCTGTATTGCACAATTATTGAAAGCTTTTAATTTTCCAAGTGAATATTATTCTTTGTTTTTTGACATTGATTTTCTCTTCCTGGAAAATGCTTCCTCTTTTATTTTCAAATTAAATTTGAAAAGCAAACCAGAAAATAAAGTCAGAATACTATGGATAAAATAACAAGATTTTTCAACATTTTGTTGATACTCTTTACTTTATATGTATGTATATATATCTTATGTAATTTGAAATATATACAAACTTCAAATTGTAAAATTGTCTAATATAGAATAATTGTGTAATTGGAAATATAAATCAAGTTATATGTATTTCAAATTGTATACTTAAAAGATATATAAAATTATTAGGTATACATAAATATATTTCAAATTATGTTTTCCACATTTTCTTTCTTTCAATATACTTAGCAGATAGGGCCATTCCAAATTACTATTTCACAAACTAAGATGATTCTCAGTAGGGAAGCCTTACCTCATGTTGTTTTCATCAAAGGGAGCTTGGTCTATATTTGCCTGTCTGAATATTGCCATTATATTACTAATTTACACATTGAGGAAAAGGTCAGGAGTACTTCAAATTTTTGATGACTTGATATGAACCTGAAAGAGGAATGTTAATAACTGATGAAATATATCCACAATAGCTCAATATTAGGATAGTTTAAAATTATATATTCTAAGATAAAAAAACTTAACCTCATATTGTTGAAGTCTTTATATATTGGGATTTGGGGGATTAGTATTCTTTATTCAAGACAGCTAAATATAATTTATGTTAAGACTACATAAGTACGGGAAAAAATACAAAAAGTGTACATATTAAAATAGTAATCAGGTAAGATGATATTCAATATAATAAATGTATTGATAAAGTAATACAGTTTGTAGTGTTCTTAAAAACATAAATTATTATTTCAATAACAGTTCAATGTAAAATTATGTTAACTAAAACACAAATTATTGCAAACATTTTGAAAGCCATTATCATTGATAATATATATATACTATAATATTCAAATATTATTTTGTTTTTGTTCACTTAATAAAATAATTTTCTGTGATCCATTCTTGGATCATCTTAGTCTTAGTTATATAAATTATTATTTTCTCAGACTGTGAAATAGAAGCATAATTTTAGGCATTGCCTACGTATGTACCTATTTTGCTTATGATACATTGTGCAGCGATGTATAATATGTTTTCTTAATTTTGTAATTTATTTAAAAAATAGAATCTGGATATAATTACTTTTTATTGTTTAGTACATTGAAACTTACTAGGTGGTATATATATATCTAAAAATCAAAAGTTCAGAAGTATGTACATTAAATCTAGTAGCCTAACATCAGAGAAATCTAAGAATATTATTTTATATCTTGTAAAACAAATTTCAAAGAGAAAATTTTAGGTTCATTGAGAGTTTTAAAATAATATCTTTCCAGCAAAGACATTATATTTTCTGAAGTTTTTCACTTATAAAAACCATAGAATGTATTTTTATGACATCTGATATAAAGGGAAAAAAATGCTATTTTGATCTAAATGGGTTAACAAGCAAATTGTTTGTATTGGTCCAATAATATAGTAGGATATACTGCATTGTTTTGAGTGTATTTGGTAACATGGAGTTAGCATTTTGTGACAGACTGATAATTAGGAGCTAAGTGCAGAGTAAAGTTATGAATAAAGAAAAAAAATAGAACACAAATCAAAATTAGATGCAGAACTGGAATGATATGAAAAAATGACACTGAGATGGAACTGCAGAAAATACTATGAAAGATCATCCATTCATTTCTTTGAATAATAAGAGTTTTGGCAACTGAAGTGGAAAATCAGACCCAGATGGAGACGCACACCATTGAAGTTACCTACTCCTATTATTTTACCAGGTGTAGGAAATATATGAGAAATACAGTATTTGTTCATGAGAAATCCTTTTCCCTAAAATAGTAAGGATGCATCTTTTTTTCATTTTCTTGCTTGAATATTGTCTTCCTCAAATAATTTAAATTTTTAGAAAATTTTCAACATAGGTGTTTCTCATACTGTCCAATGGATTCAGAGATGCAATATTTCATGCAAACTTAGGTTCCTTCTTCAGGCAACACATGTCACTAATTACCAAGTGTGTCATCAGAGCGTATTTGTGTATCTCCACATAGACAGCTCATTGCAACCTGAAAGATTATTCTGAGAACTTGTTGCAATATGATCATCTATCACTTTAAAACAATAAATAGAAGATGATTAATAAATGAGTTGAAAATCAGCAAAAATTTTGAAAACAAAGAGGGAAAAATATGTTAGAACAGTTGTTTTATCACTTACAAAAGTGTTTCTGCATCTGTAAAGCAAGCAATTACTTTGTCATCTAATTTCCCAATGACTTAACATTTGTTTTCCAACTGTCCCTTGAAAGAATCTGGTAGGCTATAGTGGTAGTGAAATTGAATCTCTACATGAAGAGTTTTCCTTTATAGTTCTCTTCATTATTTTTTCTGTAGTTCTATGCACACATTCAGATCTGAACTTACAGTTGCTTTTTTGTCTTTTCCTTCCTAAAAAGTCTGCTCTCTGTAACTCCCAATCATTATTAGTGATTTTCCTCTATCTTCCATATTTTCTCTAAACATTTTCTCAAATGTCCTTGCTTCAATTTGTTTCTGACTATAAACCTTGACTTCGTTCTCTTTTCTTCTAATTCTCCGTTTTGGTTTTATTTTCCAGGGAAAAAGGGTCTTCTGTTAAAAACATTTATTCTCCAGATGTCACATATTTAATGTATTAAATTATAATTTTATTTTAATAATTATAAATACTATCAAATATTTAAATCTATATTATAATATTTAAATATTACATTAATATTTATAATAATTAAATCTAAGGTAGGTATTTTCTTATGTTTCAATGTAAGATTTTCTCTCTGCTTTTTAATTTTTTTCTTTTTAATATCTTTGTTTTGATGACACAATTATTCTCTTTACTAAAAATGTCTATTTTTAAGTAAATATTTTACTTTCTTAAGATTGACTTCTTAATTCTGCTCTCTGTAACTCCCAATCATTATTAGTGATTTTCCTCTATCTTCCATATTTTCTCTAAACATTTTCTCAAATGTCCTTGCTTCAATTTGTTTCTGACTATAAACCTTGACTTCGTTCTCTTTTCTTCTAATTCTCCGTTTTGGTTTTATTTTCCAGGGAAAAAGGGTCTTCTGTTAAAAACATTTATTCTCCAGATGTCACATATTTAATGTATTAAATTATAATTTTATTTTAATAATTATAAATACTATCAAATATTTAAATCTATATTATAATATTTAAATATTACATTAATATTTATAATAATTAAATCTAAGGTAGGTATTTTCTTATGTTTCAATGTAAGATTTTCTCTCTGCTTTTTAATTTTTTTCTTTTTAATATCTTTGTTTTGATGACACAATTATTCTCTTTACTAAAAATGTCTATTTTTAAGTAAATATTTTACTTTCTTAAGATTGACTTCTTAAGGTACACTGTGAGACTAACAGTGTACACAGACTACTTACTAACAATGTAGATAGACTAACTATCTGCATGTTAATAGTTGCCACTTTGTATGTATTTTGTTTTAGTTTTTAAAGTTATTATAAAATAATGGCTATATTTTCCTGTGCTGCACAATGTATCCTTGTTGCTTATTTATTTTATAAATAGTAGTTTGTGTCTCTTAATCCTCTACCCCTATCTCAACCATCCCTTATTTCCTTCTCCACTGGTAACCAGTAGTTTGTTCTTTATCTGTGAGTCTTACCACATTTTCTTTATACTTTCATCTGTTGATGAAAGCAACTTGAGTTACTTACATATCTTCACTGCTGTAAATAATGTTGCTATGAAAATTGAGGTTTGTGTATCTTTTCAAGTTAGTGTTTTTATTTTCTTCAGATATATACCCAGTAGTGGGTTTGCTGGATAATATGATAACTCGATTTTTCATTTTTTGAGGAACCTCTATACTTTTTCCCATGGTAGCTGCACCAATTTACAGTATCATCTATATTCTACTAGAGTTCTCTTTGCTCTACATTCCCTCCAATATGTGTTATTTATGTGTGTGCATGTGCACTCAGTCGTGTCCAACACTTTGCTACCCTATATGCTGTAGCCCACCAGGCTCCTCTGTCCACAGACTTCTCCGGGCAGAAATACTGGAATGAGTCGCCATATCGAACCCAAGTCTCTTGCATTTTCTGCATTGGTAGGTGGGTTCTTTACCAGCTGAGCCACTGGAGAAGCCCTTGTTATTTATAGACATTTTAATAATAGCCAATTTGGCAGTTGTGAGATAATATCTCATTGTGGTTTTGAATTGTACTTCTCTAATGATTAGAAATTTTGTGCATTTTTTCTGGCGATTATTGATTCTCTGAATATCTTGTTTGGAAACATGTCTGTTCAGATCTTCTGCTCATTTTTTAATTGGGTTCTTTGTTTTTATGATATTGAGCTGTCTGAGCTATTTATTTTGGATTTTAACCCCTTAGCATATCAGTTGTAAGTGTATTCTCCTGTTCAGTGCGTTTTTTTTTTTTTTCCATTTTGTTGTTTTATTTGTTGATTGTTTCCTTTGCTCTGCAAAAATTTTTAACTTTGATTAGGTTTCATTTGTTTAGTTTTGCTTTTATTTATTTTGCCTTAAGGGACAGATCCAAAAAAAAAAAAAACATTGCCATAATTTATGTCAAAGCATGTTCTGCTTATGTTCTCTTCTAAGAGTTTATTTTACTCTCACATTTTAGTCTTTTTAATCTATTCTGAGTTTATCTTTGGTGTGAAGAAATGTTCTAATTTCATTGTTTTACATGTAGCTGATGGGTTTTTCCAGCATCACTTTGTAAAAAGATTCATTTTCACTGTCTGTCCTTGCCTCCTTTATTATAGATTAATTGTCCAAAAATGTGTGAGTTTATTTCTGGGCTTTCTATTCTGTTCCATTAATCTACATGTATTTTTGTGTGTGTGTGTGTGCCAGTACCATGCTATTTTAATTAATATAGCTTTGTAGTATAGTCTGAAGTCAGAAAGCATGATACTCCAGCTTTGCTCTTTTTTAAAGATTGTTTTGAAAATTTGGGGTCTTTTGTGGTTCCATATAAATTTGAGGATTATTTTCTCTAGTTCTGTGAAAAAATTTCATGTGTATTTGGTAGGGATTGCATTAAGTCTGTAGATTTTTTTGGATAATATGGCCATTTTAACAATATTAATTCTTCCAGTTGAAGAATAGAAAAATCTCTTTTCATTTCTTGATATAATTTTCAAATTCCTTCCTCAATGTTTTGTAGTGTTCAGAGAACACATCTGATTTAAAATAATTTTTAAACCCTTTTCTTCACTGCATTTAAAAAATTATTTTTAAAATATTATTTATTTATTTTGGCTGTTCTAGATCTTAGTTGCTACTCAGGCTTTGCTCTAGTTACTGCAAGTAGGGTCTAGTCTCTTGTTGTGTGTGGGCTTCTCATTACAATGGCTTCTCTTGTTATTGAGCATGGGTTGTAGGGTGTACAAGCTTTAATAGTTGCAGCTCCTGTGCTCTAGAGCACAGCTGAATAGTTGGTGCTCTGGGCTTAGTTGCTTCATGGCATGTGGGATCTTTCTGAATCAGGGATCAAACCCATGTCTCCTGCATTGGCAAGCAGGTTTTTTACCCCTGAGCCACCAGGGAAGCCTTCCACTGTATTTTATAATTGAACTAACTTACTTCTTCGTCGGGGCTTCCCTGATGTCTCAGTGTGCAAAAACTCCCCCGGGAAAGCAGGAGACACAGGAGACTTGGGTTCAGTCTCTGGATCAGAAAGATTCTCTGGAGTAGGAAATAGTAACTTGCTCCAGTGTTCTTACCTGGGAACTTCCATGAACAGAGGACCCTGGTGGGTTAAAGCCTGGTGGGTTAAAGTAGGACACAAGTGAGCAATTATGCATGCACTTCTTGGCCAAAACAGTCTAGCATTTTGATGCAACTACAGTGTTAAGGTTTGAAAGTTTTTTCAATTTTCAGGGTATAAAATCTATCTTTTTTAGATTTAAAACAACTATGGACAGGTGTTTATGGCTTATAGGTTGAAAAGTTCATCTCTACCAGTTAATTAGCATTTTAATTTTTGCCTAAAATTAAAAGCTGTAAATATCTTTAGGTACAGTGTGTGACTTGACTGAACTGTATTATATATTCTAAATGGTAATTATCATAAATGATAATTCAGGCAAATAAAGTGTTGAGTGTTTTTTATTAGCATCAACATACTTCACTGATATTTTCTCTACTTCAGGCTTCTTTGATGATTGCAGTGTATAATAAAAGTAAATTTTTACATTGAGCAGGTAGAACATTGGAAAATGATTTTTACTGTTTGTCAGTCTTTTCTACTATTAGCATGATTTAGCAAATGCCAGGCAGCCTGTCTCCTAGTTATCTAGCATATGATTTCTCTGATTCAAAACAATTTCATATGCCTTAAAAGTCAAATACAAAAAAACAGTCATGCCATATAAAGATGTGATATTGAGAATACCAATATATAATAATGGAGGATAACTTAGTTTTTGAAACACTAACTTAAACATGAATATTTAAATCTAATTTTAACTTACTTATGCTTCAAGAGCTTTCACAACTACTAAAGGTAAATGGAAAGCAAATGGATTTATAATTAAAACACGGAAAGATTGACTATAAGTTTCAAAGATAACACAACAGACAAAGATAATTGTCATTTGATTATAAATGACTTCCCCCAGTACAAATGAACTTTAATGTAGATCAAATGTTTATAAGTTGATACAATTTTATAAAATATATACTTCTAATGATAAAACATGCATAATACAAAAAAATGATGTTATTTAAATTGTCAAAATTTCCTTAATAGCTTTTCTACACCTTCTGATTACTATCAGACAATCTCAATGTTAGAAGAATAAATAGAGTTTATCATACAGAAAAGAAAATTTTAGTATTTGATTCCATTAGGTGGAAAACTATAATTTTTAACATTTCATTAATTGTAAAACTTATTTCTTGTTCTAAGCAAGTGCTTAGTGGGATGACTCTGGATATTCTATTAATGATTATTTGAGTTAGAGACTTAGGGAGGTAGCCTAGAAGAAATGTTTATTCAGACAACACTAAATGAGAGAGATTTTAAAAACTGTAAACTTTTTATAGCCTCGAAACAATGAAACTGTTTGTAGTTAAATAAATAAATACATTAATAAAATTATCCCTTTCTCCCTCACATTTCAAAGTGTATCATTTCATCCAGTTAAATGAAATTCCTTTTTTCTCTGCACATTTTAATCTCATTTCCCTATAATAATATTAAGAGGAAAATAGAAAAAAAAATGTGTAATATCCCCACTCTCTATATATCTGCAAGAACAGCTCTGGATCTGAATCCTGAATCAGTGAGCTTCATTTTCAGTGTTCTTATTTCAAATGAATTTGGAGCCCATATAATATTTCCAAAGCTGCAGAGCAGAGAAGAGGTGAGCAACAGACTTGGATGGTTCTCCCAGTTACAGAACTAAGTCAGGATGTCAGATAAGCAACAAATAATCACACAGAAAGGGTTGAATATTTAAACATTTTACATCTGTAACAGCCTGTTTCTATGGTATTTTATGTTTTCTAAAATACCATAAAATAGTTTGTGGTATTTTAGAAAATTTACAGTAAAAAAACACTTTTCATAGTATCAGACTTATGGTCAAGTTGTATTCCTGGCTCAATTTGCAGTTGGTCAAGTCAAATAATATATAAAACAATTCACTGTAGGTTGAGGCACTTAAAAATGTAAATAAATATCTTTATTTCTATTTCATATCAAGTGAGAATTACTGACTGCCTTATCTCAAAAAATTCACATGGAAAGTATGTTCATCTTATGAAAGAATTTCTAGTAATATTAACTGCAATGACTTTTAAGGATAAATAAGTATGAATAAACAGAGAAATTGCACCACCAAATTCTCAAGGGTTAGGTATAATTTCATGATTTTTAAAATAAAATTAAGCATGTAATAAGATCAATATAAGAGCAGCAGTTTGCTGAAAAATGATACTAAAGCATTTAGATAACAATATATGAACAAAATTTTAAAGATAAGAAAAAAGGAGCAAACTGATAATTTTCCTTCATGTCCTATTATTGGTCCTTTAATGGACAAAAATGTTTTCTAATTAATATTTCATTTACCTTGGGGACAAGTACATAATGCAGTCACCAATTTGCTTAGATTCTGAAATATCATTCATTTATGTACATATTTCCTCTATTCAAATTTACTGTTCGTATCACTTGTCAATTTGCATATATTAAATCATCATGCATAATTTACCATATTTTGAATATTTTATTAATGAATGTCCTTTTCTAAGATTTTTATGTGCTCTTAAATTTTAAACACTCAAACACTTAAAAACTTAAGACTCAACAATTTAGTTCTTAAATGTTACTTTTAGGGAGTGAAATAGTGCAGATATTAACTGCATGATGCTGCTCTGACTATTGGGATGGACAGTGGGTAGTTATGATAAGCTCTTTTGTTAACAAATGGAATTTTTAAAACAACAAATATTATTTTCAAATTTTGTCACTCTATATCATTTACAAAACAAAATTGTAACTAGCCATCAATTAAAATAAATAAATTTATATTAAAAAAAAGCAGAAATATACTTCTACCTTGCTATTAAAAATACTTTAGTTGTTCTTTTCCAGTAAATGATGACTATTTTAGCCATGATTTTTTATCAAGGATGATGCTATTTGAAGCTGGTACTTTGCAACAGGGCTTCCCTTGTGGCTTAGCTGGTAAAGAATCCATCTGCAGTGCAGGAGACTGCAATTCAATTCCTAGGTTGGGAAGATCCCCTGGAGAAGGGAAAGGCTATCCGCTTCAGTATTCTGGCCTGGAGAATTCTGTGGACTGTGTAGTCCATGGGGTCACAAAGAGTCAGACACGACTTTCAGTTTCACTTTCACTTTCTTTTCACTTTGAAACAGAAAAAGTTAACTGATTTTGATAGTTTTATATTTTATTGGATATATTTACAGCATTTGAATCTTATTTAATTTTATACACATTAAAGAAATAAAATTTCCAACTCAAATTCCTAGACAAATACATGGAAAGTTGTATGAAAAATATGTCCACCAGTAGGTTTATCTTTATGAAAGTGAATTGTAATTGGAAAGAAAAAATGTGTAGGTTGTACTGAGTAGTTCTACTTCAATAGTTAACTAATACTTTGGTAGTTCTATTAAAAACAAAAAAATTCTGATACTTGTTAAACCCTTAAGAAGGACTTTTATTCCAGACTGTCATGATAGGTGTGAAGATTATTGTATTAGGGGAGAGAGATCAGGTTCAGTCCTGACTATAGCAAAGATAGCTGGGGATGTATAGCCAAGGAACAGAGTTGAGGAGGGGGGTTACCAGAATTTATTTTTTGGAGGCTCCAAAATCACTGCAGATGGTGACTGCAGCCATGAAATTAAAAGATGTTTGCTCCTTGGAAGAAGTTATGACCAACCTAGACAGCATATTAAAAAACAGAGACATTACTTTGCCAACAAAAGTCCATCTAGTCAAAGCTATGGTTTTTCCAGTAGTCATATATGGATATGAGATTGGACTATAAAGAAAGCTGAGCACTGAAGAATTGATGCTTTTGAACTGTGATATTGGAGAAGACTCTTGAGAGTCCCTTGGTCTGCAAGGAGATCCAACCAGTCCATCCTAAAAGAAATCAATCTTGAATATTCATTGGAAGGACTGATGCAGAAGCCAAAACTCCAATAGTTTGGCCACCTGATGGGAAGAACTGACTCATTTGAAAAGACCCTGTCGCTAGGAAAGATTGAAGGTTGGAGGAGAAGGGGACAACAGAGGATGAGATGATTGGATGGCATCACTGACTCAGTGGACATGAGTTTGAGTAAACTCCAGGAGTTGGTGATGGACAGGGAGGCCTGGCATGCTATAGTCCATGGGGTCACAAGAGCTGGACAGGACTGAGCGACTGAACTGAACTGACAATGGGTTGAAAATACTCTGAATTATTTAGACAGATTTCTACTAGAACTAACATTTGTCTATGTAATATGGGCTTACATTAAAATCTTTTCTTTTTTTTTTTCATTTAGCAAAACTTAGCAAATACTTTTCGAATGGTTTAGATGCAGTGTTATCAGCAGGGTCAGAGTTTTCCTTTTCCTCTGACCTTTCTCCTATGCTTTCCACTTCATGTTTCAAGACATCGGCCGTTATTTCATTTATTCCATCCATAGTCAAGACAAAACAAATAGAAACAGGAAGGATGACTAGCACATTTGTGCTTTTTCACAGAAACATCTCCAGAAGTTCTCATCTAAATATTAATATAGGAAATGGTTCATATTGCCAAACTTTAATGGATGAAGGCTGCAAAATTAAGGAAAATTATCATCATGAGTCCATGAGTGTAATTCTGGGCTTAGGCTCATAGACCATACTGAGGTTCTATAAGTAGGAAATTAGGGGAAAATATATATTAGGCTTGAAAAATCCATATCTGTCTGACTTTCTAAATATAACTAAAATATATATTACTAATCATGATGAATTGACTATTTCAAAAATGTATCCAGTGATTTATAAGTACACCTTAAAAGTATTCATTTAATGTTGATATAGCTTGGCATACTTGGATATATTTTTATTTACTGATGGTACAAAGAGGAGGGAGGGAAATCTAAAGGTTTAGAAAAAAATCAAAATAAAAGAACAAAACAGAAAAGAACAGGTGGCAACAGAATTTTCTGCTCCTACATTAAATCCCAGAAAAAAAGTGAAACATATACCAGAACTGTTGAGTATTGAATAAAACAATTGGCAATAAATATAAATGAGTAAATGAGAAAAATGTGCTTATTAATATTGAAGAAAAAGCATAATGCAAAAATTAGTGAGATTAGGAATACTAATACCCACAAACATAACAATTTGTATCTAAAAGCCTGGAGTTTCCCAAATTCACACTGGTTGCTCATAGAGATTCTGGGAAAGAATGAGAGTTTTGTAGGATGGTTACATTCTAAGCTGTGCAACCAGATAGTGTAGTATCATAATCAGCACTACCATCAAATGACTTTAATCTTGTCTGTGCCACTGTTGGCTTCAGTGTTGGGAAGTGCCTCATCCTGCTGGCTGTTCAATTATAAGCTGAGAGGCATTTTTGTGCCACCCCCTTATTCATTCCATTGAAAAGGAATGTTTTAGCCAGTTGATGGCTCACAGCACAGCCACTATTTTCTCCTTCACTTTTAAACATAATAACCACCTATGTGGGCATATTTCTTTTCCTTTTGAATTTTACCTCTCAATTTTGACTCAAGGAGTGCAGCACCCAGTGACTCCACTCATGCACCACATCATCAACATTTACTTTTGAGATCTATGATGTGACCATCACCACTTGCAGTCATTGTTGATGTCGAGGCAACCATGGGGGCACTTGGATTGTTATAAAATTCTCCTTTTTCTCATACTGTTTCATTAAAGCCATTTTCTACCCAGCAGTCAGATTGATCTTATTGAAACATAGATCAAATAACATGACACTTTTGCTGGTAGCTTTCTGAGAGCTCCTGTTCTCAGATTAAAACCTAAAACCCTGTGACACTCCACATAGTGGTACCCCATGAACCCACCCCCTCAGTCTTCTTCTTTTGCTCTCTCACCTCTCTCATTGCTCTGGATATGCTCTCCTCCTCATATTCCTTGAAAACACCACGCTTCTCTCAGGTAAGAAACCTCACTGGGCTCTTGTCTCTGTAGAAGAGCAAGGCCCGTAGACATTGAGGCTGCTCTCCCACTTGTCTCTGGGCCTGTTCAATTGAAAAAGTTTCAGAGGAGACCTCCCTGAACACCAACACTCTTAACTTGCCTTCAAATTCTTTAGGAGTTATCATCATCTTAAATACTGCATCTTTCTTTCTCCTTTTAATATATGTTCTTCCGCATGAAGAAAGAATGTAAATTCTTTAGTCAAGAAACTGTATTTTTCCTCTTTCCTCACTGTCTCATTTCAGCACCAAGACACACTTCTAGCCTAGGGAGTAGATGATTAGCAAACACTTGTTGAATAATCTTGCATATGTTCACCCTTGTAAACTGCTGGTTCATTTTGCTCTGAAGTCAGCGACAAAAGAGTTGTACCTCTATCTTTCACTTCTTTACTTAGAGCAAATATTTATTGCCAGTTTCACTTGTGCCCTGCAAACTGCTGAGCTTTTAAATCCTTTAGCTCCATTTGTCTTATGAAGTAGATAGTCACTGTGTCATTCAGGGTATATCCAGTTCAAAAAAAAACTACTGTAGGTCTTATAGTAATCTGATTTTAATACATAGAAAAAGTTATGCAAGTGGTTAAAAGAGCTCAGAAACAACAACAAAAACAGGAGATAGTGATAAAACCTAATAACTAGGACTGGCAGGGAGCCAACCCTCCTCTAGAGGATGGAGAGACAGTGGAAGATAGTGGAGGTCCAGGTCAAGAAGAGATGCTATTTCATGATAGAAAAGCTACCTAGCAAGAGGTGGGGCCAGGGAGAAAGCCTGATATCTGACAAAGATCATTAGAAGGAAAGGAAAAAAGACACAACAAAGCAAAAAAAACAGAAGCATCAGCTGACCTCCTCACCTATTCCTACCCTCAGTCTTCTGCTTTTGCCTTCCACTGTCATTTTACAGAGTAGAACATTTAAATTCAGAGAAGTGAAATAACTTGTGAAGACCTACAGCTTTTTAAGGACTGAACTGTGATTGGAAACTAAGGCAATGAGACACCTAATTTCTCAATTGTTGCTAACAATGATATTTGAGAAAAAAAAGTTGATTTTCTCTTAATAGGCACAGTGTTTTCTTATCTCTGTGTGTGTATATAATTGTAGTGTGTGTGTGTGTGCACGAGATGACTCTACATACTTTAAATCAAGCAGTTAAACTCCTTGAGAGAGAAAAAGGGAAAATTTTTCAATAAGGGCTGATAATATTCACCAAAGCACATTTTAAAGCATTAAACTGATCTTAACTACCTATTAAGGCACATCATAGTAGCCCATAACATGCTGCCTGGCAAACAGCAGGCACTCAATAAATGTCTTTCAGTGTTTACTATGCCTTGAATGGTATTACAGATTCAAAACCTTTTTGTGCACCCAGGTTTGAACAAGGTTTATAATAGTAGTGATTGTTCCTGTAATTCATGTATAGACATTGAATTTTTAGCATGAATATCAGAGCTATTTCATTTCCATTTATCCTTTGAAACATTTACTTAATACAGATTTTGTGTTCTTGGTGAACTCTTGTTACATTTTTGAAAGGTTTATTTTCCCTACAGGTTAACTTTGGAAACAGGGTTTTAGTCAACATTATAAGAAGGACTTTCCTCATTCCATTATTTCTGCATGAACATTTTTTAGACATATATGGATTACTTAAGTGGATGCTTGTCTGATGATTCACCAAATGATTTGAGAAAAATTTTAAGTTATGTTGGTTTGCTTTCTGTACACATAATCCACATTAATAAGTAATTTATAAAAATCCATAAAATAGAAAATTAACTTAAAGGTCACTAGACTCTCAGTAGAATAAATGACCTTTGATGCTGGAAATCACTGAATTTTTTTTTCAGGTTATGCATAATATATTATGTAATCACTTCTATCTAATATTTCATGAAAAAATTAAAACACACAGAATAAAGCATTATAAAATATGTAAAAATTTTAAGACTTTCATAATTGGTTGGATACCTTAAAGTACTGCACTGGAAATAGAAGCTAAAAGACCATTTATCTTAATATAACAGTAGGTTTTCTGCTATTTAAAGTAGGTAGATGTAGAGTTTCTTAGAAAAAGAATGATAAAGTGAACTCAGATTAAAAATAATCTTCAAATTGCAGATGGATTGGATAAAAAAATCTTTTTAATAATGTACTTATCTTGGATGGAAAAAAGCTACCATGTATAAAAGGCAAATTTCATGTCAAGAGCTGTCCTAACCTTAATCTAAGCTAAAATTCTGAGGAAGAATTTTTTTTTTTGAGAAATTCTGTTGTGGTAATATTTTATATTAATCTTCTTTTTAATATACCCAGTGTAAAATGTTGAAGCAAAGTCTATGGTAGGCATTTCTTTATCTGCCAAGCTTCTAGGAACTGATATCCTTATAACATCTGACTGGTCTTGGTATGCACTGAACCCCTGCTAGGATCTGGAATCATTCCCTGATGTCAGATTGCTCTTTATCACCTTAAAATTATTTCTGCACAGTGTTACGTTTTGGGGCTTGCATAACTCAAAGGTCTTAATGACTGGGATAATCACGATGGTATGGTCACTCACCTAGAGCCAGACATCATGGAGTGTGAAGTCAGGTGGGCCTTAGGAACCATTACTGCAAACACAGCTAGTGGAGGTGATGGAATTCCAGTGGAGCTATTTCAAATCCTATAAGATGATGCTGTGAAAGTGCTGCACTCAATATGCCAGCAAATTTGGAAAACTCAGCAGTGGCCTCAGGATTAGAAAAGGTCAGTTTTCATTCCAATCCCAAAGAATGGCAATGCCAAAGAATGTTAAGACTGCCAGACAATTGAACACATACGAGTAAGGTTAAGCTCAAAATTCTCCAAGTTAGGCTTTAGCAGTATGTGAACCGAGAACTTTCAGATGTACAAGCTGGGTTTAAAAAGGAAGAGGAATCAGAGATCAAATTATCAACATCCATTGGATCATAGAGAAAGCAAGGGAATTCCAGAAAAGAACATCTATTTCTGCTTCATTGACTGTGTAAAAGCCTTTGATTGTGTGGATCACAATAACTGTGAAAACTACTTAAAGAGACAAGAATATTAGGTCACCTTCCCTTTCTCATGAGGAACATTTATGTGGGTCAAGAAGCAACAATTAGAACCTTACATGGAGCAACTTACTGGTTCAAAATTGGGAAAGAGTCATCCTGCTTATTTAACTTATATTAAAGTACATCATGAGAAATTCTGGGCTGGATGAATCACAAGCTGGAATCAAGATTGCCAGGAGAAATATCAACAACCTAGGATATGGAGATGATACCTCTCTAATGGCAGAAAACAAAGAGGAACTAAAGAGCATCTTGATGAGGATCAAAGAGGAAAGTGAAAAAGCTGGTTTAAAACTCAAAATTCAAAAAACTAAGACCATGACATCTGGTCCCTTCACTTCATAGCAAATAGACGGGGGAAAATTTAGAGGTGTGACAGATTTTCTTTTCTTGGGCTCCAAAATCACTGTGGATGGTGACTGCAACCATGGAATTAAAAGATGCTTACTCATTGGGAGAAAAGTCATGACTAACATAAACATCATATTAAAAAGCAGAGACCTCACTTTGCTGACAAAGGTCTATATAGTCAAGGCTATTGTTTTTCCAGTAGTCATGTATGGATATGAGAGTTGGGCTATAAAGAAAGCTGAGCACTAAAGAACTGATGCTTTTTAATTGTGGTTCTTGAGAAGACTCTTGACTCCACTGGACTGCAAGGAGATCAAACCAGTCAATCCTAAAGGAAATCAGTCCTAAATATTCACTGGAAGAACTGGTGCTGAAGCTGAAGCTCCAGTACTCTGGCCACCTGATGAGAAGAGCTGACTCACTGGAAAAGACCTTGATGCTGGGACAGACTGAAGGCAAATGGAAAAGGTTATGGCAGAAGATGAGATGGTTAGGTGCATCACGATTCAATGGACATGCATTTGAGTAAACTCCAGAATATAGTGAAGGATAGGGAAGCTTGGCATGCTGCAGGGGTAGCAAATAGTTGGACACAACTTAGTGAATGAACAGCATGTTTTGAGGGCTACAGTTCTTATATTTTAAGCATATAAAGGATAAAATTTTGATGCTATTTATTCACAACTAAGTATATACTCATTTAAATATTTTATGCACATTTCTTGAATACAAGTGACATGCCAGATATTCTCCCAGGCCCTAGGGACAGAGCAGGATATAAAGCAGACAAGAACTTTTCTTCATGGAGCAGACAACAGATACCTTCATTGTCAAGTGCTCAGATATGCTGTTCAGTTCAGTTGCTCAGTCGTGTCCGACTCTTTGCGACCCGATGAATCGCAGCATGCCAGGCCTCCCTGTCCATCATCAACTCCCAGAGTTTACTCAGACTCATGTCCATCGAGTCAGTGATGCCATCCAGCCATCTCATCCTCGGTCGTCCCCTTCTCCTCCTGCCCCCAATCCCTCCCAGCATCAGAGTCTTTTCCAATGAGTCAACTCTTCTCATCAGGTGGCCAAAGTATTAAAGTTTCAGCTTTAGCATCAGTCCTTCCAGTGAACACCCAAGACTGATCTCATTTAGAATGGACTGGTTGGATCTCCTTGCAGTCCAAGGAATTCTCAAGAGTCTTCTCCAACACCACAGTTCAGAAGCATCAATTCTTTGGTGCTCAGCTTTCTTCACAGTCCAACTCTCACATCCATACATGACCCCTGGAAAAACCATTGCCTTGACTAGACGGAATTTAGTTGGCAAAGTAATGTCTCTGCTTTCTAATATGGAAACAGTAAAACTAGAGTAATGACCAGGAGATGCACTGGAGGAGGGAGGAGCTGATAAGAGGGATTACTTTATATGCAAGGAAGTTAGAGAAGGTTTTTAAGATTAGGTTACATTTTAATAGAGATCTTAAAAATATAAATGAGCTTAAGGCCATATCTGAAAAGAATGAGCAAAATTCGGTTCAGTTCAGTTCAATTGCTCAGTCGTGTCCGACTCTTTGCGACCCCATGAATCGCAGCACGCCGGGCCTCCCTGTCCATCACCAACTCCCGGAGTTCACTCAGACTCATGCCCATCGAGTCAGTGATGCCATCCAGCCATCTCATCCTCGGTCATCCCCTTCTCCTGACCCCAATCCCTCCCAGCATCAGAGTCTTTCCCAAGGAGTCAACTCTTCGCATGAGGTGGCCCAAGTACTGGAGTTTCAGCTTTAGCATCATTCCTTCCAAAGAAATCCCAGGGCTGATCTCCTTCAGAATGGACTGGTTGGATCTCCTTGCAGTCCAAGGGACTAGATCAATCATAGGAAACAGTAAATGCTTATGCTATGGGCAGAAATGTTCTTTACATATGAAACAAAATTGGAGGAGATATATATGGCTAGAATGGGATGATCAGGATGACGGGTCTTAAGAGACAGACTGGACAGAGGACCTGATAATTTAGGAACTTGTAAAACTTATTAGAGGATTCTATTTTAGTTTAAATCAAATATAGGAAAAAATGGAGGATTTGTACCAGAGGAAAACTTCAACTTATGTGTTAAAATGTTATTTTGAGAGATGTTTTTAGAATAGGTCACAAATAAGGAAACAGATAATGCTACTGAAATTGTCATGAATAATGCTGCCTTGGAACAGTAGTAAAGTTAACATGTTTTTAGAGTGAGAAATGGGCAATTTTCTTGTTATATTTTGAAGTTAAGCTAAGCAGGTAATCTAATGGATTGATATGCAGTGTGAGAGGATAAGAAAAGACAAGTTTGATACCATATATTTTAGATAAAGCAACAAGAAGGATGAGGTTTTCATTTATTGAGATAGCAGTAGTCATGGGTTACATTAGGATAATTTTAAGGTATGGGACTTACGTGGAGATCACAAGTTTGGTTTTATGTTTGTGGTGTTGGAGAAGTTTTTTGACACCCATGTGGAGAGAAGTAGCAATCGGTGATTGATAAATAGTATGTGTTTGTGTTCAATGTATGATAAATTTTGTGATTATCCAATATAGAAGAATCACTTTTAAAAACATGTCATTAAATGAAACTATCTGTTAATGCATATAGAGAAGATAAAATACCTAAATAGTGAACTCAACATACCATAATGCTTAAAGATGAAGGAACTGATGATAAAATAGCAGAATGATGTTTCAGAAGATAACTGAAAAGTGTTCAAGAAATAAGCAAAGATTATCGATTTAAAATGTGGCTTGATATGTTGGCATAGAATCTGAGAATTCAGTATGGTATTTGCCAAGGTAGAGATTTTTTTCACTGAAGTTATGAAGATTAATGCTTATCTCAGATGTTCTCAAAACATTGAATGAGAAATAGTGGAGTTAATAAGGGTACTAGAGAAATGCAACTGTAGTTGGATAAAGATGGAATATTGAAATTATTTTTAAATTATTTTTTGTTTTTATGATGAGAGATATTATGGTAAGTATTTTAATTATTTATTTTTAATTGGAAGATTATTGCTTTACAGTGTTGTGTTCGTTTCTGCTATACAACAGCTTGAATCAGCCATATGTATACATATATTCCCTTCCTCTTCGGCCACCCTCCCATCCCACCCTAGGTTATCACAGAGCACTGGACTGAGCTCCCTGTGTTATACAGCAGCTTCCCACTAGCTATCTGTTTTACACATGGTAGTGTATATATGTCAATGCTACTTTCTCAATTTGTCCCAACCTATCATTCCCTCTGGAGAAGGCAATGGCACCCCACTCCAGTACTCTTGCCTAGAAAAATCCCATGGGCAGAGGATCCTGGTGGGCTGTAGTCGATGGGGTCTCTAAGAGTCGGACACAGCTGAGCAACTTCACTTTCACTTTAACGCATTGGAGAAGGAAATGGCAACCCACTCCAGTGTTCTTGCCTGGAGAATCCCATGGATGGGGGAGCCTGGTGGGCTGCCGTCTATGGGGTTGCATAGAGTCGAACACGACTGAAGCGACTTAGCAGCAGCATCCTTCTCTCATTGTGTAATAAGTCTGGTCTCTACATCTGCATCTCTATGCCTACCCTGCAAATAGGTTTCTAAGTACCCTCTTTCCTAAGTACCCTTTTTATCATATGTATGCGTTAATATACAATACTTGTTTTTCTCTTTCTGATTTACTTTATTCTGTTTATATTGATGGTGATGACTGAGGACAGAAAGAAAATTAGGAGGAAGAGATAGTAACTAAGTATCAGAATTTGAAATAAGATAACACTGATTAACAATTCATAACTAGTAATAGGAGAGAAGACAGGTTATATGTATATAGACTTGGGTGGATTAGGAAATACTATGATGCAAAAATGTAGGTCTGTTTGTCATGATTCTCTCTATATTCTCAGTAAATAGAAATTATTAAGTTGTTGTTCATTCTAGGTATTAGCCATTATTTTTTGATATTTGACATTTTGGGAAATAATTCCTTATTCACAAAGCAACATACATGAATAGTAGGAATTCTTGTGCTCCTTGGCGGTTTCCAGGAGGATAGAGAATGCATATGGTAAAATATTACATAATGAAACCTCATAACGCTTCTCACACCACTATATAGAAACTATTAATGGCATATCACTCATTTTGTGTTGTTTCCTTGTATGCTTTATTAGCTTTGAAAGTGTGATGTTCATTGCCTCTGCCAAAATTATTTTAGACAGTTCCCCAAGTCCTGGAATGAAGACCTCTCACATAGAGTACTCTCCTTCATTTCTCCCATGCATCACTGGAGAGCTTATTCACAGCATGATAAATTAACAACATCCTGTACCTCCAAAGTAAAGCAAATCAATGTGATGGACAGCCTGTGGATTCCTCCTCACACTCAGAGCTTTTCCTCTTTCTAATTTTTAATCTGTTTTATTTGTTTTAATTTTTTTATTGAAGGATAATTGTTTTACAGAATTTTGTTGTTTTCTGTCAAACTTCAACATGAATCAGCCATAGATATATATATATATCCCCTCCCTTTTGAGCCTTCCTCCCTTCTCCCTCTTCATCCCACCCTCTGGTTGATACAGAGCCCCTGTTTGAGTTCCCTGAGCCATACAGCAAATTCCCGTTGACTAACTATTTTACATATGGTAATAAGTTTCCATGCTACTCTTTCCATACATCTCACCCTCTCCTGCCCTCTCTCCATGTCCATATGTCTGTATTCTATGTCTGCTTCTCCATTGCTGCCCTGTAAATAAATTCTTCAGAACAAATTTTCTAGATTCCATATATGTGTGTTAGAATACGATATATATCTTTCTCTTTTTGACTCACTTCACTCTGTATAATAGGTTCTAGGTTCATCCACCTCATCAGAACTGACTCAAACACATTTCTTTTTATGACTGAGTAATAATCCATTGTGTATATGGTACCACAACTTCTTTATCTGTTTATCTGTTGATGGACATTCCAGCTTGCTTCCATGTTTTAGATGTTGTAAATATTGCTGCAATGAACAATGGGATACATGTGTCTTTTTCAACCATAGTTTCCTCTGAGTATATGCCTAGTAGTGGGATTGCTGCATCATATGTGATTTTATTCCTATTTTTTTAAGGAATCTCCATACCATCTTCCAGAGTGGCTATATCAATTTACATTCCCACCAACAATGCAAGAGCATTCCCTTTTCTCCACACCTTCTCCAGTATTTATTGTTTGTAAACTTTTGATGATGGTCGTTCTGACTGGTGTGAAGTGATATCTCATTGTGGTTTTGATTTCCTTTTCTCTAATAATGACCTATGTTGAGCATCTTTTCATGTGTTTGTTAGCCATCTGTATGTCTTCTTTGGAGAGATGTCTGTGTAGGTCTTTTTCCCACTTTTTGATTGGGTTGTTTGTTTTTCTGGTATTGAATTGTATGAGCTGCTTTTATAATTTGGAAATTAATCCTTTGTCAGTTGTTTCATTTGCTATTATTTTCTTCCATTCCAAGAGTTGTCTTTTCACCTTATAATTTCTTTTGCTATGCAAAAGCTTTCAAGTTTAATCAGGTCCCACTTGTTTACTTTTGTTTTTGTTTCTGTTACCTAGGATGTGTGTCATAGAGGATCTTGCTCTGATTTATGCCATTGAGTGTTGTGCCTATGTTTTTGTCTAAGAGTTTTATAGTTTCTGGTCTCACATTTAGGTCTTTAATCCATTTTGAGTTTATCTTTGTGTGTGGTATTAGGAAGTGTTCTAATTTCATTCTTTTACTCAAAGCTGTCCAGTTTTCCCAGCACTATTTATTGAAGAGTCTGCTTTACCTTATTGTATATTCTTGTCTCTCTTGTCAAAAATAAGATATGCATAGGTGCACGGGTTTATTTCTGGGCTTTCTATCTTGTTCCATTGGTCTATATTTCTGTTCTTGTGCCAGTACCATACTGTCTTGATGGCTGTAGCTTTGTAGTATAATCTGAAATCAGGAAGGTTGATTGTTCCAGCTCCATTCTTCTTTCTCAAGACTGTTTTGGCCGTTTGGGGTCTTTTGTGTTTCCATATGAATTGTGATATTTTTTGTTCCAGTTCTGTGAAAAATGTCATTGGTAATTTAATAGGAATCACATTGACTCTGTAGATTGCATTTGATAATATAGTCATTTTCACAATGTTGATTCTTCCTACCCAGGAACATGGAACATCTCCATCTGTTTATGTCATCTTTGATTTCTTTCATCAGAGTCTTATAATTTTCTGTGTACAGTTCTTTTGTCTCCTTAGGTTAAGTTTATTCCTAGATGTTTAATTCTTTTCATTGCAGTGGTGAATGGGATTAATTCCATAATTTCTCTTTCTGATTTTTCATTGTTAGTATATAGAAATGCAAGTGATTTCTGTGTATTGATTTTGTATCCTGAAACTTTGCTAATTTACTGACTAGCTCTAGTAATTTCCTGATACTATCTTTAGGGTTTTCTATGTTCAATAGCATGTCATCTGCAAACAGTGAGAATTTTACATCTTCTTTTCTGACCTGGATTCCTTTTATTTCATTTTCTTTGATTGCTGTAGCTAGGACTTGCAGAAATATTTTGAGTAATAGTGTTGAAAGTGGACACCCTTGTCTGTTCCTGACCTTAGGGCGTATGCTTTTAGTTTCTCACCATTGAGAATAATGTTTGCTGTAGGCTTATCACATATTGCCTTTACTATGTTGAGGTAGGTTTCTTCTATGCTCATTTTTTAGAGTTTTAATCATAAATGGTTGCTGAATTTTGTCAAGGGCTTTTTTCTGTATCAATTGAGGTTATTATATGGTTTTTATCTTTCAATTTGTAATATGGTGTATCACATTGATTGATTTGTGTATATTGAAGCATCCTTGCATTCCTGGAATAAACCCAACTTGATCATGGTGTATGAGCTTTTTGATGTGTTGCTGAATTCTGTTTGTTAAAATTTTGTTGAGGATTTTTACATCTATGTTCATCAGTGATGTTGGCCTGTAATATTCTTTTTTTTTGTGTTTGTCTAGTTTTGGTATCAGAGTGATGGTGGCCTCGTAGAATGAGTTTGGAAGTGTTCTTTCCTCTGCAATTTTTTGAAAGAGTTTTAGAAGGATAGGCATTAGCTCTTCTCTAAGTGTTTGATAGAATTCTCCTGTGAAGCCATCTGGTCCTGGGCTTTTGTTTCCTGGGAGATTTTTGATCACAGCTTCAATTTCAGTGCTTGTAATTGAGTTATTCATGATTTCTGTTTTTTCCTGGTTCAGTCTTGGAAGATTGAACTTTTCTAAGAATATGTCCATTTCTTCCAGATTATCCATTTTACTCCTGTATAGTTTTTCGTAGTGGTGTCTTATTTGTATTTCTGCATTGTCTATTGTAACCTCTTTTTTTAATTTGTAATTTTGTTGATTTGATTCTTCTCTTTTTTTTCTTGATGAGTCTGGCTAAAGGTTTGTCAACATTGTTTATCTTCTCAAAGAACCAACTCTTAGTTTAATTAATCTTTACTATTGTTTCATTAATTTCTTTTTCATTTATTTCATCTCAGATCTTTATGATTTATTTCCTTCTACTAATTTTGAGGTTTTATTGTTCATCTTTTTCCAGTTATTTCAGGTGTAAAATTAGACTCTCTATTCAAGCTTCTTGTTTCTTGAGATAGGATTGTATTGCTATAAACTTCCCTCTTATAGCTGCTTTTGCTGCATGCCACAGGTTTTGAGTTGTCATATTTTCATTGTCATTTGTTTCTAGAAATACTTTGATTTCCCATTTTATTTCTTTAGTAACCTGTTGGTTATTTAGAAATGGGTTGTTTAATCTCCATGTGTTTGTGTTTATAACAGGTTTTTTTTTTTCCTTGTAATTGATTGCTAATCTCAGCATTCTGGTCAGAGAAGATGCTTGATACAATTCTAATTTTCTTAAATTTACTGAGGTTTAATTTGTGACCCAAGATGTGGTCTATCCTGGAGAATGTTCCATGTGCACTTGAGAAGAGCTGTATTCTTCTGCATTTGGATGGAATGTCCTGAAAATATCAATGAAACCCATCTCATCTAATGTATCACTTAAGGCTTGTGTTTCTTTATTATTTTTCTGTTTTGATGATCTGTCCATTGGTGTGTGGGGTGTTAAAGTCTCCTACTATTACTGTGTTACTGTCACTTTCTCCTTTTATGTCTGTTAGTGTTTGTCTTATGTATGGAGGTGCTCCTATGTTGGGTGCATAGATATTTATAATTGTTATGTCTTCCTCTTGAATTGATCTCTTGATCATTATGTAGTATCCTTCCTTATCTCTTGTAATCTTCATTTCAAAGTCTATTTTTTTCTGATATGAGGATTGCCAATCCAGCTTTATTTTGCATCCCATTTTCATGGGATATATTTTTCCCTCCTCTCACTTTCAGTCTATATGTGTCTTGAGGTCTGAAGAGGGTTTCTTGTAGACAGTATATATATGGGTCTTGTTTTTGTATCCATTCAGCCAGTCTGTGTCTTTTGGTTGGAGCATTTAGTCTTTTTAAATTTAAAGTAATTATTGATATAGATTTTCCTATTTCCATTTTATTAATTGTTTGTGGTTGATTTTGTAGATCTTTTTTTCTTGTATTTCTTGACTATATAAGTCTATTTAACATTTGTAAACCTGGTTTGGTGTACTGAATTCTCTTAAATTTTGTGTGTCTGGAAAGCTTTTGATTTTTCCATCAAATTTGAATGAGATCCTTGCCAGGTACAGTAATCTTTGTTGTAGATTTTTCCCTTTCAGTACTTTGAATATATCCTACCATTCTTTTCTGGCCTGCAGAGTTTCTGCTGAAAGATCAACTGTTAAGTGTATGAGATTTCCCTTGTACGTTACTTGTTGCTTCTCCCTTGCTGCATTTAATAGTCTTTCTTTGTGTTTAGTCTTTATTAATTTGATTAGTATGTGTCGTGGTGTGTTTCTCCTTGGGTTTATCCTGTATGGAACTCTTTGTGCCTCTTGGACTTGATTGACTATATCCTTTTCAATGTTGAGGAAATTTTCAACTATAATCTCTTTACAAATTTTTCACATCTTTTTCTTTATCTCTTCTTCAGAGATCCCTATAATTTGAATGTTGGTGCATTTGATATTGTCCCAGAGGTCTCTGAGACTATATTCAATTCTTCTCATTCTTTTTACTTTATTCTACTCTTCAGAGGTATTTCCACCATTTTATCTTCCAGCTCACTGATTCTTTCTTCTGCTTCAGATATTCTGCTATTGATTCCTTCTAGAATATTTTTAATTTCAATAATTGTGCTGTTTGTCTCTGCATCTTAAATTCTATGTCTTTGTTAATTAATTCTTGCATTTTCTCTATTTTGCTTTCAAGGTTTTTGATCATCTTTACTATCATTATTCTGAATTATTTTTCAGGTAGTTTGCCTATTTCCTCTTCATTTATTTGGGCTTCTGTGTTTCTAGTTTGTTCTTTCATTTGTGTTGTATTTCTCTGCCTTTTCATTATTTTTGTTTTAAACTTATTTTTTGAAGTCTCCTTTTCCCAGTCTTCAAGGCTGAATTCTTTATTCTTTTTGGTTTATGCCCTCTAAGTTTCGTCCAGTGGTTTGTATAAGCCTCTTATAGGTGAGATAAGTTCTGAGTTTCTGTTTGTTTGTTTGTTTTTCCTCTGATGGGCAAGGCTGAGTGAGTGATAATCCTCTCTGCTGATGACTGGGTTTATATTTTTGTTTTGTTGGTTGTTTAGATGAGGCATGGTGCACAGGGTACTATTGGTGGTTGGGTGATGCTGGGTCTTATATTACAGTGGTTTCCTTTGTGTGATTTCTCATTATTTGATACCCCCTAGAGTTAGTTCTCTGGTAGTCTAGGGTCTTGGAGTCAGTGCTCCCACTCCAAAGCCTCAGGGCTTGATCTCTGGTCAGGACCGAAGACCCCACAAGTGGTTTGTTATGGTATTAAGTGAGATTTAAACAAATATCCATAAACAAGAAACCAAAGGTGAATTCCAGACAAATGGCAGTTACAAAATCAGGCAAAACCTAATTAAAATAATGGAATATACACATATACGTATATACCCCTGAGCAAAGTCAAAACAATCCAATGAAAATAAAGTACAATAAATTGACCCAGCAGATGAAGTAAATCAAAAATTATATTTACCATTTAAGAACAAAACTAATTAAAGCACAAACTGGATAACAAAACTAAAGCAAGATGCCAAGTGGAGAATAAAGCAGTGAAACAAAACTGAAAAATATGTCAAGAGGAAAGGAAAGAAAGAAAGAATAGATATACAGTGTTAAATAGAAGTAAATGAAGAAGATTCATTTATATTAAAGATTAACTGCAGGGGGAAAAGAACAGTAGGAAAGACAAACAAAGGAATAAATGTAGAAAAAATACAATAGGCTAAAAAAATTAAAAGTTAAAGTACAAGAAAAAAGGTTTAAAAATGAAGAAGAATAAAAAGGAGAAAAAAGTGGAAAATGCCACAAAACTGTAAAAGCCCAATGTAGATATAGAGGTTTATGACAACAACAAAAAGTGTTAATGAATATACACACATATATTTATATCCATAAGTAAAATCAAAATAGTCCAACAAAAATAAAGTGTAATAGCTTGATCCAGCAAACAAAGGAAACCTAAAAATATGTCTGCTAGAAATAAAACTAACTAAAACACAAACTGGATAACAACATAAAGAAGGTGCCAATTGGGAAATAAATCAATGAAAATAAAACTAACAAATATGTTGAGAGGAAAGGAAAGAAAGGAAAAAAAATAGCTATGCAAAGTTAAATAGAGGTAGATGAAGAAGATTTATATGTATTGAAGATTAACTGCAAGGGGAAAAAGACAGTAGGAAAGGCAAAGAAAAGAATAAATGTAGAAAAATATAGATTTAAGAAAATTAAAAATTAAAATGATAAAATAGAGAGAAAAAAAGAAGAAAAAGGAAAGGAGAAAAAGGAAAACTACACAAAGGTTTGAAGGGCCAACACAGAGTCAGATGTTTATAACAACAATAAAATGTGTCACTGAATATACATATACACACATAAGCAAAATCAAAACAGTCCAACAAAAATAAAGTACAATAAATTGACCTGGCAGACAAAGGGAACCAAAAATGATGTCTACCAGAATAAAACTATAGCACAAACTAGAAAACAAAAGTAAAGCAAGGTGCCAATTGGGGCATAAAGCAATGAAAATAAAGCTAACAAATATGTTGAGACTAAAGGAAAGAAAGAAAAGAAAAAAAGAATAGACATGCAAAGTTAAACAGAAGTAGATAAAGAAGATTTATATGTATTAAAGATTAACTGCAAGAGGAAAAGAATAGTCAGAATAGCAACCAAAGGGATAAATGTGGAAAAATAATAATCGGTTAAAAAATTTTTTTTAAAGAGAGGAAAAAAAAAAAACTTTCCAGAACTGCAAAAGCCCAATATAGAGGTAGAGGCTTATGATAACAATAAAACTGTGACTGAGAAAAAAAGAAAAAGCTCAAAATCTTAGATTACATAGTACCAATAAAATCAACAACTACAACAGAGGCGGGGGCGGGGAAGGAAAAAAAAAACCCAAAAGAATCTACAGAACATGTCAAAACATAATAATAAATGTTTTTCTTGAGTCACTGCTATCAGAGTCCTTTCCCTCACTGGGAGTCACAGTCCACTTCACTTCCCTAAGATGCCCTCCAACACTATGCTGATCTCGGACCTGCTGTGAGGGCAGCTCAGATTCTAATCTGCTCCTACTCCTCTGTGTTCTTGCCTCCAATGTCCATAGCTATCAGAACTAGGGTGTTTTTTTTTTGTGGGAGCTCTCAACATCTGCCTAGTTGATTGTGTGGATTTAATCTGTAGCTGTACAGCTGGTGGGAGGGTTTTGGGTCTTCTTCCTTAGTCACACTGCTCCGGGTTTCAACTGTGATTTTATTTCCACCTCTGGATATGGGTCATCCTCTGAAGTTTGCTCTGGAGGCTGCCCTGGAGGACTTGGATTTGTCCCTGTGAGAGCCAGGTGTGGAGGTGGTGCAGCTGCTTGAAGAGCAAAGGTTCTGGCACTACCAGATACTCATGGGAGTTGCTGGCTAGGGCAGCAGGAAATATAGTGCTCTAGAATGGCATGGCAACCAGTATTGAGCAATATGGCCCAGTATTCTTGCCTAGAGAACCCCGCTCCCTGACAGAGAAACCTAGCAGGCCACAGTCCATTGGGTCACAACGAGTCGGACACTAGTGAAGCGACCCTGTGCATGCATAGACACAATATTTTTTGTTTGCCTGTGGCAGTTCTGCCCCAGTGAGAGCTGAGGGTGAAGGTATTGCAGTTGCTTGGCTTACGGGGGCCCTGGCAGTGCCAAGTGTGCAGAGACACGGACTGCCTCCAGGGGGAGTTATGGCCTTATCAGAGTCTTTTTACAAGCCTCTTGTAGCTGGCAATCAGAAGGCCTCTTTGGCCAGTCTTTCTCTGTAGCTCTGCCCACTCAGGCACTTAGAGAGCTCCCTTGCCTTGGGTCCTTCTCTGTTGTTCTGCATTTCAGGTACATAGAGGGTCCCTCTGTCTGGGTCCTACTCTGTAGATCGGCACATCAGGAACCTGAAAGGGCACCCTGGGTGAGGTCCTACTCTGTAGCTCAGGCTTTTGGTGGGCCAGCCTCTCTATTTTTCAGCTGCCAGTGCTGGCCTGTGGGGTGAGAGAGGCTATGGTGATGGCCCCACCCTCTACACCTGACCAGCAGTATCCCCTTGCTTCCATGGTTGCCCTTCTTTCCTCCACAGGCATTTCCCACCGCAGTCTCCTCCCTCACATCCCCTTGATCCGTCTCTCCACAGTCAACAGCAGCCCTCGCTCTGGGATTGCTCCACAATCCCTAAACTCTGGCTTCCAGCCACTGAACCATCTAGAGTATGAATGGCTGTGGCAAGGACTGTCTGATTCTCATTCCATTTAGGCTGGCACAGATCAGCTGTTTCCCTCTCAGCCTTAAATGTTTCTCCTCTGACTCAGACAATTGCCCTGGTATGGGGATGGGACCCCTGCTTCAGTTCCCCCACCCACTGAGAGCAGGTCCAGTCCTACTCACACTTCCATTTTTTCCCCCTAGTTCATTCATCCCACTGAGTTTTGCATGGGTCTATATATTCTTTTCCTCTGCTCAGGTACTCCTGTCTGCTCTCAGCTAGTATTCTACATGCACTTCTGTGTCTGAAGGTATATTCCTGATGTATCTGTGGAGATAGATGTACTCCACTTCCACCTACTCCTCCACCATCTTGTTCCTCCTTTTTTATTCATTTTTAAGTAACATTCCATACGTTTCTCTTGAAGTGGAGAGAGAAGAGTCAATGAACGTAGAAGTGGAATTACTGAATTATATTGTATTTCTAATTTTTGGAGGAACTTCCATAACGTTTTCCACAAGAGCTACACTAAGTCTCATATCCACCAGCATTATACCAGGGATTGTTTTTCTCCAAATCATTGCCAACACTTGCTATCTCTTTACTCTAACTAATCCAAAGTGATAACTCATTGTGGCTTTGATTTGGATTTCCCTAATGATTAGTAATGTTTCTTCTTTCATATACCTGTTGGCCATAAACAATGTTAGGAAAATTGAATATCCATTTGTAAAAGAATGAAATTGGACCCATATACAAAAATCATACACCATATGCAAAAATCAACTAAAATTGGGTTCATGATTTGAATGTAATACTTGAAATCATAAAACTCCCAAAAGAAGATATAAAAAAAATCTCCATAAGATTGGTCTTGACAGTGATACTTTGGATGACTCCATAAGCTCAAGCAACAAAGGCAAAAATAAACACATGGGTCCACATCAAAGTTAAAAAAAAAAAATTTGTACAACAAAGGAAACAAAAAAATAAAAATAAAAATTCATCCTACAGAATGGGAGAAAATATTGCAAACTAACTATCTGATATGGGGTTGATGTCCAAAATATGTTAGAGATTCATTCAACTTAGTAAAAACAAAAAGCTCCAGATCACCTATTACAAAAGTGGACCTGAATACATATTTTTCCAAATGAGTTTTATTAGATATCATTATCAAACTTTCTCAATGTACTTGATGAAGAAAAATGTATATAGTGCTCTAAACTGGTTTTCTCAGCTGGCATATAAATGTACTTATTTTGAAATAGTATAAGAACTAGGATTGGTAATTATTCTATTAAATAAACCCCCAAAATATTAGTTAAATTTGTAATAAATTCTTAATGATGTGTTGAATAAGAATGTTTACTGAAAGAACATTATAGATCTGAAAGATACTATGTAACATTTTCTATCCTTATTTTTGTTGGAGTCTGCTAATAATTTTGTGGGTTACTGTGACATACATTTAAAATTTAACATAATAGATACACTAATTTATACTGTTTCACTTCTTCAAAGGTACTTTTCTTTCCAGCTAATAATTTCTTCTGAGAAGAGAATTAAAAGTAACTGAAAGTATTCAGTTCAGTTCAGTTCAGTCGCTCAGTCATGTCTGACTCTTTGTAACCCCATGAATCACAGCACGCCAGGCTTCCCTGTCCATCACCAACTCCCGGAGTCCACTCAGACTCATGTCCATCGAGTCAGTGATGCTATCCAGCCATCTCATCCTCTGTTGTCCCCTTCTCCTCCTGCCCCCAATCCCTCCTAGCATCAGAGTCTTTTCCAATGAGTCAACTCTTCGCATGAGGTGGCCAAAGTACTGGAGTTTCAGCTTCAGCATCCTTCCAAAGAAATCCCAGGGCCCATTCCTTCAGAATGGACTGGTTGGATCTCCTTGCAGTCCAGGGACTCTCAAGAGTCTTCTCCAACACCACAGTTCAAAAGCATCAATTCTTCGGCGCTCAGCCTTCTTCACAGTCCACTTCTCACATCCATACACGACCACAGGAAAAACCATAGCCTTGACTAGATGGACCTTAGTCGGCAAAGTAATGTCTCTGCTTTTGAATATACTATCTAGGTTGGTCATAACTTTCCTTCCAAGGAGTAAGCGTCTTTTAATTTCATGGCTACAGTCACCATCTGCAGTGATTTTGGAGCCCCAAAAATAAAGTCTGACACTGTTTCTACTGTTTCCCCATCTATTTCCCATGAAGTGATGGGACCAGATGCCATGATCTTTGTTTGCTGAATGTTGAAAGCATTACTTGTGTTTAAATATTTGGAGAGAGCTAGTTGAAACATTTAATACCTACTGCATACCTCTCTGCTACCTTTGTTTGTTCTCAAGGGATTCTCTCTTCAGAAGAATTTGTGATTTGAGAATAGGAGAAATGAGACTATTTAATATTGTCAAGACTTCCACTGCTTCACTCTGCAGTGTTTTGTTTTGTTTTCTTTAAGATTCAAAATACTTCCTAACACTTCAGAACACTTAGTTTATTGATACCAGGATTTACTCTTAACAAAACTTTTTAATAGAGAAAAATTATTCAATATAATGAGGTAGGAAAAGGAGTGCGTCAAGGCTGTATATTGCCACCCTGCTTATTTAACTTCTATGCAGAGTACATCATGAGAAACGCTGGACTGGAAGAAACACAAGCTGGAATCAAGATTTCCGGGAGAAATATCAATAACCTAAGATATGCAGATGACACCACCCTTATGGCAGAAAGTGAAGAGGAGCTAAAAAGCTTCTTGATCCAAGTGAAAGAGGAGAGTGAAAAAGTTGGCTTAAAGCTCAACATTCAGAAAATGAAGATCATGGCATCTGGTCCCATCACTTCATGGGAAATAGATGGGGAAACAGTAGAAACAGTGTCAGACTTTATTTTTTTGGGCGCCAAAATCACTGCAGATGGTGACTGCAGCCATGAAATTAAAAGACTCTTACTCCTTGGAAGAAAAGTTATGACCAATCTAGATAGCATATTCAAAAGCAGAGACATTACTTTACCGACTAAGGTCCGTCTAGTCAAGGCTATGGTTTTTCTTGTGGTCATGTATGGATGTGAGAGTTGGACTGTGAAGAAGGCTGAGCACCGAAGAATTGATGATTTTGAACTGTGGTGTTGGAGAACAGTCTTGAGAGTCCCTTGGAGTGCAAGGAGATCCAACCAGTCCATTCTGAAAGAGATCAACCCTGGGATTTCTTTGGAAGGAATGATGCTTGAAACAGTGAAGAGATCTCTAGTCTTTCCTATTCTATTGTTTTCCTCTATTTCTTTGCAGTGATTGCGGAGGAAGGCTTCCTAATTGCTCCTTGCTTTCTTTGGAACTCATCATTCAAATGGGTATATCTTTCCTTTCTCCTTTGCTTTTTGCTTCTCTTCTTTTCACAGCTATTTGTAAGGCCTCCCCAGACAGCCATTTTGCTGTTTTGCATTTCTTTTTCTCTGTTTTCACCATGTCCTAGACCTGGGGTGAGATACTTGATTTCTCTGAATCTTAGTTTCCTTATCTTTGAAATGGAACATCATATACCCTGGAAATACTGAAATTCCCGAAACTTGCTACGTCTCTGTGCCTTTGATGAAACTCCTGCTCCTTCAAAGCAGAGGTGGGAGGTGGGGAAGAGAGATGCTCTACTGGTGGCCTTGAGGAAGGGACATGTGCCAAGGAGTGCAGGTCATCTCTAGAGACTGAAAAACATAAAGGGATGTTCTCCTCAGAGCCTCTAGAAGGATCTAGTTCTGCTGACACCTTGACATTAGCCCCTGGAGACTGATTTTGGACTTACAATCGCTAGAACTATAAGAGAGTAAATGTGTAGTGTTTTAAGCCACTAAGCCTGTGATAATTCCTTACAGCAGGAATAGGAAATTAATACAATGCACTTAAGATTCATCCCAGTTACTGTATGGATGCGTTCCATTGTATGCATGTTTCACCACTTGCGTATTCATTTATCAATTGATGAACACTTGGGCTGTTTCCAAGTCTGGGGCATTATAAATAAAGCTGCTATGAACATTTATATATGTAGGTCTTTGTGCAGACATATGTTTTCATTTCTCTTCAGCAAATGCCTAGGAGTGGGATTGCTGGGTCAGAAGTGTATATTTAATTTTATAAAAACTGCTAAAGTGCCTTCCAAAGTGGTGCATTCCCACCAGCAGTACATGAGAGTTCCAGTTATTCTACATCCTTGCCAATGTGTGGCATTGCCAGTCTTTAATTTTAGCCAGTATAATAGATGTTCAGTGATATCTCATTGTGATTTTAATTGCATTTTCCTGATGACTAATGATGTTGAACATTTTTTTTCACAGGCTTTTTGGCTATCTGTATTACTTCTTTTGTGAAATGTCTATTCAGTTCTTTTGGCCTTAAAAAATTTGGGTCATTTGTCTTATTATTGAGTTTTAAGAGTTCTTTATATATTCTGACTACATAGACTTTATCAGATATACGATTTGCAAATATTTGCTTCAAGTCTGTGGCTTGTGTTTTTATTTTTTTATTAGTGCCTTTCAAAGAGCAGATGTTTTAAATTCTGATCAAGTCCAGTATATCAATTTTTTTCTTCTTTGGATTATGCACTTTGTGTCCTATCGAAGAAATCTTTGTGCTGCTGAGTGCTGTGTTCTGTTGCTTCTGTCGTGTTCGACTCTGTGTGACCCTATGGACTATAGCCTGCCAGGCTCCTCTGTCCATGGGATTTCCTAGGCAAGCATACTGGAATGGGTTGCCATTTTCTCCTCCTTGCTTAATCCAAAGTCACAATGATTTTCTCCCTCATTTTCTTCTAGAAGTTTCATAGTTTCAGTTCTTATATTTAGCTGTAGGATCCGTATTGAGTTAATGTTTATATATGGTGTGAGGTAAGGGTTGAGGTTTTTAAAATGAAAAAAAAAAAAAAGTTGGTAATGCCTTTGAATAGTTAGGGTACCAGGTTAATACTGGCCTTGTGAAGTGAATTAGTATCCTACTAGATGCTGCAGGGAATAGAAAGGTCAGATCCAACCCTTGCTGCAATCATACACATAAACATAGCTCAAGTATTATAAAGGCAGAGTTTAATTAGCTCCATAAGGAAATGCTTCTGGCACTGCAAGAAGAAAGAGGAAAGGCATGGGAAGCCTCGGAAAAGCCTTCCTGAAGACGGCAACACTAAAAAAGTGCTTTAGTAGGGCTGCAACTTTGCTCACCCCTGGGGGTAATGTCTATTGAATGATGCTCCCTTATGGGCTCACAGAATAGAACACGGGTGGTGTCCACCGAGAGTTGTAAACACAGAGGCCCTGCTAAAATAGGTCTTCTGAGAGACTCTGGGGGAAGGTGGGTGGGTGGGCAAGGGCGCTGTTAGAGGGGATTCAATTAAATTCATGACTGGCTGTTTTATATACATTCCTTTTGTCTCCCCAACTTTAAAATTAACGCTCACTAATCTGCATCCTCCCCACATTGAACAAAGTGCTGGAGGCCTTGGAGAGGAAGGTGGGGAGGTGAGGGACCAGCCCTCCTGGGGCACCCTTGGCTCTGTGTTCAATCTCAGTCCTCCCACCAACCTTCCAGTCACAGCTTTAAAATAAGAAAAATTGGCGACACCATGCAGCATGCCCAATCTTATTAATATTTCCCTGACCAGGGATCAAACCCATGTCCCCTGCACTGCGAGTGAGGAGTCCCAACCACTGGCCCGCCAGGAAAGTCCCCAGTCGCAGCTTCTCTATCTCCACTTTTGCAGATCAAAAAATGAGCCTCATAAAGATTCAGTGCCTTGCCCACGGTCAGTGGCTAGTGAGTAGTGGAGCTGAGATTGCCATCGGGCCCCCCAGCTCCCCTTGGCCTTTTCGGCACTCTCCTTCTCTGCTCGGAGACGACTTCATTTCCCAGGAAGGCAGACGCACAGACAGGAAAGGAATGGGTGCCAGGGGGAGGTCAGAATGAGATATTTGTGAGTAGGTTTGTTCTGATTTAGCAAAAGCTCTCAGCTCTGTGGGCCGGGCTGTGGCTGACTGGCTGTGTGGTCAGGGTTTGCAAAGCTTCCAAAGATCCTTTTGCTAGAAGGGCTTTAAAAGCTGCAAGCTCTCAGCAGTTTCTATCAGTTGGGATTTTTTTTCCCTCCAGACTGAATCCTGTCAGGATTTTACTGGCTTCTGTGTTCCCAGATTGACCTGTGTCTCTGTCATCTGAGCTGCACGGCTCTGTCCTCTCACCACTTCCTGTCCCCGATGTCTCCTTGGGAAAGGGTTCTTCACCAGCTCCATCTCCTGGTCCCCAACGTCCGCCTCTTCACTCTGTCAGAACCCTCTGGTTTCTCCAAGAAGTTGAGCACATCAAGGACAAAGGAATGCTGGGACCTACTTTTGATCCAGATTTGGGGGTTTGCTTCTTTTTCTGGTATCATATTTAAAAAAATAATTTTACAGTTTTTAAAATCTACTTAAATTTTTTTTTTTTGCCATACTCTGAGGTATATGAGATCATAATTGCCCAACCAGGGAACAAAGCCATACCCCCGGCATTGGAAGGCAGAGTCTTAACCACTGGACCATGGGAAAAGTCCCTGGGCTCATATTTTAAAAAAGCTGTCAAACATCAGGGTGCCTTGAGAAGTTACTGCTTGAGGGGCTGGGGTGAAATCCGAGGTCACCATATATGAAAGTTCCCCTTGTCCCCGACCCTGTTGTGATGTCCCGACCGTGTGGAATGACCTTATCCTCAGACCCCTTTCAGTGAGTCTTGCTGGCCTGCCCTGGGCATTGGCTTCTTGTCCTTTGCCTGGTCACCACAGGCCCTGCCCTGTCACCTCAGAGGTGAACAGATAGGGCCTGCCCAGGCTGCTGGCCTCGAGGACGGCATCACACCGCTCTGAGTCAGCAGAAAGAGCGTCTGCTGTCGCCTGCACCCTGGAGCCCCTCCCCTGTTGTCCCAGGAGGCCTCTGTGCCTCCGGCGCTGCCCCCCAGGCCCAGTGCCCAGCGCTCCAGGGATTCCCGGTGGCTCCAGTGACTTCACGGGAAGAGCTCTGGGTTGGTTCTCCTTGCCTCCACCTCCTTCCAGGACTTGCCAAGGATGACGCCTGCAAGCCCCTCCCAGCTCCCAAAATACCAGTCCTGCCTGCCGGCTCTGCCAGAAAATGCTTAGCACATTAGCGGGTTTAGCCGCCACAGTTGCAGCCATTTAGGAAGCTGCAGAGGCACATAGATTTCATTCTGGAATTCTTTCCAGCTGCTCCCTATTTTGACAACACTGGGTGGCACCATTACCAGGAACCTGCAGGGCCTGTGAGCTGGAAGTGGCGGGGGGCCTGGGGGCTGAGGTGTTAGGTGCAGCAGTCTTTTCTCCTTGGCTGGTCTCCCTCCTTGCCTTCTGGAGCTTGCTTGGAACCGATCTTGGATACCAGCTGCATATTTCCAGTTGCCACTGTGCTGCGGCTTCTGCTTGCGGGGAGGCAAGAGGCCGCTAGGCAGGGTGAAAGGAAATAGCCCCACCAGACATCTTCTTGGACTCAGAAGACCTTGCTGCAGTGGCCTTCCAGCCACTTAATGGCTGAGGGCTCTGGAGCCAGTCACCAGCTCTCCAGAACTCCACTGTAGAGGGGATCACGTGATCTGATGCCTCTCCCTCCACCTCCACTGCCCGCCACCTCAGGATAAGATCTGGGATGTACAAGAGAAGGATGCACATGAGAAAGTGTTTTGGATAGTGGCAAACATCTGCATTTCTGTGAGCCCCTGGAGGGCAGGGACTCTGTTTTATTTATCTTTGAATTTCTTCCACCATGCTGGTTTGTTGGATAGGAAAGTAAATATGATGACTTTCTGGAAGTTTCTCATTTGCCCATTGATGGTCAGTGTGGTGAAGAGAAGTAAGGTTATGGGTGTATTAGTTTGTTAGGGCTTTTGTAACCAGATACCACAGACTAGGGGCCTGAAGTGACATTTATTGCCTCATAGTTCTGGAGGCTGGAAGTCCAAGATCATGGTGCCCACAAGGCTGGTTCCTTGTGAGGGAGACTCTGTTCTAGGTTTGTTTTAGCTTCTAGAGGTTTGCCAACAACTTTCAGTGTTTCTTGGTTTGTAGAGGCATTGCCCTGATCTCTGCCTTCATCTTCACAGATGTCTCTGTGTCCAAATTCCCCCTTTTTGTGTAAAGATACCAGACATGTTGGATTAGGAGCCACCCTCATAACCTCATTCTAGCTAATTACATCTTTAATAGCCCTATTTCCTGACATGGAAGGCAAGGGATCTTCTGAGCCCAGGGGTCAATGTAACATAGGGAAGACCAAGGCAGTGCCAGGCCTGACTGGGAAAAGAGTTCTGATGCAGAGGCAGGGTCTTATTGGGTGAGGGACCCCATTTTATACTACCATTCTCAGATTTGGGGAAGTGGATTGTTCTTCATACAAGCAAGACTCATCTTTCTTCCAACTCAGAATCGTGGGTGCTCAAGTGTCAATGCAGGACATGCTGAGTAAATGTGGTTCCCATTCTCTCCCCTTCCCTTCCTCTTTCTGAAATTGCACTACTCAGATGGGATTCAAACCAGCACCAAACTTTCACATTGGGACTTGAACCTATGGATAAGACTTTTACTCAGCCAAAACTTGAACTGGGACTCAGACTCATTAACTTTTATTTATTTATTTATTTTTATTTTTCATGTGGATCATTTTTTAAAATCTTGTAAAAAATGTATCTATTTTAATTGGAGGCTAATTACTTTACAATATTGTACTGGTTCTGCCATACATCAACATGAATCTGCCACGGGTGTACACATATTCCCCATCCTGAACCCCCCTCCCTCCTCCCTCCCCATACCATCACTCTGGGTCATCCCAGTGCACCAGCCCCAAGCATCCTGTATCCTGCATCGAACCTGGACTGGTGATTCATTTCTTATATGATATTATACATGTTTCAATGCCATTCTCCCAAATCATCCCACTCTCTCCCTCTCCCACAGAGTCCAAAAGACTGTTTTATACATCTTTGTCTCTTTTGCTGTCTCACATACAGGGTTATCGTTACCATCTTTCTAAATTCCATATATATGCGTTAGTATACTGTATTGGTGTTTTTCTTTCTGCCTTACTTCACTCTGTATAATATGCTCCAGTTTCATCCACCTCATTAGAACTAATTCAAATGTATTCTTTTTAATGGCTGAGTAATACTCCATTGTGTATATGTACCACAGCTTTCTTATCCATTCATCTGCTGATGGACATCTAGATTGCTTCCTAGATGTCCAGTTTTTTAAAACTGGAAGTAGAACTGCCTTATGCCCCAGCAATCCCACTGTTGGGCATACACACTGAGGAAACCAGAATTGAAAGAGACACATGTGCCCCAATGTTCATTGCAGCACTGTTTATAATAGCCAGGACATGGAAGCAACCATTAACTTTTAATTAAGTTCCTTCGTGGCTCAGATGGTAAAGAATGTGCTCAATGAGTCCAAGGATTGAATGAGTTCAATCCTTGGGTGGGAAGATCCCCTGGAGAACATGCTGTAGTATTCTTGCCTGGAAAATTTCACAGACAGAGGAGGCTGGTGGGCTACAGTCCATGGGATCACAAAGAGTTGGACACAATTGAGTGACTAACACTTTCACTTTGTTTGAGGACTTAATGAAGCTCAGATTCTTTATGTTTCAGTGCAGAAGGAATTCAGCAAGAGGCAAAGTGATATGTAAGAAGTGAATTTATTTTGAGAGACATACATTCCACAGACTGGATGAGGTTCGTTGCAAAAGGCAAGAGCAGCCTGAAATATGGGGTGGTTAGCTTTTATGGCAGAGAAGGCAATGGCACCCCACTCCAGTACTCTTGCCTGGAAAATCCCATGGACGGAGGAGCCTAGTAGGCTACAGTCCATGGGGTCGCTAAGAGTCGGACACGACTGAACGACTTCACTTTCACTTTTCACTTTGGGGGAAATGGCAACCCTCTCCAGTGTTCTTGCCTGGAGAATCCCAGGGAGGATGGGGGAGTCTTGTGGGCTGCCATCTCTGGGGTCGCACAGAGTCGGACACAACTGAAGTGACTTAGCAGCAGCAGCAGCAGCTTTTATGGGCTGGGTAATTTCATAGGCTGGGCTTCCCTGGTGGCTCAGTGGTAAAGAATCCTTATGCCAGTGCAGGAGATGCATGTTCCCTGAGTTAGGAAGATCCTCTGGAGAAGGAAATGGTAACCCACTTCAGTATTCTTGCCTGGGAAATCTCATGGACAAAGGAGCCCATCTGTGGGGCTGCAGAGAGTCAGACATGAGTTAGTTACTAAACAATAACAATTTCATAGGTAGATCGTTCCAGCTATTTTGGAGAAGGGGGAGGGATTTCCAGGAATTGGGCCACTTCCCACTTTTTGGTTATTTATGGTTGGCCTCAGAACTGTCATAGCACCTGTGGGTGTGTCATTTTACACATGCTGATGTGTACAATGAGCAAATACTGAGGCTCAAAGTCCTCTGGAAGTTGAATCTGTGGTGGTTTTGGGTCTAGTTGTTCTAACCAGTTTATGTCGTATTCACACTTTATTCGTTAAGGGCTATGGCCTGCCCCCTTGCCCTCTGTTTCCCTTTGTCATCCTTTTTGTCTCCCACCACTGTTTCCCACGCTAGCAAAGTCATGCTCAAAAACTCTCCAAGCCAGGCTTCAGCAGTACGTGAACCTAGACCTTCCAGATGTTCAAGCTTGATTTAGAAAAGGCAGAGGAACTAGAGAGCAAATTGCCAACATCCGTTGGATCATCAAAAAAAGTAAGGGAGTTCCATAAAAGACATCTACTTCTGCTTTATTGACTATGCTAAAGCCTTTGACTGTGTGGATCACAACAAACTGTGGAAAATTCTTCAAGAGATTTGAAGACCAGACCACCTGACCTGCCTCCTGAGACCAGACCAAACTACCAGACCAGACCAGACCACCAGACCACCTGACCTGCCTCCTAAGAAATCTGTATGCAGGTCAAGAAGCAACAGTTAGAATCAGACATGGAACAACAGACTGGTCCCAAATTGGGAAAGGAGTACATCAAGGCTGTATATTGCACCCTGCTTATTTAACTTATATGCAGAATACATCATGCGAAATGCCAGGCTGGATGAAGCACAAGTTGGAATCAAGATTGCTGGGAGAAATATCAATAACCTCAGATATGCTGTCCGCACTGGTGGCTCAGAGGTTAAAGCATCTGCCTGCAGTGCAGGAGACCCGGGTTCGATCCCTGGGTTGGGAAGATCCTCTGGAGAAGGAAATGGCAACCCACTCCAGTACTCTTGCCTGGAAAATTCCATGGACTGAGGAGCCTGGTGGGCTATAGTCCATGGGGTCGCAAAGAGTTGGACATGACTGAGCGACTTCACCTTCACCATGCAGATGACAGGACCCTTATGGCAGAAAATGAAGAGGAACTAAAGAGCCTCTGGATGAAAGTGAAAGAGGAGAATGAAAAGCTGGTTTAAAACTCAACATCTGAAAAACTAAGATCGTGGCATCTGGTCCATGGCAAATAGATGGGGAAACAAGGAAACAGTGACAGACTTTATTTTCTTGGACTCCAAAATCATTGCAGATGGTGACTGCAGCCATGAAATTAAAAGACACTTGCTCCTTGGAAGAAAAACTATGATCAACCTAGACAGCATATTAAAAAGCACAGACACATTAGAACGACTGATGCTGAAGCTGAAACTCCAATACTTTGGCCACCTGATGCGAAGAACTGACTCATTTGAAAAGACCCTGATGCTGGGAAAGATTGAAGGTGAAAGGAGAAGAAGGTGACAGAGGATGAGATAGTTGGATGGCATCACCAATTCGATGGACATGAGTTTGAGCAAGTTCTGGGAGTTGGTGATGGACAGGGAAGCCTCGCATGCTGCGGTCCATGGAGTTGCAAAGAGTTGGACACAACTGAGCAGGTGAACAACAACAAACTTCCCAAACCACTCACCTAAAGAGAGAGGTATACAGTTCTCAAGTAGAACCTTAAGTTTTACTCTTTTATTCACAGGGGTCCTCAAAGGGTCGGCAATGGCCTGCTTGTGTCAGAATTATCTTGGAGAGCACAGTGAAAATGAAAAGTCAAGCCCCCGGTCTCCACCCTAGTCCACTGAATCAGGAGTGGGTGGGGAGGGACCAGGGATCTACCTTTCATAGTTGCTCCCCAGGGACGCTTGTACACACCTGGGCTGAGAACCCCTCCCAGGGTCCTACTTCCTCTCCAGAGCCTTCTTTGCTTCTGGTTCCACCCTGGCTGTCCAGACCCTGCCCTTCCACACAGCTGGGGTCTGAAATGCGGGGCATCTGTGCTCTGCAGCCCCACACCCTCCCTCATTCCCCGGGGGTTGAGCATCTGGAAGTTCTGGTGGACAGAGGGCAGTCAGGTGTAGGGGAACAGAATTTGCCACCCCCAAATATGTGTCTTTGGCATCTTAAGCTGGTTATTTTCTGAGAAACAGCCAACAGGGAAAAGAAAAACAAACTGAACACTGAGTAGGAGTTACTGTTTTGTAAGAAATATTTGCATTTATTAGGAAAATTTCCTTCATAAGGGTTTCTCCCTCACGGTACCAAAAAAGAAGCTGACCAGATCTCCAGAAACACTACCCACAAGGAAGGCAATGACCTCAAGCTGTGCGACAACCTTATCCTTTTTTACTGTACTTTCCTGTTCACCTCCCACAGATGACTCCCCGCCCCCCACCCCCCTTCCCCCAGCATTCTCTTTGGTCTTTAGCCGAAAATGGTAATTAAGGTGAGGACTTTGGCCATTTGGGGGAGTTACTTAGTCTTCCTGGGTTTCCCCCATGTGTACATGTTATTAAATTTTTGTTTGGTTTTCTCCTATTGATTTGTCTCATGTCAAGGTAATTCTTCAACCAGCCGAAAAAACCAAGAACTGATTTTCCTTCCAGACATGGGCTTGCATATGGGTTGGAAAAGAGGGTGGCTGGTGACCTGTGCTCACTTGCTATTGTCTGACTCTTTCCCCATGTCCTCGTATCCTTCCCCTGCTCCACTCTGCCCCAAGGCCTCATGTGGAGCGACCAGGTCTTGAGTCATCAGGCAGTATCCCGGCAGGGCTGGGAAGCCCTGCACCTTGTTTGGAGATGGTATTAAAGTTTCCAGTGACTGAAAGAGGGTGAATGTTCTGGAGTGAAATCTTTGACCTTAGCAGAAGTGTGGGGTTCTTTGAACACTTCTATTTGGTCCCACCTCTGTCCTCTGCTCACATTAGACCTTCTTCAAGGCTCCTCATTCTCTCCCATATCCACAGTTCCATTTCACAGCCCCTTATCAGAAAAAACACACCATTCCCATCAAAAACAAACAAACAAACAAAAAAACCACCAAAACAAAACCCACAAAAACTCAGTACCTTTTAGCAACTTAAAACATTTTAGAGGAGGAAGTACTGTTGTCCTGCTTACTAACAATGTGGCAATTAATCACCCGTAAGCTTTACATTCTATCCTGTGGAGCCCCTGCCCCATCTCTTTTTCTGAGATATACAAGCTCAAAACACAGAGTGTATTCTTCATAGGCTCTTAGGAACTCACAGTACACGGAGCTAGAATGTAAGCCCCGTAATGGCAGGAACCCACTGTACCCCAGAATCTAGAAGGTGTCTGACACGTAGGAGGTGCTCAGTGAACATTTTTTTTTTTTTCTTTTCAACCGGAATGAATATCAGAGCTGAAAGGCCCTGCCAAGTTCAGCTTGTCCAGAAGGGCCAGATGAGCAAACAGGCTCAGAGAGGTGAAATCATTCACCTGAGTTTGCATAGCAAGTAGGTGGTCTGGCCTAGGGGGTGGAACTCAAATCAACAGGACTGTTCCTGAGCTCCCCAGACTATCAAAATCCAAGCCATGGCTTCTGAAGTACATTCTATAAGCCCAGAGGTCTCTGGCTGATTCCTTGGTGGAAGAAGCTGTTCAGACCCTTCTGTCTTTCTGGGTCCAAGATCTCAGAAGTTTGGATGGAAACAAAAAGCTTTTGGGAAGAGTTTCCCCCCCTCCCAGAATAGACAGCATCTCTGAAAACAGTACTTGGATTTCTAGGCTGACATTCTAAACACTACCTCATCCTAAAAGTAAATGGTGAACTATTTTCACACACTCTTAAAATTTTAATTTGGAAACCTCTTGTCCTTGGAATGCAAAATTCACCAGGCTTTTATGTGCTGTGGGCAAAGCTAGTTTCTAGAACTTTCTTGCCAGCTCCACTTGTGGGGAAGGACCAGTGGGATTTGACCAGCTCAGTGACTTTTACTGTTTGAGTTCAGAATGTCTTGTTTGTTTGAAAATGTTCACTCAGTTCGGGGTTCTCCCCTCTGCCCCTCATCCCCCTACCCCAACACACACACTCCTCCTTTACAAAGCAGGACACTTTCTAGTGGGTGGTGGTGAAAAGGTAAAATTATTAGCGTAAGCACCATCAGATAGTCCTAATTTCACCTCGATCTGTTGCCCTCCTAGGCTGACCCTTACTCCATTTCTGTCTCCCCACTTCCAGATCTTCCGTCCGTCTTTGACCCACTCCTTTTCCTAATTCTCACTCTATCCTAGACCTTTCCCCTGGTTCTAACCTCACTACATCCCTCACTCCATCTCTGAGCTTATCTTTTCCCATCTGTGAGGTCAGAGAGGGATGACCTCAGGGAGGGAGAGGGATTTTCCTTGTCTTACGTTACCTGGTATTTTTTAAAAGTTGAAAGTTTAGTGGTTTGTTTTTTAGGCAATGTCAAAATGCCCTTCTGTCAAAACTACCAAGTCAAAGGGCAGTATGATGGTTATGCAGGAGTCAGTATCATGCCCCCTTTCTAACCTGTCAATAATAATACTACTAATAATAAAGCATTTATGGAGCCTTTGTTATGTACTAAATGTGGCATTAGGCACTTTCTCTAGTACTTATTTGTCAAATCCTCATAGCAACTCTAGGAGTTAGATATTTCAATCTTTATTTTATTGATGGGAAAACAGGAACAAACATCTTAAGGTGATTGCCCAAGGGCATACAGTGAATAAGAAAGGCAATTATAGACACTTGTGTCCTGAATAAGTGAAGTGTTTGCTTCAAGGTCCCCCTTGTGGATGTCCAGCTGGTGGGCCTGCTTGGATATCTTGGTGCAGTGTGATGACAGCCTCCGAAATGCCCAAGATCAGAGAAAACTCTCCTCCTTAAACCTGTAGGTAGGTAGGCAAGCACTCCCTTGGGCTAGAAATAAACCTGGGAATAGCTTTCCAAAGAGACAAATGGTATAGAGCTGGGATTTGGTATTGAATTTCTCCCTCATCTTGCTTCATTTTAATTAATATTTAAGCACTGGGCACTGTGGCAGGGACAACAGAGGATGAGATGGTTGGATGGCATCACCGACTCAATGGACCTGAGTTTGAGTAAACTCCGGGAGTTGGTGATGGACAGGGAGGCCTGGTGTGCTGCAGTCCATGGGGTTGCAAAGAATTGGACACGACTGAGCAACTGAACTGAACTGAACTGGGAGGTACGGGGACAAAAAAGAGACCAGCCTGCCCTCCAGGAGCTCACAATGTAGATGAGACTGACGTGATTAATTCTGCAACAAGGCACAGGACAATGAGGTAAGGACAGTGGCTCGGAGAGTGGAGAATTTGGGGAGAGAGTGACACAAAATCATGTTACATTTCAGGAGTCACTTGGTTTTTAGGAGAACCATTGACTGAAGCCACCCGCCCTGGCCAGACACCATAGTAGCCACTTCCATAAGTTACCTTACAACACGAGGTCCTGGTAAGGAAGATGGAACTAATAAGCTACCACCAATGGGAAGACATTGGGAAAGGTCAAATTGGAGAGTGGAGACACCAGTCCATACGTCCTCCCAGAATCCTCCTCACTTGAATCCATCCTGGCTGAGTGATGTGTACACCATCAGGAAGGACCCTGAGTCAAATGACTGGCCAGAGAGAACCCAGAAACCATAGAGCCTGAGACTGCGGGCCACGTGGCAGAGCTGTCCTCCTGACTTCCCTTATCTTGCTGCTCTCCTCCTGGGCACCCCTTTCCAATAAAATCTCTTGCTTTGTCAGCGAGTGTCTGAATGTTTTGACAAGAGCCTGCTCTCGGGCCCTGGAAGAGGTCCCCCTTCCCGCGACAGCTGCACGTCCACCACAGGTTTTTGGTACTTCCAAAATGGCGTTCCTCACAAGAGCAACCCCTCCTCTTTCTCAGTGAAAGAAATTATTATAATGCAAAATGTGTTTCATAGAGTTTGCAGGGCTGGACTTTGTTGTTGCTAAAGGTGATGAACGTGGAGGTGATGTGAGGTGAGGGTTGGAGCCAAGGTGGCGGATGTGGAGAGATGGGTAGAGGGGTAAGGACTGGGTCTTACAATGGCCTGAGCCCCTCAACCTGGCCCCCACTGAGGGAACTTTCATTGAGGGAACTAACTGAAAGATTAAAATCAAGGTTCTGTGGGTTTCAAGAACACGGTTAATACTTATCAAATGTTGGTCAGGCAGCATCATGACCAGGAAGTAGCCAAAAAGGGAGGAATTAATGACTGTGGAAAAGTAGTTCTGGGGAAGGGTAGGTGCTCTGTAGAATGGACAGATGAGAATATGGTGTATTTGAGGAGCTTCTCAGGAATGTAAGGAACGAGGTGGGATCATCACTAGAAGGGCCTCTGATGATTTCAAAGCGTGATTGTGCAGTCCCTGTGTTAGTGTGTGGGGCAGGTGAGAGGAAAGGAGGCTGGGAAGTGTGAAGGCCTGAGTGGGAGGAAGCCCTGCCGGAGTCCAAGAGAGGCAGACACAGGGGCTGTGGTTCAGGGGGACCGGCTTCTTTGGCAACAAGAGACACTTTTTCCCTAGGGACTAGAGACAGTCATTTTTTCACACCTTAGCTGTTACCAGGACCCACCAAGATGACCCCGTGTGCCCGTTATCATGTGGCTCCTGCTCCTTTCCTCCAAGTTCAGGCTTCCTCTCAGCTTTGGAGGCGGCAGGCATTCTCCTCCTCCCTGTGGAAATAGGTCCTGGCCGGGGCTGGGGGTTGCGCCGTGAACGCAGAGCTATGTGTGTCTCCAGGGCTGGTCAGGGGCTCTCCTGTGGAGGAGGAAACTAGGCTCAGGGAGGAAAGTGGCTGTGTCTTTGTTTCCCTCAGTTGCTAGCTCAATGCCTTACAGAACCTCTGTTTCTTGGGGAAAAAAAAAAAAAAAAACCAAACCCAAGGAAACAGCTAGTTACGGCAGAGTGACGAGAATTCAGATATTCTGATTTTTTTTTTCCCCCTTTTTTGGCCACTGACTTTTCCATTGCGCCATCCAGGGTTCTGTGTATTTTATACTAAAGTCTCTGGAAACAGTTTCGCTGGAGTAGTGAAATGACGTCTCTATATTAATAGGGTGGATTCACTGAGAAGAAGCAGATTCGGGTCTCTTTGAGGGTTTCCTGTGTGTCATCCCCCAGCCTTGGCACTTCCTCATGGCCCCCTTCCTGCTACTTCCTCTTCTTTCTGCCTCCTTATTGAAAAACTAACAAACAACAAGAAAACCAACCTCCTGACACCTTATCAATTCCAGTGAAAGAAGGCCTTGTATATAAATAATTACATGGAAAAAAAAAGTCCTGCCCTCAGATACATGTGAGAGGGTAGTGGCTTGGGCAGTGTGTCTTTATTTAAATTAGGGATTCTGCGGATTGTCGTTGTTTTGTTGTTGTTCTTGTGGGCTGGTGTGCAATAGCCCAGTGTTCACGCAATGCCTTGACTTCACAACCGCTTCTCCTAGGATCATTACAGAATGGCATAATGTAGCTATTGTTGTCTTCCACAAAGGAGCACTGTCGTAGGATGATGGGATGGGGCTGGGGGGCGCAGGCGGGCAGTGTGGATCTGGAAGACGGACCTTTGTGCTGGTGTGAGTGTGTGTGTCCTGGACAGCCATGCTGGACCTTGAATTATTTTTCTTATTCCATTCTTTGAATCCCTAGGCACCTGTGCCTTCTTTTCCCCAGTTATTCATCCCCAATTTCCCTCACCAAGTTCCTATTTTAAGCTGCTCTATACTCTTCCCTCCTAGGGTTATCCCTGGGCCTAGTTTGAGGACTTCAGCCAAAGATGCGGAACTAGGATGTTTGAAGGAAGTGTTTAAAGTTGTTTCGGTGAAGTGATTCACCCGAGTCTGATGGCTCAAGGGCTTGTGGTGTTACAGATGACCTCAGAGGTCATCCAGGCCAACCCCTTTCACTGGACATCTGAGTTGTTCAGAGCCCTTGCACTGCAAAGCTCGTGTTACTTCTGGGACATATTGGATATCTATCCACTCATTCATTCACTCACTTAGCATAAACTTGCCAAGCGCTTGCTGTGAGGCTAGCGCCTGGGCTAGGCGGTCGGTATATAGTGATGAGAAGAAAAGGGCACCAATCCTACCCTCATGGATCCTCCACTCCAGATGCCCATGTAGGCAGGTGAAAGGTCTGCAGGTGTCGTTAGGCCCACTTGACCCCTGCGGAATCCCAGGCTGGGCAACATGCTGATATTGACTCTTGAACCTAGAAATTAGGACCAGACCTTCATGGCCCATGTGCCAGTCAAGGCCAGGCAACACTGTATTTTTTTCTTTTCTATTTTTTTAAATGGTAATGAGATCTCTCAGACTGAGATCTCCTTTGGAGATTTTTATGGTAATAATACCTGCCCCTCATTTCTCCCTCTCTCCTACCTCCGCCTCTCGCCAGACTCTTCTGCACTGGGGCTGGTGGTTACAAGTAGAAATGTTTTGGACTCCACCCACAAGCACCACTGGCATCTGAATGGGAGGACTACCTATGTTACCGTGAACCTCAGAGGCCATGGCCTTCTCAGTTCACCCTTAAAGATGCAAAGGACAGGTTTCACTGAAGCCAGGGGACACAAGGAGGGCCACTGAGCTGAGGTTCTGTAAACAAGCTGAGAAGAGAGAACTTTTCTATCCTCAGAAGGAACCTGCCTCAGTTTTGCCACCTGGAAAGGTGAATTTATACTAAAAATTTATGCTCTTTATTTAACATTCAGCTTTAACTGGGAGTGCTTATTTTATCTGGCGACATTATGGGGGTGGGGTGGGTGGAAAGGTGGGCTGTTGGGCAGGGACTCTGCTTCCTGATGGGCTGATGGCAGCAGGATTGGGTTATTGGAGCCCCGAGGTTCTGAAAGGTGATGCGACGGCAGGGTATCAAACGAGATCGATCAGAAGACGAGAGACCGAACGCCTCTGCTGTCTGTGGCCTTTGGAGAAGTCACCACGGAGGAGTCGCACTTGCATGAGGCAAGAGAAAAAGAGTGCTCTTTAGCCTTGCTTCTTACCCAGTCACGTCTGAAGATACATTCCGTAAAATAAACAGATGTATTCCCTTTGTGTATATTTTAAAAAGAACCCAAATTCTTTCCTCCTGGTGAGTTAAAACAAACACCCAGGGCTGAAAGTCTGTGTGCTCAAAAGTGTGTCTCAGGCCCCAGGCTGCTTAGGGGTGTGTGCCTAGAAGTGGGTGTTGACAGATACAAGGGGCTGAGGGCTCAGCATCTTTGTGCCCATTCCCAGGGGTTAACTTGAACTCGGATTTTTATGTGATTCTAAAAAGCATAGTGTATGACCACTGGGCAGGTCCCTGGAGATGAGCCAGTCTGAAAACCAGGAACTCTTGGAACTGAACAGCTGTGACCAGCAAGAGCCGTTTGCTGGCTGGTACCTACACACCCAATTTGTGGGTGCCATTCCCTTTGCTCCTCTGCGGGAGTTTCTCATCCATGGCTCATCCGATGTTTGTGATGCCCGGGCTCTGGCTCTGGGTCATCCTGAGGGCAGAAGCTGGGCAGGGATGGTATCTACCATCAGGGGTTATTCCCGAGAAAGCTAGTACTTCTTACCCCCAGGAAGTACCCCTCTTTTCTGTTCTTGGAGTAGTTCTGTGTGCAGCTCTATTTTCCCTCTCTCTTGTAAGCAGTCATTTCCTAGCTGTAAGGAGAGATGGGATGTAAAGCCTCATGTTTTGGGTTAGTGTCTCGTCTTTGTGGCGGCCAGCCTAGTCTTGTCCAGGTGTGCTGAGTTTGGGTGCTGGTTTCCTGGTCGTCCCCACTGAGCGCCTGCATCCCGAGCAAAGAGTCAGCCGAAACTGCCTGGTTATGGGATCATCTCTCAGTAATCCCTGGAAAGGCCCTTCTGCTCAGAACTTTGTGATAACTTCACAAAGACCATGATTCGTAGTTGGGTGAATGGAATATGGTTTCTTAAAGTGATTGCCTGAAGTGTGAGCCTGTACAACACAATGAATAGTTCACGGTGTGGTTCCCTGTGAATCACCAGTTACCTCCCCGAGGTCATGGTGATGCCATCAGCCCGGTGGCAGAGGAACAGGCCTTGGCCTTGCTCTGAGCATCATCTCCCTCGCTGCTATCTCTTTGTTTCCATTTCTCAGTTCTTCGAGCCACTTAATGTCCCTCCATGGCCATCTGGACTCTTCATATCCTTGTTTCAAGGCCAGAGCCCCATAGATACATTTGTGGACATCTGCCTGCAATGACTCCAGATCCAGACATGAAAGCACAGAGCCCGCATCCTCAGTAACTCTTTCTGTGGCTGCTGCCCAGATCTCAGTGGATGCTGAGAATAGGAAGAAGCTACTGCCTTGGGCCAGTTTCTTCATGTGATGTAGTACCTGTAAATGCTAGGAATGGTTTCTTCTTGTCCAGCAGTATGGTGGGATTATGTTAACTACTCTGGCTTGGGGGCCAGAGAGGAGAATAACTACGGGGTGAGTGCTACCCAGGATGTCTTGTCCCCTAGTGTTCCAAAGACCAGAGCCACATGGAAGTAAGTCCATGGCTATTTCCTTTCCTGTGTTATCAAGTGATCCCTGACTGCAGTGGCGTGAGGGTATTATTTGTCTCATGCCTGTTTGTATGTAGGCTCAATTTGCAAACACATAACCACTTGCCAGGGCTTCTCAGGTGGTGCTAGTGGTAAAGAACTTGCCTGCTAATGCAGAAGATGTAAAAGAGGTGGGTTCGATCCCTGGGTCAGGAAGATCCCCTGAGTGGGTTGCATGGCAACCCACTCCAGTATTCATGCCTGGAGAATCCCGTGGACAGAGAAGCATGGTGGGCTATGGTCGTAGGCTTGCACGGAGGTGGACATGACTGAAGCGACTTACACTTGCCTGTCGGCCCATCCACTCATCCATCCATTAATTGACCCATTGGTTGATTAACTGATCCATCCATCCACCCATCTGTCCATGCATCCATCTGCCCACCCATCCAGTGATGGATGGTAAACTTATGGGACCAGAAAGGTAAAGTAAAATGAGGAAAATGGGCTTGTTAGATACAGAAGGGAGGTGGGGACTGTGGTAAGCCGGAGAGTGCAGTTTACTGAGCTGTCGTATACAACATTCCCTGACTCTGACCTCCTCTCAGGTTTGATGTATGGCAGCTGATGGCTACAGGGAACCATCTTCATCTCACAAGCATTTAGGTTGCCAGCCTAGATCTGTTTGGATGGGGCCCCAGGCTTCTTCCTTAGCCTTGTGCAGGGTCTTTTGGTAAACCCAAACCCTGGAATGTGCACTAGTCAGGGCTTTTAAGTGTTTCAAACGGCAAGAAACTCAACTCAAACTGCTTAAGCATAAAGAGGAATGTGTGGGCTCATGTACCTAATGTTCAGGAGTATATCTGCTTCACTTGGGACTGAATCTAGGGGCTCAACAAGGTCTTCTGGTTCCCTCCACCTCTCCTTTCTCTCTTAATTCTGCTTTACTCTACACTGACTTCCTTTGCAGAGAGGCCTGCTTCATGGAGTCTCCCAGCAGCATCAGATACACATTTTTATTAGCTTTTTCATACCAAGAGAAAGTGCCTCATTCCCTCAGAAATTCCAAGACTGATTCGAATTTGCCTGCCTTGTACCACATGTTCATTTACCTTTGATGCAACCACTAAGGCTTGGGGAGGTGGTTTTCTCATTGGCCAGGGCTGGGTCACAAGCCTCTACCTAAAGCTGAGGGATGGAAATGAGTTGATTTTACTCAATTGATGGTGGGGAGAGCTGGTTCACTGGAGGAAAACGGATGTGTTGTTACTGGAAAGAGGTGGCATGGCAGCTCAACAGATAACCCATGCCCACCATAGACAGGGAGGATGGGCGGATGCACAGACTGGGCCCTTACTGTAAGCAAGACTCAGGACACTGAGCAGGACCAGAGCTGCTTGCCCCTTCAGCTCTAGCCCCCTGGTTTCAGTAGCAGCCACCCCTCCCCTCTGTCCTGCCCTCATCAGGCACAGGATGAGGGTAGCTCTGGGCTTCATGGGCAGAGGCTCTCCTACTCTGCTTCCCCTCTGCTCTGAGACTCTTGGCTCTAAGGAAACCTGATACATGTGTGTGTGTGTGTGTGTGTGTGTGTGTGCGCGCGTGCGCACGCGCTCAGTTGTATCTGACTTTTTGTGACCCCCATGGACTGTAGCCCACCAGGCTCCTCTGTCCATTGGATTTCCCAAAGAATACTGGAGTGGGTTGCCATTTCCTTCTCCAGAGGATCTTCCCGGACCAGGGATCCAACCCACATGTCCCGCATTGGCAGGCAGATTCTTTACCACTGCGCCACAGGGAAAGCCCAAGGAAACCTGGTACTTACCCCAGAATTATGACTTCCAAAGGTTTTGGAGTTTGGAAGAGGGCAGTAATCCAAGAGGGTCCCAAAGTGCTCCGAGCACTCTGTAATCTTCCAACCTGGTCCTGCTGTTTAGGAGGAGTTGCTGAGACTGGTTTCAGCAGTGCCTGACTTGGGCTCAGAACTTGGCTAGGCTGATCCCCTGACTTGGCCCAAGGCAGGAACTTGAGTCTGTTGGAAGAGTCATTCTTAGGAATATGGAGACTTTGGTTCCACCCTGGGCAGAGGCTGCTGGAAGAGGAGCAGGACCAGGCTGTATCCTTAGCAGCTGGCAGCCCCTGGTGCAGCCTAGAGAGGACCCAGAGTTCTCCATTGGGACTTTGGTCCCAGAGAGTAAGTCAGGCAGATGTTGGGTCTGACCTTAGTCACATGGAATCCTCAGTGCCAGAAATACCACCTCTTGGATTGAGCAACAGTTTTCTCCTCACCATCAAGGATAATTTTAACTGTTTCCTACCTTGTTTTTGTTGTTGTTGAAAATATGGTGACCAGACAGCAGAATGTGAGAAGGCAGATAGATAAAGGATAAATAGACCTCATAGAAGGATGTATTTGTAAAAGCACTTGAAACTGTCAATAACTAAAACTCTGTTAAGAAGTAGAATTATTGATGGCGGAAAGCACTCAAGAGACTTGACATCTTGTTTGCTACAACTACCCAGTGAGGGAATGACAGGGAAAGGTCATTTTCTTTTTAATATCACTTTACAGAGGTAGAAATGATGATTAAGAAAATTAGCAAAGTCTTGCAGGTATTTGAATAGTTGAGTCTAGAACTTAAATCTCTAAATGAGTCTAATTTTTTAAATCACCACACACTTCTCTGGTGGCTCAGTCCGTAAAGAATCCACCTGCCAGGGCAGGAGACCTGGGTTCAGTCCCTGGGTCGGGAAGATCCCCTGGGGGAGGAAATGACAACCCACTCCAGTATTCTTCCCTGGAGAATCCCAGGGACAGGAGAGCCTGGTGGGCTACAGTCCCTGGGGTAACACAAGTTGGAAACGACTTTTGACTAAACCATCACCAACACATTATAAGTTCATGTGAAACTTTCTTTTTCACTTGACTATAAACTTTCCAAAAAAAGAATGCTGATGAGAATAATAAAGAAAGTGAGTCTTTTATTAGGTATCACATAACCAAGTCTGAAAAAAAATCTGAAAAATATTAAAATGGTTTAACCATAGCATCTCAATAGAATTATGCCATCCAACATAGTTTCAACTTTCCACCATGGCATTCATTAATTCCCAGTTTTATTGATTCATTGATTCAGTATTTTATTCATGAAGCAGTTACTGTGTAACTATTATACACCAGGCCTTCTATTGGCTGTTAAGGACATAAGGATGAAAGAGACAGTGGTTCCTATTAGTTTTGCTTCTTAACAAAATGCCCCAAGGCTTAGTGGCTTCAAAGAGCAACCATTTATCTTACTTACTGTTCTGTGGGTTATCAGTTTGATCTGGGCTCAGCTGGGTGGTTCTTCTGATCTTGGCTGAGCTCACTTCTGTGCCTCTGGTCAGCTGCTGGGTAGGTTATGGGCTGGTTGGACTAGAATAGCCTCAGCCAGGACAGCTTATCTCTGCTTCTCTTCTATATTCATCCAGCAGACTAGTTCACATGCCAAGCAACTTGGCAGGTTTTTAGGAGAGCTGAAAGAGTGGAAGCTCGAAAGGCCTCTTGCAGCCTGGGCTTGGAACCGGCACAACCTAGCTTCCACTGTAGTCCACCGGTCAAAGAAGTCAATGAGTTTATCCTAGCAGACTCTTCAACTGCAGTTTTATTATATTGGGTTGGTCAAAAAGCTCATTTGGGTTTTTCTGTACCATCTCATGGAAGAAACTGGTTGAACTTTTGTTAGTTGCTCAGTCATGTCCGACTCTTTGTGACCCCATGGACTATAGCCCACCAAGCTTCTCTGTCCATGGAATTCTCCTGGCAAGCATACTGGAGTGGGTAGTCATTCCCTTCTCTAGAAGATCTTCCTGACCCTGGGATTGAACCTGTGTCTCCTGCACTCCTGGCAGATTTTTTACTGTCTGAGCCACCAGAGATGAACTTTGGAGGCAACACAATCCTCAGTCTCCTCTCCAGGTGCTATGCTTAGTCCTCTGCTTGCTTCTCTTGTCACTTCTCCACACCTCATCCTACCCCATTGGGAAGACCCACCCTCTCTCCTTTTGTCTTCTCTCTAATCCTACCTACCTTTCAGATTCTACCTTCATAACACTTTCTGGAGGTGATTCTAGAGTCAACTGACCTCTCAGTTCCTTTTATCAGCAACAATACTTATTGCCTATACCACTCACAAGGTATTTGAATTAGGGGCTGAAGATGTTAAAAGTATCCCCAGCCTTCCCAGGTGGTAATATTTGTAAAGAACCTGCCTACCAATGCAGGAGACATAAGAGATGCCGGTTCGATCCCTGGGTCAGGAAGATCCCCTGGAGGAGGGCATGGCAACCCACTCTACTATTCATGCTTGGAGAATCCCATGGACAGAGGAGCCTGGCAGGCTGTGATCCATAGGGTTGCAAAGAGTCAGACATGAATGAAGTGACTTAGCATGCATGAACAAAGAGGCCTACTTTCTAGGAAAATGGAAATAATAAAGCCTACCTCATAGAGTTGTTGTAAGGATTAAATGAATTAATATGCACAATGCCTTGCATAGTGTCTGAAACATGGTAAGGTCCCCATGAATCCAACATGCCAAGGGTGTTACATGATATTTAACCAGTAAACCATGTGAGAGGCAAGTTTTCCTGTCTCCTTTACAGATGAGGAAAGTGATGCTCACATAAGTTTTATGATTTCCCAGAAATCACATAGCTAATTTAGCAGGAGTTCTGAAATTCAAATTCTAAACTTCTTTTAACCTCATGAGATACTTCAGTGATGGAATCAAATAACCCAGGATGAGGCTGTAAGATAAAATCCTTTTTCCTTTAGTCCCTGCCTCAGTTTGCTCATCCACAAAATAGGAAGGTAGAAAGATTCATGATGGGAACTGTTGGCTATAACCTGCAGCCCAGATTAATTGCAATGCAAATTAAAATAATACTCAATTATCTGTAAGAGAAACACACATAGGGGAATGGAGTATGAGTTTGTGGAGAAGAGTGCTTGGGCTTTGGCATGTATTCTTTCTTCAGAAAGTAAACTGAGCTTCCTGTTTGTGGACTGTATCCCAACTAGGAAATTCTGAGCACGAATCTTAAGTCTTTGGGTGTCTCTGCTGGGTCCCTCTGGCCTCATAGCATCAGTCTGCATTGGGCGGAGTGGCCCTTCTCCTTCCTGGGGCCTGACTGGGCCTGCTGGTGTTTGCGGACAGTCAAGTAGTTCCTATCAAACTGGTTTATTTAGTGACTGGACCTGATCAGAGCAGAGTAACTGACCAGTGGACTAGTGGGCAGCTCACTGGTTGCCATTGACTAAGCATTTATTGTGAACCCAGCAGAGAGAGAAGGGTGTGTTTCATTTTTCATTCCTTATGCTATAAGTGGAAAGTTAGTACATACTTCTAGTTGGGGAAATAGAAGCTGACACAGCCACTAGGTCATGGAGTGGGAGGTGGATGTCCTGTGCATGTAGGCACTGTACACCTGCCACCTGAATTAGATTTTTGCTTCAAATTTATTTAAAAATTGAAGTAGAGTCGCTGTATAATCATATGTACAGTGCAGTGTACACCTTCAATATTCTCTAATTTAGGGCAGAACCTTACTCCTCAGAATCTCACAATTGCTATAAGAGTTCTCCAGTGCTCTTTGCTGCAGAACCCACCTTTGGCAGACAGAATAGGGGCCCCTTGAAGATGTCCACACCCTAACCCCTGGAACCTTGACTATGGATAAAGCGAGTTGGTGGATGTGATTAAATTAAGGACTTTGAGAAGGGGAGGTTTTCCTGGATTATGTGGCTGGGCTCGATGTAATCACGGGGGGCCTGGTAGAGGGAGGTGGGAGGCTCAGACTCTCACGGGGATGTGACAATGGAAGCAGAAATCAAAGTGATGCGATGGAGGAAGGGGTCACAAGCCAAGGAATGTGGGCTGCCCTAGAAGGTGAAAAAAGCCTGGAAACAAGCTCTCCCTTAAGGCCTCCAGAGGGAATGCGACCTGGCTGACACCTTGATTTTAACCCTCCGGGACTCATTTGGACTTGTGCCCTCCAGGACTGTCAGATTCTGCGTTGTCTTATGGCACTAAGTTTGTGGCCACTTGCTAGAGCAGCAGTGAGAAACCACTACCCCACCTTTCCATGTGTCCTGTTGAATATTCTGAAGTTCCAGCCTGCTAAGGCTTTCCCTCCTTTGTGACCAACTGCCCTTTCAGAAAGGGGATAGAAGCCCTTGACCCACTGCTAGAGAAGGTCTGTGCCGTGAGTTAGGTTCCTGCTGGTGTGGCTAGTTTGCATGGAATCATTCACATACGGTTGTGCTTCTGAGCATGGATCCTATTGGCTAGATAGCTGACTTGTGGTAGGGGTGCTAGCTGAGCCACTGAGCTATTTTATTTTTTAATATATTCTGCTGCTCTTCATCCTTGTGGACAGGGAGGCCTGTGGAACAGACAGTACTGGGAATGACCCTCAGCTGTCTTTTCTGCCACTGGTGGTAGAAGCAATTGGAGGTGGGACTCCATTTCATAGTAATGACAGATAATATGGATTGATCACTCAGAGTGAGGCTATTTCATCTGTTATCAGTGGCCTATGATGACGGTCGTATTATCCCATTTTACAGAAGAGGAAAGTGAAATCAGACTGGTCAACAAGACACACAACAAATAAATGAGAAGCCAGGACTCAAACCTGGCCTCCAAATGCCAGCGCCCAGCCCTTTACTGAAATGCTTTGCTGCCCCTCCCGTGGTGTGGTGTGCCCGGAGCAGGCACTCCTGCCTACTAGCTCAATGATTGGATGGCTGTCACTCAGACAAACCAGGGGCAGCTTTGTGAATCCCCATCCGGGGATTCAGAGAGTAGACTGAGGGGCTGCCAGGAAGCCAGGCTGGACAGCGAGGAATTTACTCCTGCAGGTGCACAGACAGCATGGAGCTGGCTGTCTCGCTTAGCATCTTGTACCTGGGCTCGTGGGTGGACCTGACTAAATTCTTGAGTTTGCTGATGTCAGGCGCCAAGCAGGAAGTGGGGGTGGCAATCCCTCAAGGTTTCTATTTCCCAGGGCTTCCCCCACCCGTCTTTAGGTGCTCCAAATGGCCTAGCTAGGGTGGGAGTTGAGTGTGGGTTTGTTAATTTCCTTTGTTCCTTCTCGGATATGGAAGAGAGATGGGAGGAAAGAGTGAGGATGGAGCTAAGCTTAGTGTGAAGCTGCAGGTTGGAGGGGAGCCCACGTGCCTTCACTTGCTTAGAAATTACCCACATCTCTAATAAACTGGCAGCTTGTGTGGCTGCTTCCTCTCTTTTGCTTTCTTTTATGTCTTGCTTTTGTGAGAGAGAATTTACCACTGATGAGCCTCATGCCAGATAATGAATAGAAGGCAAGTGACCCCAGCTGTCTCTGCCCTATGCCATCCCCGGGAATGTCTTGTCAGCCCTAGTGGTCTTCTTTGCCCAGCCAGTTTGTATGGGACGATGCTGCTTCATTAAATTGCCTTATGACTGCTGTGTGACAGTTTTGATTTCCTTCCTCTCCAGGTCTCCCACAACTTATTATTCTGTTTGCAACATTGGGCAGAGCAAGGCAAAGACGTTAATTTTCCTTCTTTTGTTCTCAGTTTCTCTGAATGTTAATTGCATCTAATCATGTTTGCCATTCTCCTATCTTTTGTGTGGTTTAGTTGCTAAGTCACATCTGACTCTTTGCTCTTTTGCTGTTGTTGTTGTTTAGTTGCTAAGTTGTGTCTGACTCTTTGCGACCCTGTGGACTGTAGCCCACCAGGCTCCTCTGCCGTGGGATTTCCCAGGCAAGCATACTGGTGTGGGTTGCCATTTCCTCCTCCAGAGGATCTTCCTGACCCCGGGACTGAACCCGCATCTCCTGCATTGGTAGGTGGATTCTTTACTGCTGAGCCACCAGGAAAGCCCTCTCTTATCTTTAGGGAAGATTAAATTGTTGGTATTTAAAGGGAAGAGCAGGGAATCTTTTTGTTTTGGCAACTCTGTGTGGCATGCAGGATCTTAGTTCCCTAGCCAGGGATCAAACCTGTGCTCCCTGCATTGAGAGCGCAGACTTTTAACACTGGACTGCCAGGGAAATCCTGGGCAGGGAATGTTTTTGATTAGAGTGAAAGTATTCAAATTCCAATTATGCACAGATTTAAAACTGAGTTCTGTGTGTTTCAACATGGTTTTTTTTTTTTTTTTTTTAAGAATATTTTCAGTTCTGGATGTTTTCCAAACAGTCTATAAAATGCTGTGGGAGCCATTCACCTAGAGACGTCACATCAGTGATTTAAGATTTAGAGGGACTAGGGGAGAGAAGGGTTAGGAAGGCTCTGGAGATTTGGGGCTCATCTCATGCTGGGTCACTGGAAATGTCCTCTGCTATTTGGACCTCGTCCTGTCAGGACGCATCAGACAGGGCTTGGTGGGGGTGGGATGGTCTGGATGTGTAGGTGTCACTGCTGTGGGTCCTGGGAGTGCTTTGTTACTCTGGGGAACGAGCCGGCCAGCAGTCATGTGGACCGAGGTCAGGAGACTGTGCTGAGCTGGGTTCTCTAGGAGCCCAGGAGCCAGGACTGAAGTCTGGACTATTTTGGGCTGTGTGGTGGCAGAGCTGGTGTGTGTGTGTGTGTGTGTGTGTGTGCATCATTCTGAGTCTATATCCTCCAAAAATCACTCCCAAGACTAAAAATGTGTTTTGTTTTTTTTTTTTGCCATTGCCTTCCAAAAAAGAAAACAAGTCTTTAGTCTTTGAATTGTGTTAATGGGGAATATTAGGTCCCACAGCAGGAAGGCTTTCTCCCTTTTTGTTGCCACCTGGTCCCTCTGCCCTCCTCTGGAGTTTCCTCATCACTGTCTGGAACATGGACATGGAAGGTCCGAGCCTGCGGGTGGGTTTGTTGAAATCCTGCTGGCACCAGGATGAGCACACGGCTCCCTGTCAGCTCCGCAGAAAGGAGAGGTGGGGGCATGTCATTCCAGACAGCCTGGAGCCCTCCACTCCCTTCCCTAGCCCATACCTCCACTCTACCTGACTCCCTTCTGACCTTGGGAGGCCGGTGACTCTGGACTGCCTCCCTGGACTGGGTTTGAGTCTGGACCTTCTTGCTGAGTTAAGGGGCTGGCCTGTGAGGTCGCCTGGACTGGTGGGAAATGAAAGTCTGAGGATATGGACTGATATGTACTTTGATCTCCCTTCTCGGCCACTTAGTAGCGTTGTGGCTTTGGTTAAGTTCCCTGTCCTCTTTGAGCTGCAACTTCCTCATCTGTCGGTTTCAGGGAGGATGTCCCCATGTGGCAGCTGAGTCCCGTACCTGCCACACTGCGGTGGCCTGACAAGTGTGATCGCTGAGGCTGGGGGGCACTGGCTTTGTGTGAGTTACCGGTGCACCATCCGAGGGGTTCCCAGCAGGCTGCCGCCAAGGAGCCTGAGTCCAGCAAAGGACACCCCTGCCCTGGATGCGATCACCTGTGCTTTCCCATTCCAGTCCTGGGCAGAGGCTGTGGTCCCTGCAGGGCCGCCCTGGAGTGCCCCTCTCCCCCTCCGTGGTTGGCAAAGGGCAGAGTCTGCCAGGAAAACCTTCAGCCAGCAAGTCACCATTTATTTATAGGTCTTGGAGGGAGACAGCCCCCAGGCTGTGGGGAAGGGCCTGGCGGAGGCAGCTGCAGGGAGCGGGGGCAGCCGAGGGAGCAGTGACTGCGGTGGGGGGTCTGGAGGAGGTGCAGAGGCTGGGCGGAGTTTGTGTGTTGGAGACTCGGGGTTCCAGCGGAAAGCCACTGCTTCACCCGGAGATGGCTATTTATGAAAGTGTGGACAGGGGAAGGTACAAGGAGATGGCAGCGCCCCAGGATGAGGTCAAGGGGAGAGGGACAGTCCCTGGGATGGCAGAGGGCAGCTGTGTGTGGGGAGGGCTGCCCGACAGGAGCTGTGACCTTTACTAGAAGCTGCAGCCACCCCACAGTGACCCAGCGAGGAGGTGGCTGAGGGAATTCAGACCCCATCTCACTCTTCCTTCTCTCTGATCTGCCCCTGGCACCTGTGGCTGGCCCAGGCCACCAGAGGCAGAGGGGAGGGAGCAAGTGGCTGATCGTGCAGGACTCCTGGGGGACTTGGAAGGGAAAGCATGGCAGAGAGAGAACTGGGAAGGGCCAATGGAAGAGATTCGGGGAGGCAGACAGAATAGGGGCTGAACTCAGTGTACCTCTGAGTGGTCTTGGGGGAGTGTGTAAGCTCTCCAAGCCTCAGTTTCCTCATCTGTAAAATGGGAATGGTAAAGACAGCCTCTGTCACATTGGGGTACAATGAAATACTGAGTACTCAGCAAAGTTCCTTGTGTACTGTAAATGAAGATCAAACAGATCAGCTGGGTTCACATGAAAGTGTCCAGCTGAGCAGCTGCCATGTATTGTGTAAGGCCTAATGGGGTATCATTTATCCAGTGCCCACATGATACTTACTGAGTGCCTCCTCTGCCAGGTACCCAGCCTTAGGCGCTGGGAATACAGGGGTGAACAAGCCAGACCAGTCTTTCCTCCAAGGAGCTGACGTATCTAAGCGGGGGGAAGACAGGTAGCAGGTAAATATCAATAAAATAAGTTTTAATAGTTGGCAAGGTGCTGAAAAGGCCATAAACCAGAGTGATGGGTGAAGAATGGGTGCTGTCTGAGGGGGTGGGCTGAGCAGAGAGGGAGGAGCAGAAGCAGTCAGCCCTGTAACGACCAGAGGGTGCCTGTAGAGGGGGCTGCAGGCCCCCAGCCAGGAGGAGGGTGGCCTCTCGAGGCAGACAGGCTGCGGGGAGCTGGGCACCGGTTGGATCATGGCGTCACCATCTAGGGTGAGGGGGAGGACTGGCGTCTACACATGTGCGGTGACCATTAGCTGTTTTTCTTATTATTTAATACATATTATTATTTTAGAAAAGGGTGGTGTAAGTAGGTTCAATTCAGTTCAGTCGCTCAGTCGTGTCCGACTCTGCGACCCCATGGACTGCAGCACTCCAGGCCTCCCCGTCCTTCACCAACTCTCGGAGCTTACTCAAACTCGTACCCATTGAGTCGGTGATGCCATCCAACCATCTCTTCTTCTGTTGTCCCCTTCTCCTTCTGCCCTCAATCTTTCCCAGCATCAGAGTCTTTTCCAATAGTTGGTTCTTCGCATTAGGCGGCCAAAGTATTGGAGCTTCAGCTTCAGCATCAGCCCTTCTAATGAATATTCAGGACTGCTTTCCTTTAGGATTGACTGGTTGGATCTCCTTGCAGTCCAATGGGTACAATGTAAAACGTTCCCATGGATCAGCAAATGTTTACTGTCAAGGCAGCTTGAGTGGAGTGGTCGAAGAGCACAGTTCTGAGACAGACTTGCCTGCTCGCACCCTGGCTCAGCCAGTCCCTCGGTGACCTTAGGCTCCTGGCTTAAGCTGTCTGAGCCTTGGTGTCCTCATTGCATGATGAGGGATCAGAGGAGCATCTCTCTCATGGGACCATCGTGCAGGTGAGACGTGTCCCTATTTCTAAAGTGCTTAGAACCACACTTGGCCTGGTCCGCGGTACTGCTGAGGCTCAGGAGCTGATGCTGGTAGGAGGGGGCATGAACCACGGCCCGTTCTCAAGGAGCTCACAGCTGGGGCTGGGATGTGAGAGAATTCCCTGGCAGTGCAGCAGTGAGAACATCACACTCTCACTCTGTGGCCAGGGGTTCAATCCCTGGTTGGGAAACTAGGATCCCACAAGCTGAGGCCAAAGGGGAAAAAAGAGACCCTAGCCCCTCAAGGCAGTGTGTGATAGTTACTGCATGAATGGCCAGACCATTACTGGAGGAGGTGTCATTGGAGGGCTGGGGGACGGGGCAGGGGGTGTGGACAAGAAGGCTTTGAGGAGAGATGGGAAGATAACAACAACAAAAAAAATTAAAAAAAAAAAAATGCTATCCAGATCTGATGGCATCAGTCAGGTGAAGACAAAAATAGTCCAATCTCTCTGCCCCAGAGCACTGCTCTCGCTTTTCCTGTGCAGCCCTTTGCCAGCTTCCCCAGGCCCTGCCTCAGTCTTCCTCTCGTGTTGATCAATAGGGGACAGCTCACCGCACCGTCCCCCTGACACACACAACTTCCTTCAACCTGCTGGACGCTGTGAGACTCTTCTACTTTCAACTTCCCTCGGGCTACGAGAGAAGGAAAGGTTAGAGGTCAGAGGACAGGAGCTGGGAAGCTGGGAGGGCCAGGGTGGAGGTGGAGGGCAGTGTGGGTGGAATTAGCCAGAACTCCGTGTTGTCTGGCAACTGGCAGATTCTTCTGGTAAGATAAGTGGAACCCTCTGCAAGGTAATTATTAGAGAGCATAAATTCCCCAGATGACCTGTCCTCAGAAGAGATATTGATGGCCCTGGGGCAGGCCGGCGCTGCAGGCTGCTCCCTCTCTGTGCTATTGATTCCTGTCCCACCTCCTCCTTCCTCTCCTCTTTATCCTTCAGTTCAGTTCAGTTCAGTCGCTCAGTCGTGTCCGACTCTTTGCAACCCCATGAACCGCAGCACGCCAGGCCTCCCTGTCCATCACCAGCTCCTGGAGTTCACTCAAACTCATGGCCATTGAGTTGGTGATGCCATCCAACCATCCCATCCTCTGTCATCCTCTTCTCCTGCCCTCAATCTTTCCCAGCATCAGGGTCTTTTCTAGTGAGTCAGTTCTTCACATCAGGTGGCCAGATTATTGGAGTTTCAGCTTCAGTGTCAGTCCCTCCAGTGAATATTCAGGACCTCCTCCTTTGTTACCTTTCCTCTGATCAGCTGCCCTGCCCATCCCTCCTCCCTGCAGACCTCAGCCTCAGGTCCACATTGGCTCTTCTGGACCTTTCTTTTTGCCTGCCTCTCAGCTCTCTTAATGGCGGAGTTCCTGGAAGACCGTGAGGCCACGTGCATCCTTGTGGCTTCAGCAGGGTTGGTGGAGGAAGGGCAGCCCCGTAGGGAGGAGTTTCTAAGATGGGAAGGAGGCTCTAGTTTCACTTGGGCCAGGGTCCCCAGAACGAGTCAGGGTCAGGCTCTGTGAAAAGCCAGGACTGGACCTGATCCTGGGGATTGCAGCTCAGGTCTTAGCAGTGTAGGCAGGTTGTAAGTACTCTTTGGCACATCTCTGCTCTTACAGTACTTTCTGAAGCCCTCTCTTCTCTCCAGGGCCTCCCAGGCTTTGGCTGAATTCTGTAAACATTTATGTAACAAATATAAGAAGAAGCAAAGGGCTGGATAAGGGGCCACCAGAGAAGCAGGGGTCGCAGGGGGAGTCTCTCCTTTCTTGTCTCAAACAATTCGGTTCTAGCCCCAGACCTGCACCCTGACTCTTGACCAAACTGGACCTGTCTAGCTTAGAAGCCCACTTACTGCCGTCACAGACAAGTTCTGAATGGGGGGAACTTATGGACCTGATCATCTGTCAACAAGGCAAAGGCCCTTTTGAGAGGGAAAGCAGGTATTAACTTTCACACAAAGACCTTGGTGTGAACCAGGACAGTTCCATACAAACTGGGTCCTACTTCTTGAAGTTCTTTGCCTAAGATGATGCTGGTAAATAAAAGCCTCTCCAACTTTCTACAGTCCTGGTGGTGTTTTAGTATGACTTAGAGATTGGATAGGGGTGATGGGGAGGGGGATGGTAGTGCTGCCTGGCTGGCCTGCCTTAGCCCTAATTTGGCTCTGCCCATAGTCCGTCCTTTACAATATGAGAGGGTGAGTCTCTCCATTTTACAGATGGGACCTGGGGGCCCAGCCAGGCTGAGAGACTTGCCTATCCACAGTGCCTATGTTCCATCTCCAGCCTGGAACTGAGGTTCCAGCCTTGATTCCCACCTCAGGCTATCAGGGGCCAAGCCCCATCCCTCTCTGTTCCATGGGATGGACCATCCTCATCAAAAAGGCCAAGAGCTGGGATGCTTCTGTCAGCCTTATGCTGATACTCATCACTTTCTGGAGAAGAGAGAGATGGATGAGTGAGGCAGCGAGGCATGAGAGGCAGAAGAGGCATGAGGGAGAGTCTCTGCTGTGCCTGCTTGTTCCTGCAATTTTATTTGGAGTAAGGGAGGACAAGTGAGTTTTGATGCCTCCTCCTTGACAGAGAGCATCCCAGGTAGGGGCACTGCTCCCAATCCCTCTGCTGTCTCAGCAACAGTCTTTAGCTCACCAGGAGGAAATGAGGTCTGTGCAACAGTACGAAGCATCATTTTCCCTTCGACTCAGAGTGTTTCATAAGTGAAAATGGGCTTTCGAGGGAGGCTTGGAAAAAAAAAAGTTTTCAGCGATGAGTTTTGCTCACTGTGGTTAATGATAATTATTAAATAGGTAGGGTGAGCTAGTGCTTGTTTTCCTTATTATTAACTGTATTTATGGGTTTTTATTAAGTTGTGCCCAGCTGAGATAATTGTAAAACTATCTGCTTAAGACTCTTAGGGTTCCCATTCTATTTTCTTTTATTATTTCAAAGGTGGAGTCTTTTCGTTATTCAAGGCTTATGCTATAAACCAGGAGTAGGCACACTTCTTCTGTAAAGATCCAGAGGGTAATTATTTCAGGCTTTTCAGACTGTGTGGTCTCCACTGGAACCCCTCAGTTCTACCACTGTAGTATGAAAGTGGCCACAGACAGTGCATGACTGAATGCATGTGACTGTCTTCCAATAAAACTTTATTTATAAAAATTCATGGTGGGCCAGATTTGGCCCAGGGACTGTAGTTTTTGGGCCCCTGCTGTAAACAGAGGAGAAATTCCTAAACAAGGAGCCTGAAGACTGAGGATTGAATCTCAGCCCTGCTGATGTGTGACCGGAGGAAGTCACCTCACTTCTCTGGTGGTTGATTTTCCTTGCAATAGAACAAAGGTATCAGGCCAGATGATCTCTAACACTATGAGTATTAAATCCGACTCTAGTTTATGATAACCTAGCATCTTTCTTTTCCTCCCTGCAGTAGGTGTTCAGAACCACAGGGCCTCTCAGAGGCCATAACCACTTATCTACCTTTGGGATGGATTTGGTTTCTAAACCACACAGTGATGATGATGGTGGTTTAGTTGCTAAGTCATGTCTGACTCTTGTGACCCCATTGTAGGGGGTGGGGGGGGCACTACACTCTTGTGTAGCCCACCAGGCTCCTCTGTCCATGGGATTCTCCAGGCAAGAATACTGGAGTGGGTTGCCATTTCCAGGCTCCTCCATCCATGGGATTCTCCAGGCAAGAACACTGGAGTGGGGGCCATTGCCTTCTCCAGGGGATCTTCCTGACCCAGGGACTGAACCCCAGTCTCCTGCACTGCAGTCAGATTCTCTACTACTGCACCGCCCAAGAAGACCGCATGTGTAATACTTTGTATTTCTCGGATGATATCTTCTCAGGCAACCCCATCACAAACCTACTCCTTTAGAGAAAATCGTCTGTTTTTGGCTGTTCGGGGCCTTTGCTGCTGTGAGGGCTCTCCTCCGGTTGCTGAGATGGGCTTCTCACTGCGGTGGCTTTTCTTCTTGTGGAACATGGGCCTCTCGGGGGCTTGGGCTTCGGTAATTGAAGTGTGCGGGCTTAGTTGCTCCATGGCATGTGGGATCTTCCTGGCTCAGGAAGATGGCTCGAACCCATGTCTCCTGCAGATTTCTCACCACTGAACCACTGGGAAAGCCCCCTGACTTACTTCTTGAGTTACTGAGGGTGATTCTGTTACAGGAAAGTCTACCTCTGGACTATTTGGCAGAGGCTCCCCAAAGAGAAATAACTAAGATTACCCAGAAAATTGGTGACGATGTTAGAGAAACCAGATGCCTCCAAAAAAGGAAGTGTTGCTCAAGTCATTCTAGTTCTGGAAGCTCTACTCTCTGTGAAGCGGTAGCAGTGTCCCCATGGGAGCGGATAGTGTAGTGGCTGATAGAGTGAGGTTTTCTGCACTGAAATTGCCTGGGCTTCTGTCTTCACAGCGCCACTTAAAACCCTAGGCACATCACTTAAAACTCTCTGTGCCTCAGTTTTCTAATCTGTGGAATAAGAGGAAATACTAAGATGGGGTTGTTGTGAGGATGAAATGAGATTATGCATATGAAGTGCTTAGAACAGTGCCTGGCATACATGGTAAGTGCCCGATAAATGGAAACCTGGCCATTATTATTTTCATGAACATTATCATGTTGTCATTCCTCTGTAAAATATGTAGAGGGTGTCTCTTCCTCATTTTTATTTTTTTCATCTAAAAATTTTATTTTATTTTTTGAAAGATATCTTAGAAGCTCAGGTTATTTTTATTTTTGGCCGTACTGTGCGTGGCATGCAGGATCTTAGTTCTCTGACTGGGAACCAAACCAACTGCCCTCTGCAGTGGAAGCTTGGATTCTTACCTGGACGGTCAGGGAAGTCCCTCATCCTCATTTTTATACCAGCCTTATCTTCAACTTTTGGGTTACAGATGTGGCTTGAATGCTTTTCTCCCATCCTATATGTTAAGTGACTCTTGATGAGGTAGAAAGACTGAGGGAGGAAGATGGGGAAAGGCATGGGAGGAGAGGAAGGGAGGGAAAAAGGAATGAAGGAAGGAAGGGAGGGAGGAGGGAGGTAGGGAGGAGGGAAGGAAAGAAGACTTGGGAAAATAGGTCCATGAGGAGAGGAGAATCAGGTTCTAAATGGCTAGAAAAACAGACCTCCTTCAAACAGGATGGAGGTCTTGATGTCCTTTGTCATTATCCTGGGATGTAGAGGTCTTGAGGTATTTAGGTATTTCTAGAGTGCATTCACCTTTTAGTTTGGTTTTGAGTTTTCGAGATATTTCTACCTCTTCCACCAGAAAATTTAAATTTCAGGACAGGCTGGTCATATTAGCCTGGCTTCATTCTGTCCTTATTAAAAGGTTTACAGCTTTGTGCCTCCAAAAACAGCAGACCTGATACAGTTTTCCCAGGGGACTGCCAAGAGAAATTGGGGTGACTCTCCACCTCGTGGCAGGTTAAATGAGACTCAGTCCTCCTTTGTTCAGCTTGACGTCCCTTAGAAGGACAGCCCAGAGATCACTCGGTCTGCAGGGCGTTTGCTTCTGCAGGCTGATTTTAACCAATTCTGACAGGAGGGCAGAGGCCCCCAAGCGGGGTCAGGACCACAAATCCCATCCCAGCAGGTGCACGATGGGGAGAGTGCGCCCTTCAGATGACCTTCAGGTTCCCATCGATTTCCCGTGCAGCGGTGCTTCCCCACCCCCATGCTGATCCTGCCCTGGCCACCACCCGTGGGCTCCGGGCTCTGGACGAGGACACGGATCTGCTCTGTAGAAAGAACATGCAGAGGAGGTTAATTCAGAGAGAGGCCCTTTCAGGGAACTGGAGCAAATTACTCTGGAGACCACGTTCTGGCCACTGCTGCTTTACAGTGCCGATATCAGTCCTGGAATGTCCTTTTTCGGGCATAGAAAGCAGTGGCTGATGTCATGAATGGCAGCGTTTATCCACTTGGCCCCACTTCTCTTCAAGCTTTGGGTTGTGTAGGTGGCATTGTGGGGTCATGAGCAGGATTTGGGCACGGACAGTAGACTCCCCCACTGTCTAACCCGCTGAGTGTGTTGGGAGGATCACAAGTGAGAAGATGGTGGTGTGATTCTTGCATTGCTGGGAGCCTCTCCCTAGCACTGACCTTCTTGTTCCCCAGAAGGCTGGGCTTCCACACCCTGCAAACTCTCTGCTGCAGGTTGGCCTGGATCTTTCTGTATTTGTTCAGTGGTATCTGATGAGCATTTCCTATGTGCCCAATCCTGTGTTATGTGTAGGGGATCCAGCTGTAGGCAGTGAGATAAAGACCTTGTTCATCCAGGGTTCACAATTTTGTTATGTGGCAGTGATCAGCAGGCCAAGAGAAAACAGAGTGACTTTTTTTGAGAGTGGTAAATAGTTTGAAAAAAAAAAAAAAAGAATATGAGATAGTAGATTGGGCTACCTTAGATTAAATGAAAGAGAAGCCAGCCATGAGAAGATCTGGGAGAAATATACACCAGAAACAGGAAAAAGCATGTGCAAAGGTCCTGAGGTGAGGTGATTTTGGTTTATTAGAGGGACAGAAGAAGGACAGTGAGGAGTCCAGCAGGGAAGAGGGGGCAGGAGACAAGATGAAGTAGGAAAATTGGGCACGGCCACATAGCCACAGGAAGTTGTTCACATTATATTCTAAGTGCACTGAAGGCCATTGGAGGGATTTAAGGAGGAGAATGTCATGATCAGATTTCATTTTAAAAAGATCACTTGGTCTGCTGCACTGAGAACTGACTACAGAGCACGTGTTCTTCGTGACTGTATTTTAAAGCCAGACGAATTTTCCTTTTACTGGGGAGGGCAACGCCGAGGCTCTTCTACTCCAGCGGGAAAGATGGGGTCTGAGGATGTATTTGCCCAAGACTTGACTCTAATCCATGGTCGGCTTCTCCTGGCAATCACGCTCGGGAGATAGCATGGTGCTGCCCAGCACACAGCTGGGGTTTCAGAGAGGACTCAGTCTAGGAACCAGAGAAACTAAAGGTACTTGCTCAATCAATGACGTTTCTGTGATGGATGTGTGTTTTCTAAGTATGCTTCACCCGAAATAAAGCACCCTCTCCCCCACTTTTAAAAGTTGGTTGCATTCTACACATTCTTTAGGCTCCAGAGGAGAGATTTATCTTGCCACGTCTGGATGCCATTTGAAAGGCAGAGCTTGGACACCAGAAAAGCGGCGGTCTTCTTCGGCCTGCGAGCATCCTCCTCTTCCGACTCCCCGCCCCCACCCTCCCATTATTTACTGGAAGGATCGCTCTGTTTTCCTCCTGCCTCCAGTCTCCTGTCCTTGGCAGCCCCTTGACTTCCACCCTGAGTTGTGTATGTCATCAGAACACCCAGTGGCAGCTCAGAAATCATGGCCAGGTTCAATATAAATTCCGTCTTGCTTAGGCAGCTTTGCATAATAAGTCCCTGAAAAGTCTTCACCAGAGTAGATGCTGGAAAAGCGATTTATTGGGTCTAGCAGGCCTGAACGTCAAGACTGAGTGGCGTTTCAGGCCACGATGGGAGTTTTAGGGTTCAGATTCTTCATCTGACTTGGCTTTTGTAAGGCGATACCCTCAGCCCCCAGACGCCTTTCCTGTGATGTTAGGAAGGTCAAGGTCACCTCCAGGGGGACTACTCTCAGGAAGTCAGGATCTCTGTACAATTGCCTTGACCAGGTCTCACGGGTGCTCTGTGAGAGATGAGGACTTCTGTGGACTCGTTGGCTGCAGTTGATGCTGCCAGGTTAATCCATGCCCGTTGCCTGAAAACATCTCCCACAGGAACAAAACAAGCTGAGTCAAAGTAGTTAACCAGGGTTTCGCACTCTGCTATTAAAACATGGCTGAAGGGTATCACAGGGCTCCCTTGTTCGTGCCCCTGCTTTGCAGGTTAGGGAAGCTGTACTTCAATTTGCGAGTCTTGGGACCTCCCCTGGTGGTCCAGTGGTTAAGAATCTGCCTTGCAAGGCAGGGGCCTTGAGTTCGATCTCTGGTCAGGGAACTAAGATCCCATGTGCTATGGAGCAGCTAAGCTCGTGCACCGCAACTGGAGAGTCTGTGCGTCCCCAACAGAAATCCTGAGTGTCACACTAGACCCAATGCAGCCAAATAAACACATGATTAAAAAGCAAACAGAAACAGTATAAATGTACTTAATTAAAAAAAAACCAAAACTCGATTTTCACTGTTCTCTGAATCTCTGGTGGATCTGTCAAATATCCAGATGCCTGGATTACGTGCATGCTCCGGCATCAACATTTCACACTGCCACCCACCCTCCTGCCTGCGTTGATTCTGACACAGAACCAAAGTTTGAGAACCACTGCCCTAGATCATTCTTCTGGAAGGCGGGGTGATGGCGTTCTTGATAAGCACAGAAGGGGTGTTTCCCGCATCACCAGAGCAAGTCTTCCTGGGGGTGGTCTGATGATAGCACAGCACGGCATTCAGCGAGCTACTCAGGGAGTTCAGAGAAGAGGAGGGTTAGTTCTGCATCTTGGCGTGAATGCTGTAGATGGAGAAATACACTCTCAAGAGCTGAAGTGACCTTTTTAAAGAGGATGAAGAGAATTCAGTAGGATTTGAATTTACAGGATCTCTGTTTTCAGATGCCTAATCCTGTGCCCTGGGGAAGCCACATAACTTCGGGCTCACCTCATTTTCATATGGAGAAAGAGGGGCCCCTCGCATCCCTCAGCTGTGACACTTCATGAGCTTGCTGAGGATGGCATGACATTTCCATCAAGCAATCCATAGTTATCACAAGCTTCTGCATTCTCACAACAGTGCTAGGTGGGGATAGCACAGAAGTATAGACCTCTTAGTCCTGTCTTCAAGATGGGTGGGGAGAAAGAAGGACGGTGGTAGAGACTGGCCAAACATGAATGAGACAATTAAGGAGCTCAGAGAGGCAGAGAGCAAGAACCATTGGCTGAAATAACTGGGGAAGCTTCCTGGAAGAAGCAGGGCTTCAGCCAGCCCTTGAACAGGGTGAGATCAGCCAGGGTAAGGACAGGAGGCAAGAAAATTCCAGATAGATGGGGAGGGAGGGTTCTAGTAAAGTATTTTGTTGGAGTCCAGGGAAGGCCTGACCTGACCACCTGACCTGCCTCTTGAGAAATCTGTATGCAGGTCAGGAAGCAGAAGTTAGAACTGGACGTGGAACAACAGACTGGTTCCAAATAGGAAAAAGAGTACGTCAAGGCTATATACTGTCACCATGCTTATTTAACTTACATGCAGAGTATATCATGAGAAATTTTGGGCTGGATGAAGCACAAGCTGGAATCAAGATTGCTGGGAAAAATACCAATGACCTCAGATATGCAGATGATTCTACCCTTATGGCAGAAAGTGAAGAACTAAAGAGCCTCCTGATGAAAGTGAAAGAGGAGAGTGAAAAAGTTGGCTTAAAACTCAACATTCAGAAAACGAAGATCATGGCATCTGGTCCCATCATGTCATGGGAAATAGATGGGGAAACAGTGGAAACGGTGTCAGACTTTATTTTTCTGGGCTCCAAAATCACTGCAGATGGTGACTGCAGCCATGAAATTAAAAGACGCTTACTCCTTGGAAGAAAAGTTATGACCAGCGTGTTAAAAAAGACACATATTAAAAAGCAGAGACATTACTTTGACAACAAAGGTCCATCTAGTCAAAGCTATGGTTTTTCCAGTGGTCATGTATGGATGTGAGAGTTGGATTGTAAAGAAAATTGAGCACTGAAGAATTGATGCTTTTGAACTGTGGTGTTGGAGAAGACACATGAGAGTCCCTTGGACTGCCAGGAGATTCAACCAGTCCATCCTAAAGGAAATCAGTCCTGAATATTCACTGGAAGGACTGAGTTGAAGCTGCAACTCCAATACTTTGGCCACCTGATGTGAAGAGCTGACTCATTTGAAAAGACCCTGATGCTGGGAGAGATTGAAGGCAGGAGGAGAAGGGGATGACAGAGGATGAGACGGTTGGATGGCATCACTGACTCAATGGACATGGGTTTGGGTGGACTCTGGGAGTTGGTGATGGACAGGAAGGCCTGACGTGCTGTGGTTCATAGGATCACAAAGAGTTGGACACGACTGAGTGACTGAACTGAACTGAGGGAAGGCCTGTCTGCTCCATATACACAGGAAGGTCAGATAAAGATTTATTCATTCACCCATTTACTCATTCCTCCATCATCAACCCAACACAGCAAGCTCTGTGCTGGGCTTGGGGACAGAGCCAGGTGTGGGCTCTGCCCTAAGGGCAGGCTTTGATCCCTGAGATCCTTGTGCAGGGTATACTCTGCTCTCCTTGATGCTGGAGGCTGGCCTCGCCACCCTGCTGCCAGATGTCTTGGGATGGAGGTTTGGCTGGGCGCCTGCCAGCCTCAGAGACGCTGCGGTGGTGACTGTTGTGCGTGTGTGTCACGTGGAGGGCAGTCAGCCTGCTCAGGCAGAGGCAAACAGAGTGGAAGGGAACACTGCTCTTGGAGGGAAGGATCAAGGAATCACCATTGGTTACAGGCGTTTACCTCTGAGTTAGAGGTTCTATCTCATCTATTAATAATCATTTCAGACCTCAAGTAGGAGCTTATTGTGGGAAGGAGAATTTAGGCTCAGAGAGGCTAAGTAATTTGCCCCAGGGCTGTGAAGCCAGTGGGCAGTGGAGCTGGACTCAGCCCTGCCTGATTCCAAGTCTCTGATTGACCCCAATATCATGAGTCTCCAAGGGCCTTGGCAGCTCAGTGGAGCAACTTAGGACCTTTGGGTGTCAATGTGGCTTCTGTACTGAGCTCAAAACTAAAAACTGAGAATGAGGGAGATTTCTTTTTGTCAGCTGGGTAGGAGAAGTGTTGGAGTGACTGCATTCAGTAGGCTGCTGAATAACCAGGGGGTCATGCTGAGGACTAAGTGAAAGTGCCTGCAGACATTGTTTCAGTTTTTTAAGGTTGCCAGTTGCTGCTGTTGCTAAGTCACTTCAGTCGTGTCCGACTCTGTGCGACCCCATAGACGGCAGCCCACCAGGCTCCCACCATCCCTGAGATTCTCCAGGCAAGAACACTGGAGTGGGGTGCCATTTCCTTCTCCAGTGCATGAAAACGAAAAGTGAAAGTGAAGTTGCTCAGTCATGTCTGACTCTTAGCGACCCTATGGACTGCAGCCCACCAGGCTCCTCTGTCCATGGGATTTTCCAGGCAGGAGTACTGGAGTGGGGTGCCACTGACAGTAGACAGTTGTATAATCTCAATCACCAACCTATGCTTTACTGCTCTGGTGGAAACATCTACCATAAGTGAGTGATATATGAGTTGTTGAAAGCAATTCAACGAAGAAGTTTTGGGCACCTACTGTGTGCTGGTCTCCATGCCAGATTTTGGAAGTGAATCAGTGAGAAGGCCAGCTATGCAGGGCTCCGGAGAGTACCGTTCACGCTGAAGTTTAATATGAAACACATCCCCTTGTGTGGTTTAGTGCCAAAACTAAGTGGCTGTGTGTAGTGGCCCTGCCCTCATGGAGTTTATAAGTCTAGTAGGGGAGACAAATATTAAACACTGAGTTGAGTTGAAAGTGGCATTATTAATAGTATTATTATTTTTGTTGGAAGAAGACAAAATGAGGACGAAGGGGACTGATTCTCTTTCTTACTCATTCTCTCTCTGTGTGTGTGCTCAGCTGTATCCAGCTCTATAGCCCTTCCTATTTTATTTATTTATTCTAAAATATTTATTTATTTCATTTGGCTGTGTTGAGTCTTAGTTGCAGCATGTGGGAGTTTGGTTGTACTTTGTGGATTCTCTCTAGTTGTGGCACTCAGGCTCAGTACTTTTAGCTCAGAGGCTCAGTAGTTGCGGAGCACTGGCTTAGTTGCCCTGCGGCATGCGGGATCTTAGTTCCCTGACGGGGATGGAACCCTCGTCCCCTCCATTGCAAAATGAAAGTGAAAGCAAAAGTCAGTCAGTCGTGTCTGACTGTGACTCCCATGGACTGTAGCCTGCCAAGCTCCTGGGTACAAGGGATTTCCCAGGCAAGAATACTGGAGTGGATTGCCATTCCCTTCTCCAGGGGAATCTTGCTGACCCAGGGATCGAACCCAGGTCTCCTGCCCTGCAGGCAGACGCTTCATCTTCTAGCCCATTCCCAGAGCCTCCATTGCAAGGTGTATTCTTAACCACCAGGGAAGTCCTGAGTCTTTATTTTATATAATAAACTCTGTCTTAACTGGGGCTGCTATAGCAAAATGACCATGGAGTGGGTGGCTTAAGCAACAGACATTTATTTCTCACAGCTCTGGTGGCAGCAAAGTATGAGATCAGGGTGGCAGCATGGTCTAGGTGAGGTCTGGTGAGGGCCCTCTTTTCAGGCTGCAGATAATTGCTTTCTTGCTGTGTCTTCACATGGCAGAGACAGAGAGAGAGACACACACACACAGGGGGAGAGAGAGAGAGAGGAGTGGGGGAGAGAGGAGAGATGGAGAGAGAGAGAGGGAAGGAGAGAGAGAGGGGAGAGAGACAGGTAAGAGAGGAGAGAGGGGAGAGAGAGGGGGAGAGAGAGAGGGGAGAGAGAGAGGTAAGAGAGGAGAGACAGGGAGAGACAGAGAAGGGGAGAGAGGGGGAGAGAGAGAGGGGAGAGAGAGAGGTAAGAGAGAGGAGAGACAGGGAGAGACAGAGAAGGGGAGAGAGAGGGGAGAGAGGAGAGAGAGAGAGGAGGAGGGGGAGAGAGATGGGGGGAGAGAGAGAGGTAAGAGAGGAAAGAGGGAGGGAGAGGGAGGGGAGAGAGAGGAGAGAGAGAGACAGAGACTGGGAGAGAGAGGGGAGAGAGAGAGAGGAAGTGAGCGCTCTGTGTCTCTTCTTATAAGGGCATGAATCCCATCGTGGGTGCTCTACTCTCATGACCTAATTACCTCCCCAAAGTCCCATCTCCAAATCCATCCATTGTGGCGTCAACACCTGAATTTCAGAGACGGGGGGGGACATGGTTCAGTCTACAGCAATCACTAAACTTGGTTTTCTTTCAAGGGCAGCTTTAGGAACAGTTAACTGTGAGGAAAATGAAAAGACTCCCCGCCACACCTTGCCAAAGATTGCCCCTTGCTCGCTAGTTCTTGCAAAACACGACACAAATGGGAGACGGCTCTCTGCGCCACCGTCAGAGTTAGACACATTTCAGTGCAAACAGGAGGAAGGCAGCAAGTTGGCAGAGCTGAGTTTTACTGTGTGTGTGTGTGCGGGGGGCGGCTGTGGACGTGTGGGCCGCTGAGTGAGCCCGCAGGAAAAGGCCAGGTGCCGGCGATCCTGCCACGGCCCAGGCTCCTCCTTATCTCGGCTTATCTCTGTTTCTGAGCACAAATAGCCGTGATGGGCCAAGGTCCTGATTTTTACAGCCAGAAGGGACCCGTGGCCATGGAGCGGGGAAGGAGAGAGGACAGGGGAGCTGCTGGAGACATGAAAGAGTTTGGGGCCGGCCGCGAGCAAGGGCAGGGGAGAGCCAAGGACACCGGGCCTGGGAGAAGCAGGGCTGGGTTCCCTCAGGTCTCCACCGCCACCCCTCGAAGCCTGGAGACCGGGGAGGGAGCAAGTCTCCGGCCCGACGTGAGGACTTCGCTTTTGGACAAGGGCGTGAGGTAGGGCTGGACACCCGTCCCCAGGTCAGCACACGGGAACGGGGGGGAGGTACCTTGAAGAGGGAGGGGGCCCCAGGGGTCTGGGCTGGAAAGTCGGAGCTGAGAGCCCATTCAGGACAGTGGACCTGGAATCTAAGAGCACACGTGGGGGGCTTCCCTGGTGGTCTGGTGGTTAAGACTTTGTGCTTTTGATGCAGGGGGCGCAGGTTCAGTCCCTGGTGCGGGGTTGGGACCTGGGCACAGAGGACTAAGATCCCATCTGCCCGTGAGCATGGCCAAAAAAAAACAAAAAAGAGAGAGAACAGGAGTGGTTTTCGAGAGAGGGAATGGAACCGTGAAGATGAGGAGCCGGCTGTCTTAGAGGGGGTCTGGCAGGCTCTGCAAATCACATGTGGAGCCTCAGGGGCAGTCATTTTGGAGAAGTCTTATTTTTTCTACTCTGAATCCTCTTTGGCGCCTGGAATCCATTTCTCCACAGATATGCTCAAAGAGGGCGCCTGGAAAGCTCTCAGAGGTAGGATGGCTCTCTCTCTCCAGAAGGGATGGCTCAGGATCCCACAGAGCCCCTCATGAAGGCCTGGAACCACAGCCAGCTCTGCTCCAAGCCTCAGGCCAGGGGGTTCCTGCTCTGGCTGGGGGCCTGGCAGTTTGTCCCCCTGCCTGTGTCTGATTGAAGCCTTGAGTGGCCCGAAGTCAGTGTTGATGAGAATATCCTTCTTCTGTGCCTTGTGCCAGCTTCTTCAAGCTCAAGACATCTATCATCCGGGAGAAAGTCTAGCCCCTCAGTCTGGGTCAGACAGGTGATGGCTGAGGCTGGGCCATGCCTGACCCACCCTGGGGAGCTCCGGTCACCACTCCGAAAAGTGAATCATTCACTGTCGGCCTTTCCCTGCTCCCTCTGCCCCTTGCGGCTTGCATGCAAATGTCACCCTCCCTTGAGATCTGATCAAGTAGGATTTTTTTTTTTTCTAAAAAGAAATGCTGTATGGGTGGGGGAAGAGATAAATTAGGTGTCTGAGATTAACATATACATACAACTACATTTAAAAGAGGTAAACAACAAGGACCGTCTGTATAGCACAGGGAACTATACTCAATATCTTATAACAACCTATAATGGAAAAGAATCTGGAGAAGAATATATATAAATATATAATGTATATTTATAATATATATATATCTGTATAACTGAGTCACTTTGCTGTACACTTAAAACTAATACATTGTAAACAACATCATAAATTGATTGTGCGTGCTAAGTTGTTTCCATTGTATCTGACTCTTACGTGACCTCATGGACTGTAACCCACCAGGCTCCTCTGCCATGAGATTCTCCAGGCAAGAATACTGAGTGGGTTGCCATGCCCTCATGCAGGGGATCTTCCCAACCCAGGGATTGAACCTGCGTCCTTTAGGTCTCCTAGCATTGGCAGGTGGGTTCTTTACCAGTAGTGCCACCTGGGACTTCAATAAAAAAAGGAAATACCATGTTGAAAAGGACATTTTCCCCTTCTCCTGTTTAACTTGCTTTTCACAGGTTAGGGAGAACTGACCATCGATTTTCTCCTAGAGAACAGAGCAAGCCCTGTGCAGATTTTGGCTAATTAACTTTTGGAGAAGTGCCGCTTGAATTTATCAAAGGGTGAAGTCTCTTTTCCCCTCCAGTGTCTTAAAAAAGGCTTTAAACTTTTGTTTCCGAATCTCTGCCAGCGCCTGGCCTGTTTAAAAATGACTTCCCTGGAGACGATGGCAAAGGGTGATGGTTGTCATATTTTTGTAACTTCAATCTTCAATACAGTTGTTCCAGTCCTCAGAAAATCTCTTCTGTTTACATAAGAGAGGTATCATTCACACAAAGATTACATTTAAAAATACACATTCCCCCTCAGCATGCCTGTTACTAATAACATTGCATGTTATGAAAGTGGAAAGTATTTAAGATGAAATTAATTTTCACCCAGCGAGCCACTTTGTTTGACTTTTTCGTTCCATTCGGTGTGGGGCATGGACTTGGCCAAAGGCACTTCTCATTGTCAGCAAGTTCACCTCCTTGTTTCTCTTTTTTGGGATTGATGCTGTTAGAGATGAGTTCCGGGCGCAAGGAGACAAGTCTCATCTGGGATCGTATTGTACATTTCTTTTGTACTTGCTTCCAGAAGTTTGTTTTTCTAAATGGAAACCCTCTTCTCTCCAGTCGATGAGTTTTAGTGTGCAGTTTTTTTTTCTTTCTCCCTTTCTTTCTCTTCTTCCTTCCTTCCTTCCACGGGTTCTCTTTCAGCAGAATTTCTGGAGTTGGAAGAGTTAACATCCTTTTTGGCAGCCTGTCAGAAGATCGTGGGAAGCCAGATGGTGGCTCCTTGCTTAGGACACCCTCAGTCGTGTGTTCTTGTCAGTTCTCATCCGTGTGATGCGGCTGGTCTCTGTTCCGTGGAGGGAAGCTGGAGCCCCCAGGACACCCCGGACAGGCTGTGTGTCCGAGCTGCCCTCGACGGCACTGTGACACTGAGCTGCATCACCTTAGCAAAGGGAGGCATTTAAGCTGGTGGGACACAGTCGCAAATGCTTCCCAGGAATTGGTTGCTCATTTTTGATCCATCTCATGGTCCGTCTTACTAACTTTGATTACATCAGCTTATGTGCAGTTCTGCTGTATAGCATTCTGATGGGCTTTCATTACCCCTCCCAATTCATTGTCAGCTGGGCGACTATTATGATTTGACTGGGTGACTGTTATGATTTGATTACAGTTAGGTTTTGCAACGGCTAGATGCTTTCTGAGCTGTTCTGCTATTCCTGTGAGAGGGAAGATGCCCAGAGGTAGAAAAGGAGGTTTGTCCACGAGAACCTTCCAAAAGATGCCTCAGAAGCTTCAGTGATTGTATCCTCCCAGCATAAGGAAGGATCACATACTAAACTTTTTGGTAGAATCTGACACTTTGACTTTTAAAAAAGAGTAAGAGGACAAATACTATATGATAACTACCTATATGTGGAATCTAAAAAACACAACAAACTAGTGATTATGACAAAAAAGAAGCAGACTCACACATAAAGGGAAGAAGCTAGTGGTTACCAGTGGGGAGAGGGAAGGAGAGAGGGCCAAGACGGGTAGGGAATTAAGAGGCCTAAGTTTTTATATATAAAATAAACTACAGAGTTACATTGTACAATACAGGGAATGTAGCCAATATTTTATAAGTGGAATATAACCTTTAAAAATTGTGAATCACTATATTGCACACCTGTAACATAAAATATTTTACATCAACGACACTTCAATAAAAAAATAAAGAGGACAGAAGAATCCATTTACATTTTTCCTTTTTTTTTCTCCTCTAAATATTTTGGTTAAGAAATATTTTAAACTTAGACCTCCCCACCCCCTCCCACCCC
>SJXQ01008178.1:78479-142280 GCA_006408695.1 Aepyceros melampus
ATTTTAATGTCACTGTGTCTCCAGAGACCAAAACAAAGGGGCATTCATAATGTCCCTTCAAAGTGAGCTATCTGATTCTCCCTTTTGGCTCTGCAAGTCCTGCAGCTCGCCTCCTCCTGTCTTCTCCTCGTCTTCTCTAAGAATCTCTCCTTTACCTGGTAGACATTATGTTACTACAGTTGCAGTTCCTGGGACCATTTATTCACCTGTCACATGCCCATCATCTGTTAGGTATTTGATCTTATTGATTATGTTTGTGTTTTAGTACATATGATCAATTATATCAATGTTATAGTTTGGTCTTTGAAAAGGACAGTATCTTAAAAATTGGTAGCATCACCCAAGGATACCAAAGATTCAGGAACCTAAAATTACTGGGCTTAATCAGATCACCACTCCAGTAAACCTGAAAGGTCTTTCTATTTGTGGATTAAACTCTGGGGATCAAATTATTTTGAGTCCCCAAATTCAGCTGTTACTGCTTTAAATGCTTCTTTCATTTGTTTTCTATCAGAAAGTTATTCTTCAAGTGTGTGGTTTTAAAAGATTGGTGCATGTCCTTCTTCATCTCCTCACCCTTATAATAGCTCTATGTTTACAGGGTGTTTCCGCGGACCTTCTAGTCTTTTCTATGGGGTGTTTCTCTTCTATTGTAATGGAAGTCTTTGTATCCATGTTGGTGGTTTCAGTCCAATCTGGAGTGTCTTTGCTGGTTACCACTGAGGAATAAGTGTGGCTAATGGGGCATGTTAAGGGGCAGGGGCCTCTGGAAGCTGGATGTCCTAGCAGACCCCATGCAGAAGGTTGTACCAGAGCTACCTCCTTTCTGGAGGGGGACCTCATGCTTCCTGGGACAGGGACATGTTACTCTTGTGTGTGTGCTAAGTCACTTCAGTCGAGTTCGACTCTTTGCAGCCCCATGGACTGTAGCCCATCAGGCTCCTCTGTCCATGAGGTTCTCCAGGCAAGAATACTGGAGTGGGTTACCCTCCTCCAGGGGATCTTCCTGACCTAGGGATCAAACCTGAGTCTCTTGTGTCTCTTGCACTAGCAGGCAGGTTCTTTACCACTGGCACCACCTGGGAAGCCCCATATTACTTTTACTGGTGGTTTATTCTCGGAGTCCTAATTTCTCTGTTAATGGGGTCTCTAAGTTCACTGTTGGATTTGGTACAGGAAATAGCATCTGTTGGAGACCTGAAGCTGAGTTGGATTCTGCTGCTTGCCAAAGCTCTTGACTCTCATTGTCTTGGTCTTCATAATTGCAAATCTTCCCTGGCAGGTGGGTGGGTGACTTCAGTTTCCTCCTGGGTGTGTTCTGGTTTTCCCTGGCCTCATTGCCCCCCCTCTCTCTGTCTCCCTGCAGGCTTGGGGACCAGTTCTACAAGGAAGCCTTGAACACTGCCGGAGTTACAACTCCCGCCTGTGCGCAGAGCGCAGCGTGCGTCTCCCATTCCTGGACTCGCAGACTGGGGTGGCCCAGAACAACTGCTACATCTGGATGGAGAAGAGGCATCGAGGCCCAGGTGAGCCATGCCACCCTGGGATGTGCTCACGTTCGGGCTCCCAGCCTGGATGCAGGCTGATCAGAGATTGTCCAGGAATCCCTGCAGCTTGGGTGGGCTTGGAGGTGGGACAGGCTGTATAGGGAGCCTGGAATACTTTCAAGAAACTCAACTGCTTCTGTAACTCTTAGCACATGCCCCGAGGATGATGCGGGACATTGAAGCCACACTGGTGGGAAGGGGCAGGGTGAAAGAATTCAGGATGTTTAATCCCTAAAAGGGAAGACTAAGGCCAAGACAGCTGTGTCACTTTTTACTCTGTGTGCTGGTATAGCTTAGTGGTTATAAGCTGGAAACCTGAAGTCGGATTTTGGTTTGAGGCTGAGCTTTGTCATCAAACCTCTTGCCCTTAGGTTCTTCATCTGTAAAATGGGGATACTAATAGTACCTACTTTAGGACTTTGTCAGGATTAAATGAAAATCTTCATAAAAAACTCATAACCTGTGTTGAGCACATAGTATGTACTAAGGCTTCCCTGGTGGCTCAGTGGTAAAGAATTTGCCTGCTAATGCAGGAGATGCGGGCTCGATCCCTGGGTTGGCAAGATCCCTTGAAGAAGAAAATGGCTATCTACTCCAGTATTCTTGCCTGGGAAATCTCATGGACAAAGGAGTCTGGTGAGCCCCAGTCCAGGGGTCGCAAAAGAGTTGGATACAACTTAGTGATTAAGCAACCAAAACAACAAAGTATGTTTTCCAAAAATGCTGCCTGTTATTGTTGATGTTATTATTATTATTATTGCCATGATACTAGTCTTTTGGGCTTCAGAGAACAGAATAAAGACCACTGGGTGGAGATCAGGGAGGTAATTTAACACAGTTTTCTGGTTCTATATTGGTACATTAAAAAAATTTATTATAAAAGGTTTCAAAGCCATGCAAAAGTGGAGAGAAGGGTAAAATGAATTTCTGTGTATTGTTCACCCAGCCTCAACAGTGATCAACTCATAGCCATTCATTTCATTTATACTCACCTTCCACTTTCCTCCTTGAACCCAGGTTATTTTGAAGCAAATCAAGATAGCAATATTATTTCATCTGTAAATTTTTCAGTCTGTATCTCTAAATGGCAAGAACATAAACAAACATATCAGCCATATCTATCAAAACTCAAAGTTAAAAATGAGACATTAATAGCATCAAATATTTGTTAAACATTTATTTCTTTGTGTAATTGAAATCAGGATCCAAATAGGACCTCTACATTAAACTTGGCTGATGTGTCTCTTAAGTCTCTTTAAATCTGTAGGTCTCTCTCTCTCTCTCACTTGTTACTTGTGGAAGAAACTGGGTTGTTTGCTCTGTAGGGTTTCCCAGAGTCTGGATTTTCTGATTGCCTCCCCATGGTGTTATTCCTGTGAATTGGTAAAAACAGATTCAGGTTCAATTTTGGGGCAAGAACAGTTCCTAAGTGGTGATGTGTGCTTTCATCAGGAGCCTCATGGGTTCTGGGTATTTCTCTTTTATTGATGTTAGCAGCCCTTGATGAAAATTGCTTAGATGCTTTATTTTATTAAGGGTTCAGAAATGGTGACATTCAATTTGAGGCTATCATTATTTCTTCGTTTATTAGGTCTGCACTGTTTATAAAGAGAAGCATCTCCTTATTAAAATTTTGGTTATTGTGGGGCATAGTGCACGTATGAAAGTATGGATAAATGATTTTCCCCCTTTAGTTATCAGTTTTCAAAATAATGAGCGGGCTCCTTTGTACTCTCCAAAGATGATCAATAAAGTCATTATGATTATCTTGAGTACCATCATGAATCCACAGACTTAAAGATATTGGATAATTTTAATCCATTGCCGCTATTATTCTTAACAATGCTTAAATTGCCCCCATCTTTGGACAGCTCAGTTGGTAAAGAATCTACTGCAATGCAGGAGATGCCAGTTTGATTCCTGGGTGGGGAAGATCTGCTGGAGAAGGGATAGGCTACCCACTCCAGTATTCTTGGGCTTCCCTTGTGGCTCAGCTGGTAAAGAATCTGCCTGCAATGTGGGAGACCTGGGTTCGATCCCTGGGTTGGGAAGATCCCCTGGAGAAGGGAACAGCTACCCACTCCAGGATTCTGGCCTGGAGAATTCCATGGGCCATGTATAGCCCATGGAGTCACAAAGAGTTGGACATGACTGAGCGACTTTCACTTCACTGTGGACAGTAGGGTTTATGGCCTAGTAGTTTCTGTAGCATCCTTGCTATCCTAATGTTGGGACAGATGCTTCAGGCTCATCTTGTGCACATCCTGCCTCAGACCCTGAATCAGCTATTTCTTTAAGAAGCCCCGTTTCCTCTTTGTAAGACTGTTACTTGGAGACTACAGTCTGGTGGCGCCTGTTGCTCCTGGGCTGGTTGTTGATTCTAGGACTTTTCAGTGAGCAGAACTAAGAAATATGATTTCTTGTTTCTCTTTTTAAGAGAAAACACATTGTTAAATTTACTAGCCCATTCAATTCAGTTTTATCCAGTTTTAACTTAACTATCTTCATTCTCTATCTCCTCTCTCCCACACTGAAAAGAATATTGGCTCTTTATGATGCCAGCATAGTTTTTTTTGCTTTATTCTGCAATAGACCTACAACAATAGCAGAATAAAATGAGACTACCAGCAATAAGGTGACTGAAATGGTGTAAGTTTTTATTTCTTTCTTTGCAGTTTTTTTTGTTGTCTTTAGCATGTTTCCTATTAAGGATGTAGAGTCAAATTACTGTGTTTTAAAGTCGCTTGAAATAGTTCCTCAGTGTGATTGTAGTACTAACTCAATACACAGTTGGATTTATTTGTTTCATTTTTGCTTTCACTTATTAGGTTTTACTGTTCTTTTTTGAATTTTATGTAATTACCTTGTCTTTTTTAGATTAACTTTTTATCTTGAAATAATTGTAGATAGACAGAAGGTGTAAACATAGTACAGAGAAAGCCCCTTGTGCCCTTCACCCAGTTTCTCCTAAGGGATATATCTTGTGAATTATAGCACAATATCAAAACCAGAACAGTGGTACTGGTGACATGTATGTGTGTAGTTCTATGCCATTTTATCACATGTATAGATTTATGGAGCCACCACCACAACTGAGATACAAAACTATTCCATCACCACAAAGATCTTCCTCGTCTTGCCCTTTTATAGTCACACCCGCCTCTTCTCTCTTCGTTTAAGTCCCTTTACCCTCTTGCACTTGTAATATGGTATCTTAAACATTTCCTCTACATACATTGAAAACCACCTCAGACAGACTTCTAATTTTTGCTTCAACTGTCAAACATCATTTAGAAAACTTAAGAGAAGTGTCTATTGTGTCCACTCATATCTCTGCTCTTTGGTTGTTGCTTCTTCCTTTCTGGTGTCCCAAGATGCCCGCTTTTATAATTCCTTTCTGATTAAGTGTTTTCTTTACCCATTCTTTTAAAGTAGGTCTGATAGTAACAACTCTTAGTTTTCCTTCTTCTGACAGTGTCTTGATTTTCCTGTTATTCCTTTTTTTTTATTTGTCTTTGGTTTTGGCCATACCCACGCAACATATGAGATCTTAGTTCCCTGACCACGGATCAAACCTGTGCCCCCTGCGGTGAAGCATAGAGTCCTAACCACTGGGCCACCAGGGAATTTCACCCTTCGTTCCTGAAGGATATTTATTTTGTTGTTGGATATAAAATTCTGGGATGGTAGTCCTTTTATTTTAACACTTAAAAATTGTCTTCCTTCTTCCTTTCAGCCTCAGCAGTTTGCGATGAGAAATCTGCCATCATTCAAATTATTTTCTCTTGAAAGTGAGATGTCATTTTTCTCTCATTGATTTTGAAAGTTTTTGTTTTTAGTTTTCAGAAATTTGATTTTGATATGTCTTGGTGTAGATTTCCTTGAGTTTGTCCTTTTCAGAATTTGCTCAGCTTCTTGAATTTGTAGGTTTATATATATATATATATATATATATATATATATTTTTTTTTTTTTTGGCCAAATTTGGAAAATTTTCAACCATTATTTCTTTGACTATAAGTTTTAGAGTCACTCTTTTCCCCTTCTTCTGGGATTCCACTAGGAAAGAAAATTCTGGGGCTTCAAAATGTTAAATCTTTTGTTATAGACCCAGAAGTCCCCGAGGCTCCCTTCTTCTCTCTGCATCCTCCTCCTCCCTCCCCTCCTTCCTTCCTTTCTTCTGAGTCTATTGGATCACCTCTGTTATATTCTCTCCAGGCTCATTACTTCGTTTATCGTTTCTGTTCATTCTGCTGTTAAGCCCTTTCACGGAGGGTTTGCTTTGTTTTCGTTATCGTCTTTTTCAGTTCTAAAATTTCCATTTGGTTCTTCTTTATATCTTCTATTTCTTTGTGGGAATTTGTAGTTTCACATTTGTCTCAGGCGTTAACAATGACTTGTTTGGAACATTCTTGTGATGGTGACTTTAAAGCTCTTGTCAGACAATTCTACCAGGTGGTGGTGTTTCGGTGCTGGTGTCTGTTTCCTTTCTCACTCAAGTTGACATGCTCCTGGTTCTTCATAGGAGTGATTTTGATTGAATCCTGGACATTTTGGCTGTAATGTTGTGAGACTCCAGATGTCACTTAAACAATTTTCACACACCTCCTCTGACGCTGTGCCGACAGGGGAAGAGAGGTGCTTCTTGTTACTGTCGGATGCATGTGGAAGTCCAGGGTCCCCGTTCAGTCTCTGTTGACACCCCAGCGGGGGAGGAGTACCTCATTATTGCTGGGTGGAGGTGGGGGTTCAGACTCCCCACTAAGCCTTCACCAGGGCCACCCTAGTTGAGAGGAGGAAGCATGCCTTAGTACTGGTCCCTGTACAGCCTCCACTGACGCCATGCAGTGTCCCTTGCCCTCCTCTGACACCAAACCAGCAAGGATATTAGGATGCCCTGCTGGGCTGGCTCTTCCCTGGTCCTTCAGCTAGAGAGAGAAGGATTTTCTTGGGGGCTTTTTTGGGTCTACATTTGTTGGTGTTTCTGGATAATCAGCTTCTCTACAACTCAGTCTGGTTGTATTAAAAAAAAAAAAAAAAATGCCCTGTCGCTTCTTGGGTCTGAAAGTCCCCAGCTGGTCATTCTCTTTACCTTTCAGTATCGTATTTTTGTTGTATAAACAGTGTCTAGGAGTTTTAGTTGGGCTTAGTGGGAGGAATAGGGGAGAGTATATCTACTCTATCTTTCCGGAAGCAGAAGTCCCTGGGTTGCTTTTTTTACTAAAAAAAAAAAAAAAGTTAACAGCTTTATTGAATTATAACTGACACACAGCAATCTGCACATATTTAACATGTGCAATTTGATAAGTTTTGACACATATATACCTGTGAAACCATGACTACAATCAATATAATGAACATATCCGTGACTCCCCAAAGCTTCCTTGTGTCACTTGTAATCCATCTCCCCTTTTTTTCCTCCTCTCTCTATCTTTCATCTCTCCCAAACCCGAGTCATGCTTTCTATACTGGAATCACACAGTATGTACTTCTCTTTTTGGTGACTGGTGGATAGGGTCCTGACTTCTTCCACTCAGCATAATTATTTTGAAATCATCCATGCTCTAGCATGTATCGATGATTTATTTGTTGTTTATGCTGAGTAATATTCTATATATGGCTACATCACAGTTTATTCCTCTGTTGGTGGACATTTTGATTTGTTTTTAGTTTTTGGCTGATATAAATAGAGCTGCTGTGAACATTTGTGTGTAGGCCTTCACATGGACATATACTTTCATTTCTCCTTGGTAAAGTACCTAGGAGTGTACTGGCTATAGGGAAGGTCTGTATTTTACATTTTAAGAAACTGTCAGGCTGTTTTTCAAAGTGGTTGTATCATTTTATATCCACTCCAACAATGTACAAGAGTTCCAGTTCCTTTATGTTCTCACTAACACTTGGTATGGTCAACTTTTTAAAGTTTTAGCTATTCTTATTTTTATACAGTGGTATCTCATTGTGGTTTTACTTTGTATTTCCCTAATTAATGATGTTGAAGATCTTTATATGTGCCTATTTTACCTTCCTTTGGTAAAATGTTCAAACCCTTAGACTATTTTAAAATTGGATTGTTTGTTGGTTTTCTTATTAATGAAGATAGTTCTTTATATATATATTACATTCAAGACCTCTCCAAATTTGTCCTTCTGTTTTGAAGTTGTTTTGGCTACTCTAGGTTCTTTGTGCTTCCATATGAATTTTATAATCAATTTGTCAGTTTCTACAAAACACATGGTGGAATTTTGATTGAGATTGTGTGGAGTGTATAGATCAACTTGGGGGAAACTGACATTTCTTAATGTTGAATCTTCTAACCCATGGATATAATGTATCTCCCCATTTATTATTATTCTTTTTAATTTTTCTGATCAATCACTTTTAGTTTTCAGTGTACAGGTCTTTCACATTTTTGTCAGCTTTATCTCTATATACTTAATTTTTTGATGATATTACAAATAGATTTTTAAAATTTTAAATTTCTGATTTTTCTTTGCTAGTGTACAGAAATGCAATTATTTTTGTGTATTCACTTGTATCCTATAACTCGTTTATTGCTATACTCATTTATTCTAGTAGCTTTCTATAGATTGCATAGCATTTTTTCTATAGTTGACTATGCTACTGAATGAACAAGCTTTTCAATATAGATGTGTTTTATTTATTTTACTTGTCTATGTAAAGTAACATATTTTCTATGTAAAATGACAAGTACTATCTATGTAAAATAACAAGTACTGTACTGGAATGTCCAGGACAATATTAAGTAAACGTGGTAAGAGTGAACATCCTTTTGTTGTTCCTGATCCTAAGGTGAGAGCATTTATTCTTTCATTTGTAAGTATGATGCTAGCTGTAGTTTTTTTTTTTGCTGTACCACATGGCCTGTAGGATCTTAGTTCCCCAACCATGGATCTAACCCTGGCCCCTTGGAGTGAAAGCATGGAGTCTTATCCACTGGACTGCCAGGGAAGTCCCAGCTGTAGGTTCTTTATAGTTGCTCTTTATCAAATTGAGGATGCTCCTATCTCTAGTCTGACAGTTACTTAAATCAGTATTTGGTATTGGTTTTGTCAATTGATTTTGCTGAGTCTATTGAGATGATTATGTGATTTTGCTTTTGTTAATTGTTAATATGATGACTTATACTGGTTGGTTTTTGAATGTTAAACTAACATTGCATTCCTAGGATAAACCCTACTTTGTCATGACATGTTATCCTTTTTATATATTGGCAGATTCACTTTGCTAAAGTTTAATTAGAACTTTTGCATCTATCTTTATGACAGATATTAGTCTATAGTTTTTTTTTTTTCTTTCTTCTTCTTCTCCTTGTTGTGTCTCTGTCTGGTTTAGGTATTTGGATGGTGTTGGCTTCATTTAATGAATTGGGAAATATTCTCTTCTTTTCAGTTTTCTGGAAGAATTTATATGTAGAATTGATATTAGTTATGCAGAATTGATACTAGTAGCTGCAGCATGCAGGCTCCATAGTTGTGGCTTCCAGGCCCCAGAGTGCACGGCTCTTAATAGCCGTGGTGCTTGGGCTGAGTAGTTGTAGCACGTGGGCTTAGCTGCTGGGCAGTATGTGGAATTTTCCTGGGCCAGGGAGAGAACCTGTCTCCCCTGCACTGACAGGTGGATTCTTAACCACTGTCCATGAGGGAAGTCCTAAATTTAATTTCTTTAATAGATATATAGAGCTATTCAGGCTATTTCATCTTCAGTGAGCCTTGGTAGTTTGGGACTTAAAGGGACACGTCCATCTCATCTAAGTTATGCAAAATGAGTTGCGTAAGATTGTTCATACTGTGGTTGTAGTATCTTTTTATTATGTGTAGGAGCTGTTGTCGTATATCCTCTGTTATTCCTTATATTGGTAAATTTGAATTTTTTCTTTCACTTGATCAGTCTGATTAGAGGTTTATCAATTTTATTGATTTCTTGAAAGAAATAGCTTTTGATGGAAGTGATTTTCTCAAATTTTTTCTGTTTTATACTTTATAGTTTCTTTTCTGATCTTTAGTTTTCCTTTCTTCTATTTTACTTTGGATTTAGTTTGCTTTTCTGCTTATTTCTCAAAGTAGAAACTGAAGTCAATGATTTGCAGTCTTTCTTCTTTTGTAATATAATTTCTCCCTAAGAATGAAAGTTTAGCTCATTCTTTAGCCTTGTTTCATAAATTTTGGTATTGTTTTCATTTTATTCAATTGAAATGTTTTCTAATTTCCCATTTTATTTCTTATTTGTCCATAAATTATTTAGAAGTATGTTATTTAGTTTCCAAACAGTTGCAAGATTTTCCAGAGATATGCCTTTTATTTATTTCTAGTTTAATACTGTATGGTCAGAGAATGCTCTGTATGACTTGGATCCTTTTAAATTTACTGAGACTTGTTTTATGGCCCAGAATACGTCCTGTCTTGGACAAATGTTCTCTTTAATCTGGAAAAGAATGTGTATTTCCCTGTTGTTAGTTGAAATGTCCTATAAGTATCAATTAAATCAAGTTATTGATAGTACTGTTCAAATTTTCTACATTATTACCAATTTTTGTATTTGTTCTGTAAATTATCCAGAGAGTAAATTGAAATTTCTGACTATAATTGTGAGTTTTACTATTTCGTCTGGTGATTCTTTTAGTTTTTGCTCCATATATTTGGAAACTATTATTAGATAATAAACATTTAGGATTATTATGTTCTCTTGATAAATTGATTGCTTTATCATTTTGTAATGATCCTTAAAATCTGTTAATATTCTTTATTTTGAAATTTGCTTTCTCTAATGTTAGTATAACCATTCCAGTTCTACTTTGATTAGCATTAATATGGTGTATTTTTTTCATCTTTTACTTTTAACATAGGTTAAAAGTAGATTTTTTAATAGGTAGTATTTGGCTATGTCTTGCTTTTTAAATGTAATTTGATGATCTTTGTTTTGTTAATTCGGGTATTTAGACCATTTAAATTTAATGTGATTATTTTTATAGTTAGGTTTAAATTCTAACTATAAAAAAATCATTTTGCTATTTGTTTCCTATTTATCCATCTGTTTGTTTCCTTTATTCTCATTTTCCTTCAGGGATTAATTAAATTTTTTGACTCCATTTTCTCTCATTTTTTGGCTTATTAACTAAAACTCTTTTGTTATTTTAATGTTTGCTTGGTATTTATAGTATGCATATTTAACTAATTATAGTTTACCTTCAAGTGATATTGTACTGCTTGGTGAATAGTGTAAGGACTCTACAATAGTATGATGGTAAACAGAATAATACTATCCTACCCCAAAGATTTGAGCATTGCTTTACTAACGTGTGAGAGGAGTGCAGTTGTGCGGTAGTTTGAGCATTCTTTGGCATTGCCTTTCTTTGGGATTGGAATGAAAACTGACCTTTTCCAGTCCTGTGCCCATTACTGAGTTTTCCAAATTTGCTGGCATATTGAGTGCAACACTTTCACAGCATCATCTTTCAGGATTTGAAAGGGCTCAACTGGAATTCCATCACCTCCACTAGCTTTGTTCGTAGTGATGCTTTCTAAGGCCCACCCACTTGACTTCACATTCCAGGATGTCTGGCTTTAGGTGACTGATCATATCATCATGATTATCTTGGTTGTGAAGATCTTTTTTGTACAGTTCTTCTGTGTGTGTATTCTTGCCACCTCTTCTTAATATCTTCTGCTTCTGTTAGGTCCATACCATTTCTGTCCTTTATTGAGCCCATCTTTGCATGAAATGTTCCCTTAGTATCAGTAAGTTCCTTGAAGAGATCTCTAGTCTTTCCCATTCTGTTGTTTTCCTCTATTTCTGTGCATTGATCGCTGAAGAAGGCTTTCTTATCTCTTCTTGCTATTCTTTGGAACTCTGCATTCAGATGCTTATTTCTTTCTTTTTCTCCTTTGTTTTTCACTTCTCTTCTTTTCACAGCTATTTGTAAGGCCTCTGCAGACAGCCATTTTGCTTTTTTGCATTTCTTTTCCATGGGGATGGTCTTGATTCCTGTCTCCTGTACAATGTCACGAACCTCATTCCATAGTTCATCAGGCACTCTATCAGATCTGGTCCCTTAAATCTATTTCTCACTTCCAGTGTATAATCATAAGGGATTTGATTTAGGTCATACCTGAATGGTCTAGTGGTTTTCCCTAGTTTCTTCAATTTAAGTCTGAATTTGGCAATCAGGAGCTCATGATCTGAGCCACAGTCAGCTCCCGGTCTTGTTTTTGCTGACTGTATAGAGCTTCTCCATCTTTGGCTGCAAAGAATATAATCAATCTGATTTCGGTGTTGACCATCTGGTGATGTCCATGTGTAGAGTCTTCTCTTGTGTTGTTGGAAGCCGGTGTTTGCTATGACCAGTGCATTTTCTTGGCAAAACTCTATTAGTCTTTGCCCNTTTGCTGACTGTATAGAGCTTCTCCATCTTTGGCTGCAAAGAATATAATCAATCTGATTTCGGTGTTGACCATCTGGTGATGTCCATGTGTAGAGTCTTCTCTTGTGTTGTTGGAGGTGGACTCATAGGCATGTTGAATTCTACAGGGAGACAGGAGGAGCTAACCCTTTAAGAGAAGGTAAAATCAACTGAGAGAGATGTAAAATATTCACAATAATAAATTTAGTAGGCGATATTGGACAGCCTGGAAGAATTAATCTATTTCCTCCAAAGTGAATAATCTCAACTCAAATTCCAATTAATGGCTTTGATGAAACTACACTGAAGCATCAAACAGCAAGTTAAATACAGCCTTTTCTGTCCGCCCACTTCTAGACAGCCGGGTGCCCTTTATTGACATTTGTGTCTGTGCCTCTGCAGGAAATCCGGGCTTGCCCATAGGCAGTCTGCCACAACTGCCGCTGCTCTGTGCCAGCTCCTTAGGAATCTACCTGCAGTCTCCTCCACGGCTGGGCGGAGTCTGTACTTAGTCATTAACCAGTCCTTTTCAGCCCAGATTTTATACGTTCAGAAGGCAAAGAGGTCCTTTCAGTAATGCTCCCATATATTCATTCATTGCTATCCAATCAATAATCTATTCTGAGTCAGTCAAGTCAATTTCATTTATTCATTCCACAGATGCTTTACTATGTGCCTAGACTGTGTTATTATAAGTTCAGGAGATGCAAAATGAATGCACAGTGATGTCTGCCTTCAAGAACACTATTTTAGTGAGTGTCTTTTACAGTGTCACCTGGGAAGTGCCATGATGAAGGAAACGCCATATGTTAGGCGACCTGTATCTGGGAGTATTCAAGGCAGGCAAAACTTTGCTAGACAAGATTGCCTGCAGGCTCAGTCGATTCAGTTGTGTCCAACTCTTGATGACTCTATCGTCTGTAGCCTGCCCGGCTCCTCTGTCCATGGGATTCTGCAGGCAAGAATAGTGGAATGGGTTGCCATTTCCTTCTCCAAGGGATCTTCCCGATCCAGGGATCAAACCCATGTCTCCTGCATCTCCTTCATTGCAGGCAGAGTTTTTACCACTGAGCCACCAGGGGAACCCAAAATCACACTTGAATAGTTCTTGACTGCTAAGGAATAAGCCAAGGGAGGGGTAGAGAATGGTGTTTGAGGTCAGAAGAGTGAGTGCATGAGTGAGTCAGTGTGTTCTCCTTTGTGTTTGAGTCTGCAACCGCATGGACTGTAGCCTGCCAGGCACCTCTGTCCATGGGATTCTCCAGGCAAGATTACTGGAGTGGGTGCCGTTTCCTACCTCGGGGGATCTTCCCGACCCAGGGATCGAACCCATGTCTCTTCAGTCTCCTGCACTGGCAAATGGATTCTCTACCACTGCGCTACCTGGGAAGCCCTGAGGTCAGAAGGAAGCAGGGTTAATGAGGAAGGCCCTGGAAACAGGGAGGGTGTTGGAGCAGGAAGCCAGGGGAGCTTAGACTGGGCTCTGGCCCTCGTTGCTGAAGTGCCCCAAGGGCCCAGGGACCAGTCAGTGTGGTCCCTCTGCTGGAACGTCTCGCTGTGTCCCGGGAGGGATCCAGCTCTGACCATGACCTCCTGACAGAGGTTGCCTGCCGCGCTCTGTGTACCACCTCTGTGCATGCCCCTTTCACATAAGGCTTACCTCTGTCATTTGTAAAACGTCTTAGCAAGGTGCAAAAGCCTCACCATCCTCCAAATTGTTGCATTGTCTGTGCAGATAATTTCTGAGAACATTTTCTGGCTTCAGACAATTCTGTATGCTGTTGGGTGGCATCCTCCTCCAACCCCGCCCCCACCGGATATGTGGATAGATGCCTCTGAACACGCTGTCTGGATCTGAGGAAGAAAGATAATTATTTGTCTTTCTCATAAGGAAAAGCTAATTACTAGAAGGAATCCCAGCATAATTACACAGTTAGGCTTCGTGTCTCTGTACACATTGCTTCCTGACAGAAATGTCCTGGTTAGCCTGTAGCCGTTTGGAGGAGGGAGCAATCATTTCTGGTTCTTTCTGTCTTCCTCACACTGTTGCTCGCCCCTAATGGATGACCCTTTAAGGCAAGTGAATAGAGTTAGGTGCTTGAGTGATAGGAAGCAGAAGGCGGTGCTTTCCAAGTGGTCGGTCCGCACAGTAACCTACTAAGGGAGATATAGAGGGTTTGGCAGGCAAGTTGCGGCGCTCAGGGAGGCCTGTCACTTGTTCGGAGTCTCTGCCTGTGAGAGTTAAGACTTGAAGGACACCTTTGCTGGTCCGGTGGTTAGAACTCAGAGCTCCCAACGCAGGGGGCCAGGGTTTGATCCCTGGCCAGGGAACTAGAGTCCTCATGCTGCAGGGAAGACCCAGCACAGTCAAATAAACTTTAAAAAAAGTTAAGAGTTGAGATTCGAAGCCACACCTCTGATTGGAAAGCTTGCCTTTTCCCCCAGGATGGCCTCACCGTTGGGTGCTGACTTCATGCTGGGGGCCCCGTGCAGGGTGGCCAGGAAGGGGAGGAGGAACCTGTGTCTCAATGGGGGCTGGCCGGGCTACCTGTGAGCTGGAGTTGAGGGCTGGCCTGGGGCTGGGCCAGGGAAGGAGGGAAATGCTCAGTGTGACTAACATTTACTGTGTGTTCATGGATAGGGGCAGTCAGGGAGGGTGGGGTCGTGGGTGTGGTCCTCAGAATGAGAGGTCTCACTAGTGGGCCTTCCTTCCCCTGCAGGCCCATCCACTCCCAGGAAAGTGATGACCCACTGACAGGGAGGGAAACCTCCACAGGCCTTGAAGTCTGCATGGTTTTCTCCACAAGGAGGAACAGGCCAGGAGACAAAGTGAGGATCTTCCAAGGAGGAGAAGAGTTGAGCAAAGGCCAGTGTACACGTTGCCAGAAGTGAGGAAAATAGAGGGTAGGCGTCATTCTGTTGAGTGAGTGATGATTGCTGACTATGATCTTGTAAACCCATGGCCATCTCTCATACGGGAAGGGAAAAACCTGTGTCTCAATGGGGGCTGGCCGGGCTACCTGTGAGCTGGAGTTGAGGGCTGGCCTGGGGCTGGGCCAGGGAAGGAGGGAAATGCTCAGTGTGACTAACATTTACTGTGTGTTCATGGATAGGGGCAGTCAGGGAGGGTGGGGTCGTGGGTGTGGTCCTCAGAATGAGAGGTCTCACTAGTGGGCCTTCCTTCCCCTGCAGGCCCATCCACTCCCAGGAAAGTGATGACCCACTGACAGGGAGGGAAACCTCCACAGGCCTTGAAGTCTGCATGGTTTTCTCCACAAGGAGGAACAGGCCAGGAGACAAAGTGAGGATCTTCCAAGGAGGAGAAGAGTTGAGCAAAGGCCAGTGTACACGTTGCCAGAAGTGAGGAAAATAGAGGGTAGGCGTCATTCTGTTGAGTGAGTGATGATTGCTGACTATGATCTTGTAAACCCATGGCCATCTCTCATACGGGAAGGGAAGGGGTTGAATCAGGGGATTTAAAATCTTCCTTCTTATTTTGACTGTGCATCAATGTTTAAAATATATTTAAATATTTATAACACTGTTGGGACACGTCTACTGAGGATCTTGACCTCTTTGTACCCTTTGATCAAGTGATTCCATTTCATCACATCTTTCTAAAGACAATCTACAAACAAGCATGTTTACTATGGTGTTGTTTATAACAGAGACAAATTGGGAAAAACCTAGAGATCCAGCAGTAGGGGGTTCACTATGAACACAGTTCTTTTATACTTTTTATAATTTTATATTGTTTTTATGATAAAAAATAGATTTTTACACAATTATTAAAGATATGTTTATGAAAATTCTATAAAAACAGAGGGAAATGGTCATAGCATAACATCGAGGGATATATTATTGTATATTTAGCCATGATTATGAAAAACACCATCTTATAGGGCAGCAGACACCCAATTACACATAGAAAAAAATTTAGAAAGAAGCATTCATGGTGGCCTTCTTTGACTGATAGAACTCTTAGGGCTTAAAAAATTGATGTGACTTTTCTAATAGGAGTGATAAATATTATTAATATGTTTTAAAAATTAAAACATAAACAACGGCAACAAAAAGAACAACAAAATCTCCAGTGCCAGGGCCAGATGGTTCCAACTCCTTTTCTGGCTCTTGGTGGTTACACTTGGCCCCATGACCTGGAAGATGGCAGCTCCAGGTGTCAGAACCATGCTTGCCCCACAGCAACTGTGCTGGGAAGCAGCTGAGACAGTGGTGGTTGGTGGGTGTCAGATCCCAGCCCAAAGGGCAGGTTTCTGGGTGAAATCAACTCCTCAAAGTCTCTACAGGAGGAACCCAGGGATAACAGTGAGCCCAGGACATCTGTTAGGACCTGCAGTACCCAGCTCTGACTCGAAGAAAGTTGTGAAAGTCTATCTCCCCAGGGTTTTGTGAAATGTTAGCATGGCTTGACGTCCTTTCCTTCAACTTCCTCGAAAATAATGGAGGCTGAGTTTTCACAGCAGAGTCTAGACCGGGGTTCAGGGAGTCAAGCTCAAATCCTACTTCTACTTTTAATTTCTTCTGCGATCTCAGCTTTCATGCATCAGAAAGGGAATTACAACACAGATCCCAGAGACATAGGCACAGAGATTTTTGTGAGGAACTGTCAGCAAAGTGCCCAACTCCGAGAAGGGCCTCTGATTGAGGTAGCTCACATTTGGAGGTTTCTTCTTAAGTGACTGGCACTGCTCCCTCCTTTATTGGTGAGAAATGTGTCTGGTGGCGAGCTCTTGCTGTGACGATCCCAGGTTTAAATTGGCCAGTTTGGTTAATGACATGGCCTAGCAGGCAGGCCTCATTGTGCGAGCAAGCACTAAATTAGTCCTGCACAGGCGATTGTTCTACTGACATCCAGCCCCAACACCCATGAGAAGGTCCCCCTACCCACAGGCAAAGCCGATGGTCAATTGCTGAATTCAATCAGCGGACAGTTTCACAAAATCTGTGATCTGGAGGCAAAATCAGGTTTTCCTGTGACTTGCACGGCTCCTGGGAGGGTGAGCTTCTGTGTCCCTCTGCTCTGGTCTCCCACCTGCCTGGCATCGCTCAGGGCATAGTTTTAGATTCCTTGAACAGAAGGGGAGTCTCCCTATTGTTGCCGAAGAGGGATTTCACAAAAGCTGATGATACATATTTTCTGACCAGATGGCTCTGAGAGGCTCTGGGAGCCCCAAGATGACCCAATAATCTGGAGGCTTAGATGGAGAGGATTTGCGAGGTTACAAGGAAGGCTGCGTGTCTAGAAAGACCAACCTAATTAATACCTGCCATTCCATCACGACAGCTCCAACTGCACGGAGCCTAGAAGGGGCTTAGTCTTTTCGCTTCCCTTTCTTGAAGGTAGACTGTCTTGGGAAGGTCAGATGGTGCGACATTACTAGTCACTGCTGATAGGTTAGGTTGAGAGGGACACGTTAGGAAAGGGTGCTGGCTAGGTTCTGAGAAGTAGGGCAGAATAGTAGGGGAGGATCTGCAGACCAGCCTCCTCTGATCCCCTGGGGTTTTTGGTTTCACCCACTTTTAAACAGAATGTAAGTTAAGACTAAAGCAAGATTATGATTAAGGTGGGAGAGAGTTGAGGAAGTCATCTGGAATGAGAGATGGGAGGTATGGAGTGGGGTCAGGGAGCTGGGAGGCATGAAGGCATGATGCATGGGAAATGGTGTGTGTGTGTGTGTGTGTGTGTGTGTGGCTGAGCTGATATCCAGAGCCACTTTCAGCCCCAAATAGTTTTTCTTCTTAGAAATCAACTCCTGGGAAGGAGTCCAAGGATGGCAGGAGAATGAAACTATGGTCCAGGTCTCGATCCTTCACCCTGTCCATCAGCAAAGGCGGGCTTCGCCCTCTACCATGGAGACACTGCTTCTGGTCTCTCAATGCCAAAGTCTAAGCTGTCACAGAGTCAGGAAGACTGAGGAAAGAGAATCAAGAACTGCTGCAGAGTTGAATTAATTATCCCATGACTGTTCAGACACCCACATGTGATGCTGTGATCTGAAGACTTCTCATCTGTCCAGGCACCCCCCTTTCCCCACCCTGCATGTCTAAGTCATAATTCTAAGGTGGGGAAACTAAGGCTCAGGGGGGAAGGTGCCTTGTCCACTACTAGCCACTGAAAAAATCAGGCTGAGTCCCTAAGCCTTTGTTTCCTTGACCTCCAGACCCACGTTCCCCTCTGTGTGTCACCCAGCCTCAGATCACACCCCAGGACAGAGCTCCGTGGCGTTTCCTGCCTCATGTGGACAATTGTGAGGATTTATTGTAGCTGGGATTTTGTTTCAAGCCTTTAATATGATTAGCAAACATCAAATATCAAAAGCTTATCTAGTAAACACCTCCCGTCCGTGCTGTGGATGTTATGGTCAGCTTCGGATTGAAGTCGAGTCGCATTTCAAAACAGATGCAATTTCAAGAGGCCAGGGCAAGGCCGCCCACATCTGCGGGCTGTGATCTTTCGTGTGCAGTAAATGGCATTGTTGGAGAGCTCGGCTGTAAAACATCAGCCTGGTCAGCAGGACCGGCTCACAATGCCTGGAGCTTTCCGGGGGATTTTAAAAATGCAGTTGAGCACTCCGAGTCTGGCAGGCTGTCTGCCGGGGCAAGGACCAGCCGTCCACTGAGGACTGGGATGCTCAAGTCTAGTATTTATTATCTTTGATCCAAATTCAAATAAGCTTATTAGGAGCAGCAGGGTTTCCAGGAGTGATGCTGGTGGGAGTAAAGGGAGAGCATTTGTAAAATACTATGACTATGTCCTCCCCATCTCTCCTCTTCCTTTCGTGCCCTCGCTTCGTCTCGTGACTCAGTCATGTTCAACTCTTTACAACCCCATGAGCTGTAGCATACCAAGCTTCTCTGTCTATGAGATGATTCTCCAGGCAAGAATACTGGCGAGTAAGTGTGTGTGTGTGCATGTGTGTGTGCGTGCGCTAGTCGCTTCAGTCATGTCCTACTCTTTGCGACCCCATGGACTGTAGCCCGCCCAGCTCCTTTGTCCATAGGGATTCTCCAGGCAAGAATACTGGAGTGGGTTGCTATGCCTTCCTACAAGGGAATCTTCTGGACCCAGAGATCAAACCCGAGTCTCCTGCATTGTGGGTGGATTCTATCATCTTAGCCACCAGAGAAGCCTGTCCTTGCCCTAGATGTGATATTTAAGAAAAAAAATTTTTTTTCTTCCCATTTACGGGTCAGAGTGAAGCAGGAACCTATAGCATGCTCAGTGTGTGTTTTCCCTTGGTCCATAGGTATCGTGGCTAAAGGCAGTGCCTTTTGTGGATGTATCCGAACATGAGGTTGGGCTCTACCTAGGGCCCACTGAGCCCTCCAGCTCCTCTTCAGGAATGCTGGCTGTATATATCTGTGTGGATGTGTGTGTGTGTATGTGAAAATTTAAGTTTGTTGAGTGCTCAGTGATTCTAGTCACTGTGACACAGCCACCGACATCACCTGAGTGGCATTCTCTGTCTACTGCTCGCTTGGGAAGAAGGAGACAGTCTATCTGGGGGACTCATATTTCTCTGGGTGCCCCAGCCCATGGATTTGAATGACCCATTCCAGCTGTTCCGGCGGCAGCTCCGAAGTTTGCTGTAGCCTGGCGGGTGGCAGGGTGGTTTGCACCGTGGAGAATGTGTTCCTAATGGGGCAGCAGCTGCCACCGGCCAGCTCTCAAGGAGCTGGTGTCATGAGAGAAATTGTTCTCTGCTGGTGGGTCGGGCCAATTTCAGCCACAAATGAAGATTTGCTGCTCCCAACAGGGAGGATTTGTTTGGATTCCTGGAAGCTGATGAGGAGGTGGGAGTGATCCAATGAGAAAGTGCTCCATGGAGAAACACAGCAAAAGCATGCTCTGGGCTCGAGTTGGGTCTGAACTGCGCGGATCCGGGTCCCATCTGTGGTCCGTAGTGTTGCCAAAGACGCAGGCTACCTGGGCCTCTCAGAAGGAACCCTACTTCTGTGGGATTGTGGTGGTACTGTGGAATCTTGGAGGGGAGAGTAAACAGAGGCAGGGGGTGGGCTCATTGGGAAGGGATGATGGGGGTATGGGGCAGGTAGAGACTGGCAAAGCTGTGGTTTCGTCCTCGGAGGCCGCCATGGTCGATGGTTCAGATGATTGGCACTGCTATACAGGCTGTTACTCGAGTCCAGTGAAGACTTCATTTTCTTTAATTCTGTTTTCAATTTCTTATTAAAGTTTACAGGTGTTTAACTTGAGGAATTCCACAAGGTTTCTTAGAAAAAGCAAGTTCCCCCCAGCCTCTCCCCCCATAACCACCCCTTGTTTCCTTTCCCCAGAGGCGATGGCTTTTAACTCTTGGTTGACCCATGTCACTTTCCTCTTCATCTTTCAGTGACATATTGTTTCTTGCTGTGACAGCTTGAGGAGTTCTCTACTGGCTTTGCACTAGGGAAGATGAAGATTTAAACTCTTTTGTGACCATTCCTCTTCTCAACATCTATTGACATTGCCTTCCTCCTTTACGTCACAATTTGGGATCGGGATGAGAAGAAGTGTGGTCTCCCAATGGTAAAGAATCCGCCTGCCAGTGCAGGAGACTTAAGAGATGTGGGTTCTATCTTTGGGTCAGGAAGATGCCTGGAGGAGGAAATGGCAACCCATTCCAGTGTTCTCGCCTGGAGAATCCCGTGGATAGAGGAGCCTGGTGGATTACAGCCTATAGGGTTGCAGAGTCGGACATGACTGAAGTGACTCATCAGGCATGCACACACAAGAGAAAGGGTACAAGAAACCGAATATGGAGCCCACACACCCTAAGCCAGGGGAATTGTGGCAAATGTGGAGTTTGGAACTGAATGTATTCATGTAAAAAGTGCTTCGTGCTTGTAGACTCCAAAACCATATGAGGTCTTCCACCAGGCAGGGAAGCTCTAGAAAAGCTGCGTGTTAGGAGAGTGTACGTTCTCCAGCTTTCTATCCCTGGTGATGCTGTGTGAAAGAGAACCTAGTTGGATTAGAACACACTTTCTTCCGAGCCTGGGAGACCCAGGAGAGGTATGCAGGGGGCACATAAATAATGAACAAGCTCTGGCAAATGCATTCGAAGTGAGCCATCTGTTCCTGCTGCTGAACAGACCCATGAAAATGTGATTCTGACCACAAGGTCCTAGAAAAGGAAAGGACCTGTTTACATTTATGACAGGCACCACACGGAGCATTGTGCTCGGCATCAAAGTAGGTGCTCAAACCATATTTGTCTTTAGTAAATGAAAGCACTCCTTTGGCAGATGGGTAAACTGAGACTCAGAGAATTAAAATGACCCTCTCCGGGTCTTACAGCAGATTAATGGCAGGGCTGGTGGAGGGGAGCTACCCACAGTTCATCCCTGTCTTCTTCCTTACCTTGTAGTGACATATTGAGGATTACTCAGTCAAGAACTGTGTAAAGGAATAAAAAGATGGAACTCCAGTCCCCAAGTCAGAGGAGCTAAGAGTCTTTTTGTTTTTTCAATAGCTAAAATTTCTGACAAGAAGTATTTTGTTTTGTTTTAATTTTTTAAAATAAAGTATAGTTAATTTACAATATTGTGTTAGTTTTAAATGTATAGCAAAGTGATTCAATTATACATATATAAAAGAATCTGGAAAAGAATATATATACAGCAGTAAAGAATCTACCTGCAATGCAGGAGCTGCAGGAGATATGGCATTGATCCCTGGGTCAGGAAGATCCCCTGGAGGAGGGCATGGCAACCCACTGCAGTATTCTTGCTTGGAGAATTCCAGGGACAGAAGAGTCTGGTAGGCTACAGACCATAGGGTTGCAAACAGGCAAACAGGACTGAAGAGACTTGGCATGCACCCATTCTTATACATATCATATACATATTTTTTCAGAGTTTTCCATCATAGGTTATCAAATACAAGATATTGAATGTAGTTCTCTGTGCTATACAGGGCTAAGAGTCTTTCTGGGAGACTGCACTGGAGGCAAAGTTATGCAAGATACTTTGGGAAGAGAAAGGAGGCGAGGTGAACTTCCCAGAGGAAGTGGTAATTGAGTTTGACCATAAAGGAAGAATACATTTCAGCTAAGAAGAATATGGCCAGCCCTTCATCATGTGAGCATGTGACAGAGCATGCAGGGTCCATAGGACAGGAAGAGTCTGGTGGCAAGAGGCCAGCGGAAGACTTAAACACCTATTCAGGTGAGAGATGACCTGGGCTTCAGTGAGCAGGACAGGAGCCAGGGAATAAGAGAAGGAAGATGGGAGAAACACTTTGGTACAAGAACTGATGTCACTCGGGGATAGGCTGGAGCAGATGGAAAAGGGAGGACTTAGACTGATTTCCAGGTTCGTGGCTCAGCCCCCTTGGTCGGCAGTGCCATCCACAAGCAGAGAGACCACAAGAGACGAGGGAGATCTGGGAGGAAAGAGGGTGAGTTCAGGTTTGAATCTGTTAATTCGACAGGTCAGTGGAGATGTTCAGTGAGCAGATGCAGTTGAAGGGACGTGCTGAAGAGAGGTCAGAGGCAAGGCTGATTGTTAAAGCCATAGAGAGAAATGTCAGCGAGGGGTACATGCTCTGAGAGGAGAAGAGCAGTGAAGACAGAGCCTGCGGAGCACTGACATGGAAAAGATGGGGAGAAGGGGGATACACAAAGGTGAAAGTGAAAGTCGCTCTGCTGAGTCGCTTCAGTCGTGTCCGACTCTGTGAGACCCCATAGACGGCAGCCCACCAGGCTCCCCCGCCCCTGGGATTCTCCAGGCAAGAGCACTGGAGTGGGTTGCCATTTCCTTCTCCAATGCATGAAAGTGAAAAGGGAAAGTGAAGTCACTCAGTCGTGTCCAACTCTTAGCGACCCCATGGACTGCAGCCCACCAGGCTCCTCCGTCCATGGGATTTTCCAGGCAAGAGCACTGGAGTGGAAAGTCGCTCAGTCGAGTCCAACTCTTTGTGACCCTATGGACTATACAGTCCATGGAATTCTCCAGGCCAGAATACTGGGGTGGGTAGCTTTTCCCTTCTCCAGGGGATCTTTATCCAGAGGTACAGGAGAATGTCTCTTAGTGACAGAAAATAGATTTCAGGAAGGAGATGATGATCAGAGTGTCTAATGTAGCAGGAAAGTCTGGAAAGGAAAAGACTGATAAAGCCATTGGGTTAGGCAATATGGTGGTAGGCAAGCTTGATGAAGGGGGTGTCAATCAGCTGGTGGACAGTGGGAGACAAAATTCAGTAGCATGCTGAGCCCTTGGGCAGCAAACTTCTAAGCCTTTTAGAAACTGTGGCTGAGCTTGGGAAGAGAAAGATCCGTGTTCCTTGAGGATAGCAGTCTGTAGTCCTAGCTCCTTGAGACCCACTGAAGAGCTGCCCTAGGTGACTGCTGCTGCTAAGTTGCTTCAGTCGTATCCGGCCGGCTCTGTGCGACCCCATAGACGGCAGCCCACCAGGCTCCCCCTTCCCTGGGATTCTCCAGGCAAGAACACTGGAGTGGGTTGTTATCCCCTTCTCCGGCCCTAGGTGACTAGAGGATGGTAAATCCTTTCCATGGAGTTCCAGCCCAGACTAAAGCCGAGGCAATTTGATGAAAGAATAGGACCCATTTCTGCTCTCTGGTGACCCTCTGCCCTGATCACTGTTTTTTCTTTTTGCTCCAACTGATATATATATATTTGTGAGCACCCAGTGGATAACGTTTGCTTTTGCTTCTAGTGAATTCATCCAGCATAGAAACTGAATAGCCAGAATCAGATGATCATGTGAAACAACTTTGAACTCAGGGGGTCTCCCTCTTGTTGATGGGAAGACAGGTAAACAGTTTCATTTCTCTTCTTTAGTAAATCAATGAGAAAAGCCTCTTGTATGTATGGTCCCTGATTCTTGGAAGAGGAGCTTGCATTTATTCTTTGGTTGAGAAAAGTAAATAACACAGGCCCCAATAGACCTAAGTGGAATCCTATGTTAAAAGAACTTCGGGTTGTTTCTTTCATAAGACATTTAGATGCCTGATAAATAAAACATATCTGTTTTCTACAGATTATTTCAGAATTTTGCTCTTTTAATAGTTTCCATCGTGTAGTATTAATCACTCAGCTGTGTCTGACTGTTTGAGATACTTTGGACTATAGCCTGCCAGGCTCCTCTGTCCATGGAATTCTCCAGGCAAGATACTGGAGTGGGTTGCCATTCGCCACTCCAGGGGATCTTCCCAGCTTGGGGACTGAATCCTGCATTGCAGGCCGATTCTTTACCCTTTGAGACACCAGGAAAGCCCATGGTTGGTGGTTGGAGAGTCAGTTCTGACTTAAAGTCATTTAAACATTTTCATTAAAACTCTGCTTTTCCAAAAATATTGTTGAGAACTTGTAGTATTCATGGCAATGAAACAAAACCATTAACACATGAGAAAGCAAAGGGAAGACATGAATCTTTTATGTGGGGAAGATAGAAAAATATTGCCTGTAATTGGGATAACATAGTAACTGCATGTGAACAATGTTTTTAGCTATGATCATTTTTATCTCAAGGCAAGATGTGTTGGCTGAATTGTATGATTGTCCATGTCAAAATCATATACAAACATGATCAGTAATTATGCAGTTGTGGATTTAGATGAAAGAGTAGAGGTCATTTGGAGGATCTGAAGCCCCCAGATACTGGTGTCAGGCTTCGTGAAGAGATGAACGTCACTTTTCTGATTCAGCTACTTTATTTCACATATGGGGAAACCGAGGCCAAAGAGATGAATACATTGTCAGTTGTCATCCAGTTGATTGGTTGGTGAACCAGGACTAACTTCTGAATCTTCCACCTACTTTTCTATCTACAGTGATTTCATGATTTTTAAAAAATTATTATCAAAAAGGCTCTTGAGTTTCATAAAATTCACTAAAAATTGGTCAGTTTCAAAGAAGGGAATGGCAACCCACTCCAGTATTTTTGCCTGGAGAAAACCATGGACAGAGGAGCCTGGAGTGCTATGGACCATGGGGTCACAAAGAGTCAGACATGACTGAATGATTAACCATTTTCACTATCCAGAGATAGGTTCTGTTAGCATACAAAACACTCACATACATATATACATATACAGTTTATAATTATAAATCGATTTCTGCTTTTTTATCTCAAAAATACATGTCATAAGTATTTTAAGATTAGGTTATAAATATTTTGCCATGACATTAGGAATATTCTTATAAGTGTGATTTTTAACATTTGCATAAACTATCATATGGATATATCACATAATGAACCTACCTGAAAGATTGACTTTTTGTTTTTCTTTTCTAGGTAAAATCTCTTTAAAAACATGTGTGTCAGCCTAACCATTTGAGGGCAGGCAAAACTACCTCAGAGAAATTTCTAGCTTGAAGAGCTTGGCTATCCTCCCCACAGGTGATATGTGGGCACGATGGACCCTGAGTTTCACGTTCCCCAGAGTGGCTTCCGTTAATTTGATGCTTTCTGCCTCTGAGGATGGGAGGATGCCTCATTTCAGCTTCATTTCCGCATCTTGATTTGCACGACTTGGCTCTCTGCACCAGAAGCCCTCCGCTTTTCTTCCCAGTCTGCTGAGGAGCAAAGGGAAGGCTATGGACTTTTCCAGCATGGTGAGTAAAGCCCCTGAAGGGGATTCACATTTACCAAAGAGAGAGATTCTTTGAGATTTTACAATGGCAACATGAAATCAATTTCTACAAGACTAACAAATTAGGAAAGAATGAGGAAGGATGTTCAGAGAAATGACCTCAGGTCATTGCCAGGTCCTTAAAGTGCTTTCTGAATCATCAAAGAAAGATTGCATTACTGCCAGGATGGTTATAATGTCAGGTTCAATTTATTATGTCTGGATGCCTTTAAAATTAATCATTTAAATATAAGAATTTTATTATTTATTTATGATCTATACACTTCTTACTTCAAACATGAATCAGAAATAGGATGCTATATATATGCATATTATTTATTTATTTGTATTTTTGTTAACATAAAATGTCCATTGTTTGGGCAGTAATGGCAACAATCTCCGGCTCTACCACATTCACCTTCTGAATTTTTGCTCTTTAAAGGCAACCAGTTTCAGCATTTTAAGGTGGTTTTTATAAGATTTATTTTCATTTCTGTGTGCTTGTGTTAGTATTTTTAAATTTATTACTGCTGGGCATTATCCATATTGACTGCCGGTGCACCTCTGGTTGATTACCATGTGTTACTGATTCTTGGAGGAGGAAATGGCACTCTGCTCCAGTATCGTTGCCTGGATAATCCCACAGACAGAGGAGCCTGGCAGACTATAGTCCATGAGATGACAAAGAGTTGGACACAACTGAACACGCACACATGCACTGATTCTAGCTGGAGCATAAGATATTACACAAGCAGAAATCAAGAAAAAAATATCCTTAACCTTCAGGTTACGTAGCTTTAGTCACCGTACTTCACTTTTGTCACCTTGAGGATTTTAATCTCCTGTAACTACATCCTTCACGTCTTCTCTTCCTATCCTCCCAACTTAATTACTTCACAATTTGTAGTTAAATCGATGGTTAGTGTTTACATTTTTACTGTGAAAACATTGTTCACGTACAAGACAAGTACTGTATTAAGAAAACTTTCCTTTTCTAATATATTTTGGTTTCTTCTAGAGTTCATAATTCTTTATGTAGGATGTTGTACATATTCTTAACTATTTTAATCTTTAAGTTATATCAAGAGGGTTTTTTTTTTGCAAGAGCTTACATCATCAATTGCATTTTCCCACCTGTAGAACTCCTTCCCATAGCAGTCTGTCTTCTGCTTCGGTCTGGATTGCTTTTTAAGCCTGATACACAGAGTGATCCTGGGACATAGTCGACTATGTGTTAAAACATATTCACTATCCTTTCCTGGATGAGGATTCTATTTCTGACTCCCGTTGATGTCAAGCTTGGTCTTGTAACTTGTCAAGGAAACGTGTGTAGAAGTGGCATATGTATCACTTCTGAGAAGAAATTTTAGAGCCAGAGTATGGTTTGCCATGATTTCTTTTATCCTCTGCCATGATGGCTGTCAAAAGTTAAGATAAAAGATGCTCCATTGAGTTAAATCTGGAGTAAGAACAACATGAGACAGAGCCATAGCCAACCCACAGTAGATGTGTACAAGAAATAAACCTTTGTAAGTCCCAGCCTGTTTTGTCTGAGACATGTGATCTATCAATACTGCCTTTCTCTGCTATTAAAAAGTCTACAAACAATACATGCTGGAGAGGGTGTGGAGAAAAGGGAACCCTCTTACACTGTTGGTGGGAATGCAAACTAGTACAGCCACTATGGGTGACAGTATGGAGATATCTTAAAAAACTGGAAATAGAACTCCCATATGACCCAGCAATCCCACTGCTGGGCACGCACACCGAAGAAACCAGAATTGAAAGAGACACATGTACCCCAGTGTTCATTGCAGTACTGTTTACAATAGCTGAGACATGGAAGCAACCACGATGTTCATTGGCAGATGAATGGATAAGTAAGCTGTGGCACTTATACACAATAAAATATTACTCAGCTGTTAAAAAGAATGCATTTGAATCAGTTCAAATGAGGTGAATGAAACTGGAGCTTATTATATACAGTGAAGTAAGTCGGAAAGAAAAACACCAATACAGTATATTAATGCATATATATGGAATTTAGAAAGATGGTAACTATGACCCTATAATGTGAGACTGCAAAAGAGACACAGATGTAAAGAACAGACTTTTGGACTCTGTGAGAGAAGGCGAGGGTGGGATTATTTGAGAGAATAGCATTGAAACATGTATATTACCATATGTGAAATAGATCGCCAGTCCAGGCTTGATGCATGAGACAGAGTGCTCAGGGCTGGTGCACTGGGCTGATCCTGAAGGATGGGATGGGGAAGGAGGTGGGAAAGGGGTTCAGGATGGGGAACACATGTATACCCATGGCTGATTTATATGAATGTATGGCAAAAGCCACGACAATATTGTAAAGTAATTAGGCTCCAACTAAAATAAATTAATTTAAAAAATACTGCCTTTCTGTTGTTCTTAATTTGCTTATTCCCTTGATCTACCTATTCACCTACCCACCCACTTTATCTATCTATCTATTTCTAATCATTTAATCTCTCATTTTGATGGTAGATAATGCACGCTGGCTCTTAAGAAATGGTGTATGAGATGTAAAATTTTTGAGTTCTTGCATAATTTTTTATTCTTTATTATATTTCTACATCATTTAGCTACTTTGGCTGGGTATAAAGATTTATATGGACAGTCACCGTCTTCCTGAAATTGAAAGCACTGTCTCTTTTTTTCCCAATATTCTGTGTTACAGTTGAAAAGTCTGATGACATTCCTTTGGATAGAATTTAAATTTTCTTCCCTGGAAGCTTTTAAATCTTTACGTGTCTCAGTGTTTTGGAACTTTACCCAGATGGAACTTACTATGGATGTTTTTTCATTCTTTTTTTTTCTTTTTTGAATCCTGGAGCTCATGTCCTTTCCTCCTGGGATTTTTTTTTTTTTTTAGGAAATATTTTAAAAATCCCTTTAATAATTTTTTTCCCTCTCTTTTCTCTTTCTGCAAATAATATTAGTTAGATATTAAATATTCTGGATTGACCCTGATATTTCACCTTTCCTGTTCAATTTTCCAACTCTTTCCTATTAAAGAAAATTTAGAAGATTATTTGTATTTTCTAATCTTTTTATCGAGCTTTCTATTTTTGCTAATTTTGCTAATTTTTGCTATTCAAAGGAATATTTTTTGGGAGACTATAGAGAAGATGAATTTGAGGATCTAAATCTACAATATTTTCCCTTCTATTTACAATGTTGTATTAGTTTCTGATGTGTAGCAAAATTATTTATGTATATATATGTTTCAGATTCTTTTCATTATATTACAAGATTTGGAATATAGTTTTCTGTGCTATATAGTGGGACCTCATTTATCTGTTTTATATATAGTAGTATCTGTTAATCTCTTGTTCCTAATTTATCTTTCCCTCCAAATCCACTCTACTTAACTTTCAAATTTGTATGACTCCTGAAGACACTGAGTTTAGTGTCTTCCATCACCATTCCCGCCTCCAGTTCAACAGAGGAAGATGATGATTCCCAGAAAGGAAAAGGACTTTTCCAAAGTAATGCAGCAGCGTCCCTTCTTACTTCCAGTCGTTGTTTTTTCATCATCATATTCTTCCTCTTCCTCTGATCACGAGTAAAAGCTCATCTCAGTTCTAACTCAAACTAAAGTATATTTTAAATTAGTTTCTGAATGAAAGTGAACACTGAAGGCAGGCTGGGGCAGCATTAAAAACTGGGCACTTAATGTAATGGTAAGCAACCATCACTCAGGGGCATGCAAGTTCAGTTTCTCTCCTGCCTCTGACTTACACTCTGATTTTGGCAAGTCATTTTAACTCTCTAGACTTCGGAGTCTTCATCTATAAATTGAAGACATTGGGGTCATTCATTACTTTTCAAATTATATTCTTCTGGGCCCCTGGAGTTCTACAGGGTCTTGGGCCTCTGTGGCTTGGGAAGAGAGCTGAAACAGGGAAAGGGAAGCAGGATTCTTCCCTTTGTTTTTCATTTTTAATCTTTTGGCTGTGCTGAGCAGCACGTGGGATCTTAGTTCCCTGACAAGGGATCGAACCTGTACCCTTGACATTTGAAGCGTGGAGTCTTAACCTCTGGACTGCCAGGGAAATCCTTCTTCACTCCATTTCAGCCTGAGCAATTGGACTTGGATTTGTTTTCTGTATTTGCTTTCATGTAAGCTTTTACTGCAAAAACGAGATTCTGTGGCTAAATATTTGAGAACCACTGGGCCAAACTTCTCTGGGTTTTCTTGTGGCTTTTCTGTTTCTCTGATTAGAGACGTTCTCTCAGGGACTCCGTTAGACAGGCTTAAATTTATATGCTGTCAAGCTCACTGGAGTTCCTATAAATTAGAATACACATTGAGATAATTACCATTCTGGAATTCTAAGCACTTAAATACAAGTCAATCCTTATAACCCCCTTTTAAACCAATTGCCTCACTGCAGACATGGTCACTCAATATATATTATCGAATGCCAATAAAACAGGAAACTTGATCCTGCCATTTCCCCGATTAGATAGTACAGACGGGTGAAAGCCAGAATCGCTTAGCCATCATTCTGTGATGGCAGGGTCTGGCTTCTCTTTGCGGGTTGAACTCTGGTTGTCGGGCTGGGAACAGAGGCGCCCAACTCTGTCCATCCCCTCAGCTCTGGAGGGTCACAGACTAGACCAATTTTCATTCTTTTTGGGGAAGGAAGCATTTTCTGTTTTCTTCAACCATGTTCACTTACCATGAAAGGAAACAGTAGATCTAGGCCAAACGCTACTGTTGAATGGCAGAGCCGGGAGTGAACAGATCGGAGCCTGGGCTTAAGGAAGCCAAGGTCAGTGGCGCATCCCAGAGGGACAGAGAGATGGTTTCTCCAGGGCACACCTGCTCTGAAAAAGAGCCTGTTGACTTGGGGGACCGAGCCAGAGAATGGATTTATGACTCTGGGAAATCAGAATGACCTTTCTAGAAAACCCGTCAAGATTATGTGTTGGGGAACTTCCCTGGCAGTCCAGTGGTTAAGACTTCACCTTCCAGTGCAGAGGGAGCGGGTTTGATCCCTGGTTGGGGAGCTATGATCCCACATGCCTTGTGGCCGAAAAACGGAAACATAAAATAGAAGCAATATTGTAACAAATTCAACAAAGACTTTAAAGATGGTCCACATGGAAAAAATGTGATGGGAACTTCTCATTGAATGCATAGCAAAATTAGAGCCCAGAGAAGGGGCACCTTTTGTCCAGGGTCACCCACAAATCAGTACTTCATCTCTCCCTGTCTGCATGTGTGAGTCCTTGGGCATCTCTGAACAGTGATGAGGCACTTCATTCAGGTAACAGACAAGGAATGCATCCTGGAGGGGTGACCTTGAGGAAGAATGGTGAAGGGATGGGAATTTTCAAATGTGGGTCGTTGCTCAACCTGCCAAAGCCAGCGTCCCAAACCCAGACTAAGAAAGCCAAACCCAGACTAAGTTCATCACCATGTGAAGCACTGGACCCTATGCAGGAAGGACCAGGGACTTTGTAGAGTATGCAATGTATGTGGGATTTCTTCCCATCTCCCCTGGCTCTTAGCCTACCCTAGTCTGTCCCTGTTGCTGTTTATCTTGAGTTAAAAATCTATCACACCCCTAAAACTTGGTCCTTGGGCTGTCTCTGTCACGTTTATTCCTGATAGAGCATACGGTCCTTTTTTGAGCCTGACTGTCTGTGGCACTTCTAATGACAGGGAGCTCACACGTATCATTGTCTTCTGTAAATAGTCATTCCATTAACAATCATCCGCTGAGAGAAGAAGGCTCACTTCCAGCCTCGGGCCGTGGGCTTTCAGTTTCAGGAAGATGCAGATGAAATAAAGCCATCACCAGCCCCTAGGACAGTCTCAAGAGGGGTGGCTGTCCTCTACAATTGCTGCTGGGGAGCAGTTTGCCCTGGAATCCAACATACCATTCCTAAATTGACAATTTCATTTCCCTCCCAGCCCACTCCCCTGCCCTAAAGATCTGCTGAAACCCCGAGTTCCATCTGAGAAGGCAGCAGGATAATAGGTGAGTTCCATCCATCAGTCAGCGATAATAGTCACAGACACTCGCGTCGCCTTTTGTCTGTTGGTTTCCCTGAGGATGCAGGCTGGGGACCTGGGGTATTTACACTGCCTTTGTGTGTGTGTGCTTTTAAAAATCAGCCCTCTTGTTTACTTTCCGGCCTTCACCCGGGCTGTTTACTACCTTTGGAGGGGCCCAGCCACTAAGTCAACATGCATGAAGACCTAACATCAAAATGTCATAATCCGAATGAGCAGGATTCAGAAAGGCCAGGGACATTGGCTGCTCTTTGGGTCCTGTTTAGTCTGAGGGTAATGAAGAGCTCACAGATGACCTGATTTCATTAAACTAGGTCAGATTCCGCTGAAAAGCGGCTATGATTCTCACCCAGTTATTCAGCAAGCCCTCCCCTCCCTCTACCACCTCCCCCACCTCGGGGCTCAAATGCTTTCTGGGAATTAACGCTGAGTTTTGTCAATACAGTAGCTAAATCTCCATGGAATAATTGGACCTTTCCCTTTGGGTTCTGTTTGTGCAGTGGCGAGGCCGGGCCTCGGGGGGAGGGGTATGGAGGTCTGGCGAGCTTTAATGTTGCCTTTGGAGAACGTTCCCTGCGGGATCCTGGACCTATGATTCAGCTGTAGCAGATTGCTCTCGAGCCAAACATTCTGAGTTCCAGCATCTTATCTGAGGGCTGTATTGACGGAAGCAGCTGAACCAACTCAAAGAGGAGTTACCATGCATACAAGGCTTTCAATGTGTGCAGTCTCCCCAAGAACAGCCTCAGAAATCTCGCCATGGGGAGCAGGAAGGGGATTCGTCTGAGGGTGAAGGCGGGTAGCAGGGGTGTCTGCAGCCCCGTCCTCCTCCTCTGGACTCCAGAGGGAAACGTTGGGTCAGTGGTGAGCACTCTGGGCTGGCAGAATTCAGCTCATCCACAGAGAAGAAGGCATTTCTAGGGATTAGAACGGAGCAGAGATGGACAGGCTGTCAGATGTGATCGCTTGTTAGACTCTATTAAGCATCCACTCTGTTTCAGGCCTCTGTTGGGCACTTCATCTACTGTTTCTCTGAGCCCCCAGCATCTCAGTGGAAGAGAAGAGAGAAGAAAGCAGAGTGTTAGACATCGTATGAGACTTATTTGGGGAACTGAAGCGAATCCGTGACAGAATCAGGATTTGAACCTGGAACATTTTGTGCTTATGTGCTTTCCACAGCCCTCACTGACCCCGCTCCTCCTCCCCCCCACCTTCACCCCATACTCCTTGCCCCATGAGCATTTCTGGGATCCTCCAGAGGGGATTCCTGTATGGAGGGTGAATCATGCATCCACGGAGGCTGGGCTAGATGCTTCCTTCAGCAAACTTTCTCCAGGAGAATCATGAGACTTGAAAAGTTCAGATAATTTGTTCCCAGAGAATCTGAGGGGAAGATTCTTGGAGACAATTTCAGAATTTGAGAGCACCCTCTTTCACCTCCTGCTTGTCCAAGTTTCATCCTTTTGGATTCATCTCTTTTGGGCAGTTTTTCCTGCCATCTCAGGCCTGCAGAATCTCTTGTCAGGAGCATCCACCATACGGACCTGGCAAGTTTCTCCCTGGAGGACTGAGCTTACTGGGCAGGCACTCTGCTTCCTTGGCCGTGGGTCTGATCTCCCTGAGGACTGGCCTGGATCCTGAACATCCAAGTCCTAACCAGTAACAGGTAAAGCTGTGAATGCTCAGTTGGTTTCTGATGACAAATTGGGTATCACTTCTCACTTCCACAGAGCAGGAGAAAGAAATATCTCCCGAACAGACCTTGGCATTTGGATACATGGGATGCTTTAATCTCTGATTCCGTGAACGCTTGATGGTGTCACTTTCCTGGACCTCCGTATTTTCTTCTTTATAAGGGAGGTGATAGCATACATCTTACAGAGTTATGGTCAGGCTCATATGAGATCACGCATGTAAACAGGCTCAGTGGACTGTAAAGTGCTGGGTAGATGTGAACAATTCCCCTAGGGCTGCAGAAACCAATTTGAGCTAACTTAAGCAAAATGGGGAAATTATTTTAAAGAAAGGACTCAGGGATTTCTCTGGTGGTCTAGCGGTTAAAACTTCACCATCCTAGGTAGGGGATGTGGTTGGGGAACTGAGATTCCACATGCCTTATGGCCAAAAAACCAAAACATACAGCAGAAGCAATATTGTGGCAAATTCAATAACAACTTTAAAAATGGTCCACATCAAACAAATATTCAAAGCCGAAAAAAAAAAAAAAAGAGAGAGAGAGAGAGAGAGGGAAAAGGGGGGGGGGGTGGGTGGTGGGTGGCCACAGAGGTAGCACTCTTGAGCCTCAGGAAGAACTGGAATCCAGGATTGCAAGACCTTGTGAAATCCAGGCAGGCTTCTTGGTCCTTTATATTTGCTCTTCCCTGTGTATCTGCTTCTTTCTCTTTCTCAGTTTGCCAGTCTCCACAGCATAGAAGAAAGAGGCCCCAAATCTGAATTTACATGTCACAAGATCCAGTCACAGCAGGAGAGTCCGTCTTTCTTTGTTTTTCTCTCTCAGTTCCAAATTCCTGAGTTAGGATACTTGTGCATGCATGTGTGTGTGAGTGTGCTCAGTCGTGTCAGACTCTGTGCGACGCTATGGATGAAGCCCGCCAGGCTCCTCCGTCCATGGGATTTCCCTGGCAAGAATACTGAAGTGGGTTGCCATTTCCTTCTCCAGGGCATCTTCCCAACCCAGGGATCAATCCTTCGATACTTGCATCTTCTGCATTGGCAACTGGATTCTTGATCACTGCCCACCTGGGAAACCCATGAGATGGGACAAGGATTGGCCCAATGTGGTAAGGTTATTAGTCCTATTACTATCTATGGCCCAAGGGATAGAGTTAGCTTGTATAGGGAAGATATGGGGGGGGGGGCGGTCTTTGCCCTGTGGTTATGTATCGGGAGTTCTTGAGAAGAGGTGAGGAAGTTGGTAGTTCCTGGGCTGGATAGGCAGCTCATACATATCCATTGTACTTGTTCTGATTGTCTAAAGCTGCATAAAAAAAATGCCCCATGACTCAGAGGTTTATAACAATCATTTATTATGCTCTCTGATTCTCTAGGTAAAGAATTCTAGCAGAGCACAGAGGGGATGACTTGTTTTTGCTCTGCTATGTCTGGGGCCTTGGCTGCCTGACTCAAATATTGGGGCTGGAATCATTTTGAAGGCTTGTTTGGTCATGTAACGGGCAGTTGATGCTGGCTACTGGCTGAAGGGGGATGCTTAGTTTCTCTTCACCTGGGCGTCCCCATGTGGGCTCTCCTTGTGGACTGCTTGGGCTCCCTCACAGCATGGTGGCTGGGTTGCAAGGGTGAGCACTCAAGAGTCAGGCTGAAGTTGCATCATCTTTTTGACTTGCTCTTGAGAGTCACACAGCACCACCACCTGTACACTTTGTCTGCATAGCATTAGTTAGAAATAAGTCACTGAGCCCAATCTGTGGTCAAAGAGAAGCGAAATTAAAGTCAACATTTTGATGGGAGTAGAGGTAAGACTCTAGAAAAAACACATGGGAGCAGAAATACTGCTGTGTTCTTTTGGGAGCAGGAAATGTAATCTGCCACTACATTCATAATCATTATTACCATGTTCTAATAACTTTACAACGAAGAAGCTGGGGACCTCCTGACAGGTTTGTAGAATTAAACCAGAGGTCTCCCAGACCAATCTGGTTCATGGTACTTCTAGGCCAAAAGAAATGTCTAACAATTCTGTTTATTAAGTGTTTATATCCAACAACTAAATAATTATTTATCTCCCCACAATTTAGTTGCCTTTTGAATAATCCCCGTCAAGTGAAAGACAAGTTCTGTTTTAATTTCATTCTTAGCTAATGACAACAGATGGGATGTGTGGGGTGCCACACAGCTTCTCAGGCCTTGGGCTCTGATTGGACACCATCACCTTCACTTCCTGTTCCGTGTTGATCTTCTCACTGTTTATTATCACTGAAGTGAGGAAGTGAAGTGAAAGTTGCTCAGGTGTATCAGACTCTTTGAGACCCCACAGACTGACTATACAGTCCATGGAATTCTCTAGGCCAGAATACTGGAGTGGGTAGCCTTTCCCTTTTCCCGGGGATTTTCCCAACCCAGAGATCGAACCCAGGTCTCCTGCATTGCAGGTGGATTCTTTATCAGCTGAACCACAAGGGGCTGTTATCATTGAAACCACCCCAAACCCAGCTTTGCAAGGATCTGGTGTCTTTGAAAGGAAGGGAGAACAATGTACTGATGAAACACCAAACAACCTCAAGCTCATGTTTTGTGTGTTGACAAACAGATGTCAGGGACTGCTCCTAAATGTAAAATGCTTTTCCATGCTCCTAAGAATTTGTTGTGGGCCTCTGGGTACCTCTGTCCATGGTTTGGGAATCATGAACTTCAACATTGTAGATCCAGAATTAGAGATGATTAATATGCCAAAGGTATAGTTTCTTAGCAGATATTCGCTTCCTGCAATTCAGATTTTAATTTTTGGGATACACTGATTCTGGGTAATTTTGGTTTAGTTGATTTGTCCAAACTGATGAACTTCAGGGAACCATTTTGGCTCACTTTCATATGTAACAAGTGAGAAATAGTCTCTTTCCCTTCTCTTAGGGGTGGTGAGCTATGAGTTGCATATTGCTTTTAAGACATGACAGTTGCCCTGGAAAACATCATATATAGAGATTGAGGGGATGGCATAGAACAGGGAGTGGGTGTATATCTATGTGATGAGACTCACCCAAGTGAGGCTGTGCTGGTGGAGAAGGCTCAGCATCATTTCGTTCCAAGCTCAAAGTAGTGTTCTTTCCACCATCCTGTAGGACTGTCCAGGATAAGGTGAAATCTTACATGAACTGCAAAAAATTTAGGTGAACCCACCCCATTTCTAAACCAAAAGAGTTTCTGCGGCTCCTGAGGCCAAATGAACCTAAGACATTAACATATTCTCCAAGGCCACTACTTACCTCGTTCAGAACTTTCTATATGACCCTAGTAAGGTCATTTTATAGCTCTTCATTTCTCAGCAAGGAGGTGGTAAGGAGTCATTTTTCTCTAAACTTAATCGATTTCAAACGAAAGAGAAAATATGCATGCATTTAAAGGGTCATTTCCTGATCTAGAAATACGGCCCAATTTCTCCTTCTCTCTCTTTCTTTGCCTCTTGCTCTCTCTCAGCTTCTTATAATTCTCAGCCAAGACAATGAGAGTCATGTGATGTGACCGAGAAATTGGGCCAGTTAAAAATAGAAGGCGCACTCCACCAAGTTCATTAGAAACTTGAAGTTTCATTGTTGATGGCTGTTAATTTATCTCTGTCTGCCACACAGATGGGGGAGCAGGGCAACAGACAATTGCCAATTCTGCAATCCAAAGCCCCCAGCCTCCTCCTCCATCCTCTGGTTCTATTTCCTCCCCTGGCTGAGCATCATCGTTGACACCTGCTTACCTGGGCTCTGATAACCTCCCATCCTGGTCCCCGGAAACTCTTTCCTCTGGGAGCAGTTGTAACTATGAAGAAGCTGGGTTGACTTCTCTGTTCCCTCAACATCAGATCTTCTAAATGGAAAATGGGGGTCACCTGTCTCTTAGACCTAATATTTCACTTGTACCCTGGCACCTGCTGAATTCTAAACACATCTTGGCCAGCCTTGTCAAGTAGATAAATATTACAGTCACAGTGAGACCCACTGGCTCATTATGGAATCAAGTCTTTTCTGCACTTGGCCCTCAACAAATGCACAAGCCCCTATTGTCTGTCCGGCAACGTATCTGCTCCGGCCTCCAGGGTTCACAGTGGAGGGTCCGAGGAAGGCCTGGCCAGGCCCAGCGCTCTCAGACCTAGCTCCTCCAAGGGTGGGAAATATTCTTCATGATACAATTTGCAAGTTGTTTCATCAGATCTGCTGTTTTCACCCTTGTTTTCTTGGGTGAGCAGATTGAAGTGCTGACAGGGGAAGTTGTAAGGCTAAAGCTGGAACCATCTCTTTTTAGGTCGGATGATTGTCTGTTGTCCGGGTCTCTGCTCCTCAACTGGGAGCATGGCGTGCTTTCTAAGCCAGGGCTCTCCTCGGTGGAGAGAGCGCTAGAGTTTGGGGTGTGGGTGGGTAAATTTAGGCCTGGCCATTCTTTCCAGTGGGCTTCCCAGTCGGCACAGTGGTAAAGAATCCACCTACCAATGCAGGAGATGCAGATTCGATCCCTTGGTCGGGAAGATCCCCTGGAGAAGGAAACGGCAAGCCACTTCAGTATTCTTGCCTGGAAAATTCCATGGGCAGAGGAGCCTGGCAGGCTACAGTCCATGGGGCCATGAAGAGTCAGACACGACTGAGCACACATGTGCACATTGTTCCCAGTACTGAAATAGAAGCAATGGTGTTGAGGGGTGCTGTCTGTACATCTGCGTCTCTCTGAGTTGGGGTTGATTGGGAAGCAGACATAGCGAGGACTGATGAAGTTTCAAACCCTGGCCTTCCTACCGATGAAGTCGGCTTGTGGAGCTCAGCCTGGTTGTAGTCTGGCCTCGTCACACCCCTGCCCTGAGCTTACACTTCAGGACCCAGCTGACGATGAGGCGGGCCGCTGAGCTGGGACATTTTGCCCTGTGTTGCCTCATCCCATCAAATCCACAGAAGAGCTGGAGCTCCAGTTCTGGGTGTGGCAGGCCAGCCAGCCTGAGCGTTCAAGGTTACCCTCGGAAGATGGCAGATCACACCAGCTAGGCCGGCTGGGCCCGAGAAGGGCTGAAAGGAAATTGTCCTCCTTCTTCAGGGAGGTGAGGGCCCAGAGTCTTCCCTGCTCATCCCATCCTGTCGGGGATGGTTCATGGCTTCCCTTTTGGACAGCAAGGAGGGGCAGCCTCTTGCCTGAGGCTGTGGGGTTGACTGTCACGTGGCTCTTGGCCCTGGCCTGGGCCAGGGGCAAATGGGGTGTCCTAATGACTGTGTTGAACCCAGCAGAGGGGCTGAGGTGAGCTGTGCAGGCAGCCCCAACCATGAGTGACTCTGAGAAGATTCTCCTGATGGCGTTGAGGCTTCAGAAGGCTGGGCTTCGGGCCCCAAGATAGGTGAGGCGGTTGTCTGGGGGCAGCTGGCCCCAGCTGCTTTGCAAGTGAGTTTCGAGCTTCAACTAATCACACAGCTGAGTGTCAAGGGGACCCACCCACTCCCCCACCTTCCCCCCACCAGAGTTCTTTGGACAACTTCTTGAGGGCAGCTGGGAAAGGGTGTTGAACAAGAAGGCTGGGAGGTAGGTACTATCAATCCTTACTTGTGAAATTTTGAGATACTGATGTCCACCGCCACCTCCCTCCTCTCCCTGGAAGTTGAGTGACAGCCCTCACTGCTAGAGTGTCTGGGAAGGGGCGTTCTGAATTGCATGCTTTGCCTGCTGGAGTTGAGAACAGGATGTAGAGGGCTGTCACTGAGTAGAGGTTCTTAGAGCTCTTCTCTGGTCTCCAGAGAGAAACGAGACTTTTTGGACATTCTTGGTGTTTATCAACAGGTCCCAAACAAATTTGTTGAAAAAGCATTTCTTCCTCCCTTTTATTTTTAATATTTATTTATTTGGCTGTACCAGGTCTTATTTGTAGCACACGAGATCTAGTTTTCTGACCAGGGATCAAACCTAGGTCCCCTGTGTTGGGAGCTCAGAGTCTTAGCCACTGGACTGCCAGTGAAGTCCCTGAAATAGCAGTAGCTATATAGTAAGAAAAAGCAATTCTGAGCCATGTTCTCCACACGTATGAGGTGGTATCCTCAGTGTGGTTCTAGCTAAGTTATGGTATCTGTGGCACTTACTCTATGGAGGTGGTGGGATGGTGCTTCTTCTGTCAGATGGGGACCTTTGCTTGTGTATGTCACAGGATGGTCCCCAGGGGTGAGTAAGCTGTGTCCACTGGGCAACCTAAGTGTCACGCTCTCATTCCTACTGGGCAGCAGAGTGTGGTAGTCAGGAAGGATTGTGGGATTTCCTGGGTTCCAAACCCAGCTCTGCAATTGACTAACTGTGTGACCTTGAGCAAGTTATTTCACCTGTCTGGACCTCAAATGTCCTGTCCATAAAATGAAGAAAATAATTGTGCCATTTTATTGGGTTGATGTGAAGATAAAATGAGGCATTTCAGTGCTCAGTAAACACTGGCTGCTCTAATGATCACTGCTATTGGCAAACCATGATTGCTGCCATTATTCCATTTTCTGGAATCTCAGGGCCCTCGGTGATGAGGAAGACAGCGTCTACAGAAGGTTAGGGTGATTTTCACCAGCTTACTGTCACTGGGGAGGTCTGCAGAGACATATTTCAGGTGTTAAGTCATGTCCCACTCTCTGCGACCCTATGGACTGGAGCATACCAGACTTCTCTGTCCTTCATTATCTCCTGGAGTTTGCTCAGACTCATGTCCATTGAGTTGGTGATGTTATCCAACCATCTCATCCTCTGTCACCCCCTTCTCCTCCTGCCTTCAATCTTTCCCAGCATCAGGGACTTTTCCAGTGAGTCAGCTCTTCTCATCAGGTGGCCACAGTATTGGAGCTTCAGCTTCAGCATCAGTCCTTTCAGTGAATATTCAGGGTCAATTTCTTTTAGGATTGACTGGTTTGATCTTGTTATTCAAGGGACTCTCAAGAGTCTTCTCCAGCGCTACAATTCAAAAGCATCAATTCTTTCGTGCTCAGCTTTCTTTATAGTCCAACTCTCACATCCTAATGTACATGACTATTGGAAAAAAAAAAAACCACTAGCTTATAGTCAATTTATATGTGTTAGTTTCTGGTGTATAGGAAAGCAATGTTGTGTTAATTTCTGATGTATAGAATGATTTAGACACACACACACGCATATTTACATATATATTTTTTTCTATTATGATTGATTACAGAAGTTTTTCCCCATTTTTGAAATGCAGATCGAATGTAGCAAACTTCATTTCCATCTTTGCCTCATCTTTCAAATATGTTGAGAAAAGGCCCAATATCCCCCTCACCATTACCCCTAACTAAAAAGGGATCAAGACCCCCACCTTGAAAAGCTCTGGAGCCCCAGAGCCTCTGCTCCACATGCACCGTCGTGTCCATTTCCACAGCGCAGTCCAGTCAGCTGTGGGTTTCAGTTTACCTGGGATCAGGTTGAAGGCTGAGTGCCCGCCAATTATCTCTGCAAAGGAAGGGCTGGGATGAGAGAATGGGAGCAGCCATCATGTCGAGCTTGTGTGATTACAGGTGAAAGGGGAGTCCAGGTGGGAGAATTGTGGGGAGGGCAGGACAAAGTGGAGCCTGAGGGGTTACGTGACCCGTGAGTCCTGCCGGAGGCCGACGGATCCCGCTGGCCCTGATCCAGAGATGGCAGGGGCTGTGCCTGGGGGGTAGAAAGAGCAGGGTGTTGGATGTCACTGAGACCTGGGCTGAAGCAAGGTGGTGGCTCAATCGGCTTTGAACATATAGCTTTTTAAGTCTCAATTTCTTTACTGGTGAAATGAGGCTAATAGAAGGTACCTATTAGAAGGTACCTCTGAAAGTAATGCCGATTTAACAATTCAATGAAAATAAGATGCTGGTCTAGGGTTAGCTACATAGCACACAGCAAGGGGTTAGCAGATTTTTTTCTTTTTAAATTGGAGTATAGTTGATTTATAGTGTTGTGTTACTTTCTGGTGAACAGCAAAGTGATTCAGTTATACAGATACATATTAAGTGTGTAATAACATAGGTTTTTACAAGATACTGAATTTAGTTCCCTGTGCTGGACAGTATGTCCTGTTGCTATCTATTTCATATATAGTAGTTTATTTCTATTAATCCCAAACTCCGAATTTATTCCTCCCCTACCTTTCCCATTTGATGACTATAAGATTTTCTTTTATGTCTGAATCTGTTTCTGTTTTGTAAATGAGTTCATTTGTATCATTTTAAAAAAATTCCACATATGAATGATATGATATTTGTCTGACTTACTTTGCTTAGTATGATGATCTCTAGGTCCATCCATGTTGCTGCCAATGGCATTATTTAATTCCTTTTTAAGGTTGAATAATATTCCATTCCACACTATATCTGTATATATATCAGTTCAGTTCAGTTCAGTCGCTCAGTCGTGTCCGACTCTTTGCGACCCCATGAATCGCAGCACGCCAGGCCTCCCTGTCCATCATCAACTCCCGGAGTTCACTCAGACTCACGCCCATTGAGTCAGTGATGCCATCCAGCCATCTCATCCTCTGTCATTCCCTTCTCCTGCCCCCAATCCCTCCCAGCATCAGAGTCTTTTCCAATGAGTCAACTCTTCACATGAGGTAGCCAAAGTACTGGAGTTTCAGCTTTAGCATCATTCCTTCCAAAGAAATCCCAGGGCTGATATCCTTTAGAATAAACTGGTTGGATCTCCTCACAGTCCAAGGGACTCTCAAGAGTCTTCTCCAACACCACAGTTCAAAGCATCAATTCTCTGGCACTCAGCCTTCTTCAGAGTCCAACTCTCACATCCATACATGACTACTGGAAAAACCGTAGCCTTGACTAGACGGACCTTAGTCGGCAAAGTAATATCTCTGCTTTTGAATATACTATCTAGGTTGGTCATAACTTTTCTTCCAAAGAGTAAGCGTCTTTTAATTTCATGGCTGCAGTCACCATCAGCAGTGATTTTGGAGCCCCCCAAAGTAAAGTCTGACACTGTTTCTACTGTTTCCCCATCTATTTCCCATGAAGTGATGGGACCAGATGCCATGATCTTCGTTTTCTGAATGCTGAGCTTTAAGCCAGCTTTTTCACTCTCCTCTTTCATTTTCATCAAGAGGCTTTTTAGCTCCTCTTCACTTTCTGCCATAAGGGTGGTGTCATCTGCATATCTGAGGTGATTGATATTTCTCCCAGCAATCTTGATTCCAGCTTGTGCTTCTTCCAGCCCAGCGTTTCTCATGATGTACTCTGCATATAAGTTAAATAAGCAAGGTGACAATATACAGCCTTGACGTACTCCTTTTCCTATTTGGAACCAGTCTGTTGTTCCATGTCCAGTTCTAATTGTTGCTTCCTGACCTGTATACAGATTTCTCAAGAGGCAGGTCTGGTGGTCTGGCATTCCCATCTCTTTCAGAATTTTCCGCAGTTTATTGTGATCTATATCAGATCTTATTTATCCATTCATCTGTTGATGGACATTTAGGTTGCTTGGCTATTGTAAATCACTCTCCTCTCTCACTTTCAACAAGAGGCTTTTTAGCTCCTCTTCACTTTCTGCCATAAGGGTGGTGTCATCTGCATATCTGAGGTTATTGATATTTCTCCCAGCAATCTTGATTCCAGCTTGTGTTTCTTCCAGTCCAGCGTTTCTCATGATGTACTCTGCATATAAGTTAAATAAGCAGGGTGACAATATACAGCCTTGACGTACTCCTTTTCCTATTTGGAACCAGTCTGTTGTTCCATGTCCAGTTCTAACTGTTGCTTCCTGACCTGCATATAGATTTCTCAAGAGGCAGGTCAGGTGGTCTGGTATTCCCATCTCTTTCAGAATTTTCCACAGTTTACTGTGATCCACACAGTCAAAGGCTTTGGCAGAGTCAATAAAACAGAAACAGATGTTTTTCTGGAACTCTCTTGCTTTTTCCATGTTACAGCCTCAATATTCAATATGTCAGAATGTGACTCTTTAAAGAGGTAAACAAGGTTAAATGAGGTCATTAGGGTGGGCCCTGATCCAATCTGATTGGTTCTTTAAAAGAAGAGAAGGTTTGGACACAGAGAGACACTGGGAACATGCACACAAGGAGCAAAGATCATGTGACGGCACAGCAAGAAGATGCCATCTGCAAGCCAAGGAGAGAGACCCCCAAACCTGCTCTGCCAACACCTTGATCTTGGACTTCCAGCCTCCATTTGTGAGAAGGTTCTGTTGTTTAAGCCACCTGGTTTGTGGTACTTTTGGGGAAGGAAATGGCACCCCACTCCAGTACTCTTACCTGGAAAATCCCATGGGTGGAGGAGCCTGGTAGGCTACAGTCCACGGGGTCGCAAAGAGTCGGACATGACTGAGCAACTAATACAGGTGGGAGGTGAAGAGAGGTTACAGGATCAAGAGGAAGCTGGCCCTGGGACAAAGATCACAATACCCAGAATATAGGGCGGGGTGATGACCAAGCCTGTGGGCCCATAAACAGAGCACAGAGGGAGAAAAAACATGATTCCAGGAAATAACTAAGAGAATCAAAGAATAAACTCAGCTTCAAAACTGTCACCATGACTACCTCCTCTAGAAACTGCACCCATCCTGCGCTTGGTCAGACTGAAAAAATGCCACCTGAATCTGGAACTGGCCCCTTGCTGACATGTCTCCCAGTCAAGGGGTCTGAGATCCTCTTGCCTTTCAGGTGTAAACCATCCCCAAGCAAGTACTGTAAAAAGTGCTAACAGTTTCTATCCCTCCCCAGCCTTGAACTTTCTCATGGTGGTGCCAGAAAACAAGTTGATCTGCATGATCAATAATCTGACTGACCCCAGAACATAGAGCACAAATTCAATAAAATGAAAATCATGAATAAAATACGAGAGCTAGGGAGTACATCCTCAAGAATATTACGTACTGGGAGAATATTGGCAATTGAATATTGGGAATTCCAAAAAAGGAGAGAAAAATAATACGGAGAAGCAAACTTGAAAAACAATTAGAAGAAAACAACTAAATAAAGACCAACTTTTGGACCAGAATGTAAGTAAACTCTAAGTACCAACTAAGAAAGATAAATAAAAATCACTTGAAAAGCGCAAAAAAAAAAAGAAAGAAAGAAAGAAAGAAAGAATCAAACCCGGGCAAAATCTACAATCCAACTACTAGAGAACAAAAATAAATTATTAACATAAGGGATGTTATGATGCTAAAGCTGAAATTCCAATACTTTGTCCACCTGATGTGAAGAACTGACTCACTGGAAAAGACTCTGATGCTGGAAAAGATTGAGGACATGAGGAGAAGGGATGAGATGGTTGGATGGCATCATCAACTCAATGGATATGAGTCTGAGCAAATTCTGGGAGACAGTGAAGGACAGGGATGCCTGGCATGCTGCAGCCAATGGGGTCCCAAAGAGTCAGAAACGACTTAGTGACTAAACACACAGGGAGGGAGTTTGCATGGTATTGGATCCTCCTGGAAGCAGTTGGAGCCCCAGATAGTGGAGCCAGGCTTACAGCTTTTGAGAGATAAGACTGATCCAGGATCCCTCTACCGGCTAATATCACACAAACAGGAAGCCAAGAAAAGAGACTTTGGTACTTTGCAAGGACTTAACAAATTTCTACCCATGTCCCATTTTTCAGAAATGATTACGAGGACTCAGGATTAGGAAAAATCAAATTATCAAAAAAGATCCACAGGTGAGCTTCTGATTACCAATGAGGATGGGGCAAAATGGGTAGAAGAGCTAAAGAGAAAAGAAACAAAAAAACTTGATTCATCCAGGAAAAATAAGGAAAGCAAAAATACACAAGAAGCTTTAGCATATGGTTTAAAAAAACAAAGAGAGAGATAAGATGAAAAATAAGACCAAAGATATCAGACATCTTAATAAATGTGACTAAATCCTCCACTAAATGAAAAATATTCTGAAAGTTTTTTAAAATAATTTTATTTACCTATTTACCATTATTTTTGGGCTTACTGATTCTTTGTTGCTGGGTGAGCTTTTCTCTGCTTGCAGCTCCGAAGCTCTAGAGCACAGGATCAATAGTTGCAGTGCTCAGGCTTTTAGTTGCTCTGCAGCACATGGGATCTTCCTGGATCAGGGATTGAACCTGGGTCTCTTGCTTTGGCAGGCAGATTCTTCACCACTGAGCTACTAGGGAGGCCCTGAAATAGTTTTAAAGCACTATTTGTTATATGCTCTTTATGAGAAACAGCCAAACAAAATTATAAAGAAAACTTGAAAAGAAAGAGATGGGAAAATATACCAGTCAAGACTAAACAAAAGACAGAGACAACCTGAAGGTCAGCTAAAGTGGAACTTAGGACCAACAGCTTTAAATAGGACAAAAAGCAATGTTTTATAATGATAATAGGTATAACTCAGAATGTTATAAGCCATTATATATTCTTTGTGACATTATTTCTAAATACATAGGGTAAAACTTGCCCCCTCCCCCCAAAAATAGGATATTTTAATGGCTGTCTTCAAAATTACCAGATCAAGTTGTGAAAGTGAAGACACGGAGACAGTGAGTAACCAATAAGCGGCATGTCATCTGCAGAGTTCAGACTGAATTTAGAAAACTTCTTATAAATGATTTGACAAAACGGACTGATGAGCATGTTAGTTCAGGCTGCTGTAAGAGAATGGGACACACTGGGCGGCTTACACAAGCATTCATCTCTCAGTGCTCTGGATGGAGGCTGAAGTCCACGATCAGAGGGCCAGATGGTCAGGCTCTTGGTAAGAGCTGATTTCTTGTTGTAGGAGGGGGAGAAAGAGGCCAGGGGCCTTAGCGGGGGAGGAATAGAGAGGGAGGCCTTTTGTCTCTTATAGAGGCACTAACGCTGTTCATGAAGGCTCCATCCTCATGACTTAATCACCTCCCAAACCCCCCTCTCCGCCCCTCCCCGGCCAATTAATAGCATCATCCTGGAGACGAGGGCTTCAACATATGAACTTTGCGGGGACGCAGACATTCAGTCCATAACAATTAGGCCACAAAGGAAAAGGTAAAAATAGATAAAAACATCCTGTTCAGTGTGGAAGACCGAGATGATAAGAAAGGATGACCTGCTCCAAATGGATGGAAATACAACTGTATTTTATTGCATAGCTGAGCTCAAAACCGAACAGAGACCAGAACAAAAGGGGGGTGACATAGAGCAGTGGGCAGTAGCTAAAATATTAAAGCAGTCCAAGGCCTCACAGAGTCAAACACGGGTCTGTACATCTGGGTTGGGATTGGGGGGCCATGCGGAGGGTCAGGAGAGGTGGGGAGCCACAGGAGCCACCGACATGCGGCCCCAAGTCACCAAGAGTGATCTGCCTCCAGAGGCCAAACTATTAATAGAAGAACTCCTACCCACGGATCCAGGAAGCTTATCTCAGGCCCAGACCAAGCCGTGGCTGGAAAAAGAATGAGCCGTGAGTGACTGGAACAAATGAATACATGACAAAGTTTCCTCCCGTCCACGAGGTCGAACTGTCCCCACACTCATTATCGGGGTGCAGGAGCAAGACTACTTCTTGGTGCCTAAATCTTTTACCTAATTATCAGCGTCAACAGTATGCATCAGAGCTACAGAAACTGCACGTGTCTGTGTGCCCTGCTTCTTCACCCTAGGACATAGTTGTTGGAAAAGGTGAAACCACACTGTAACGGGTTCTTTTCACCATTACCCCTCGCTCTGCTCTGCTAGCTGGAGGTCACGTGCATCCTTCAGGAGATGGCATCTAAAGATGCCACCACTCCTGCCACTTCTGTCCTCGGCATCTCACATTTCGGAAACTCTCAGGAGGCAGGGCTTTGGGGACAGAAGAGCTGGGGGCTGCAGAATATATTCTTTGAACCTCAGTTTCCTCATTTGAAAATGTGAATGATAAGAGCTATTTTCGAAGATTATCATGAGAATCAAATGAGATATGTAGAATAACTATAATAAACAAATGAATGCTATCATTATTATTTAGATATAAATAGGTTCCTCGATTTGAAGTAAAAATCACCCCTGATGATTTATTTTTGGTTTACATAGCTTGTTAAAATTCTTTTTTACTGCCAAGTTTTATTCCATTGTATGGATGTATCACATGATATTTATTCATTCATCAGTTGAAGGACATTTGGGTTGTTTCTACTTTTTGGTTATTATGACTAATGCTTCTATGAACATTTGTGTACAAGTTTCTGTGTGGACATAAGTTTTTCAGTTCTCTTGGGTAGATTCCTACAAATAGGGTTGCTGAGTTATATGTATGTATGTATATGGTATGGGGCTTCCCTCATAGCTCAGCTGGTAAAGAATCTGCCTGCAATGCAGAAGACCCCAGTTCGATTCCTGGGTCAGGAAGATCCCCTGGAGAAGGGGTAGGCTACCCACTCCAGTATTCTTGGGCTTCCCTTGTGGCTCAGCTGGTAAAGAATCTGCTGGCAATGCGAGAGACCTGGGTTCAATCCCTGGGTTGGGAAGATCCTCTGGAGAAGGGAAAGGCTACCCACTCAGTATTGTGGCCTGGAGAATTCTATGGACTATGGCTAATTTTTGAGGAACTGCCAGACTCTTTTCCAAAGCAGCTGCAGCAGCTTAAATTCCCACCAGCAGTGTTTGAGGGTTCCAGTTTCTCCATGTCAGTGGGACACTTTAACCAAGGCACAGATGAACTACAGAAAAATGGGATATTCAGCATCCCCAACTCTTTGCTGGAGAGCATCACAAGTTGATAAGGATCTGTTTCCCTTTTATTTGTATAAATTGAAGCAGAAACTGTAAAGTTCAATCAAAGTCTTCCTCCTAAATGGTGCAGATTCCAGGCAAGGCAAGCACCCTCCTCTGTGATTCCATTTTCTCTCCCAGAAATGAAGACAGAGGCAGAAGCAGCTCATTAAAGTACCTGTTTAGTCCAACACAGTAGAAAACATGGTAAGAAAACAGTAGAAAACACGGTAGAAAACAGTAAGAAATGCAGGTTCAAACCTAAGATTAGAACATGTTAACAAGGCTCCTGTGACATATAGCCAGATCTTCTGCAAGTCTGCTTGAGCAATGAAGGAAGCTTCTTGGTTCCAAGGAGAGAGGTTTTTCTTATTCCCTTTCTAGGACTAAGAAAGCAACATCAGGGAAGTAAGCTGGAGAGCCAAGATGGCTATAATCAAAGGGTGGTAGCAAAATGCCTAGTTAAATAATGTCTTCAACTGGTTTCACTAGAAAGAAAAGCAAAAGGAATAGCAAGTCCCGACTTCTCTTAGCCAAAAAAAAAAATCATCCCTTCATGCTCTAAACACTGTGCATCCTCGGAGACTATCATCAACCAAGGAAGAAATGGACTTTGTATGTGATGCATGGGGTCAGCTGTACTTTGAACCTTATCTCTACTTGCATTGAATTGAAAGGGTTCATACAGAGAATTCTTTTGAGTGTAAAATGTAATTCCGTTGGTCATAGGCAAAAAACCATCGCAGTACAAAATGACTAATCGGATGCTATACTTTTTTTCTGCAATCAACTACAGGAGGGGGTGGGGGGGGAGAGACACAATGGAGTATTCTTTGATGCATTCCTTCCCCTGTGCAATTCAAAATACAAGGTGGTAGAGTAATAAAGTTACAGATGCCATAATGGAAAAAGACATTTCACTATCACGAAGCTGTATTATTCCATCCAAGAAAGAAAATAGGGGGCTAGAGAGCCTGTGCCTCTCCCTTTCAAAACCGAACCGTAATCAAAAGCAAACAGGTTCAAAAACACAACAGAGATAAAACTGGAATTTGCAGCTGTGAAGAGGGATTCCCCCTGGGGGTGAAAGAGCCCCCCACAATGGGTGTGCAGAAGCCTGGCATTTTGTTTTATTCGAGACACGACTATGAGGGGCTTGGACCCCAAACACTCCACAGTTGGGACCCGCCATGTGACAGGGCATCTGAGCCTTGGACCAGGGCCAGGTGAGCAGCCCCATCGTGGAGGGGGAGGAGGGTGTGGAGTCACTGCAACATGCGTGGCACCCAGCCCTGCAGGTCCGAAGCCCTCAGGAGCTGTGTGTTACCTTCTAAGGCCTGAAAGGGTGGGTCAGTGTCTCCTATAGAGAGGGAGGAGGCTGCTTTCTTTTTAAAATTTTCTTTGTTTACTTTTAAATTTATTTCAGTTGGAGGATAATTACTCTACAGTATTATGATGATTTTTGCCATACATGCATTTCCTCTCTCCTGATCCCTCCCCCACCTCCTTCCCTGTCCACTCCTCCAGGCTGCCACAGAGCACCGCCTTTGGGTTCCCTGTGTCACACATCAGACTCCCACTCAGAAAGGCCTCGGTTCAGCTCAGTCGCTCAGTCATGTCCGACTCTTTGGACCCCGTGGACTGCAGCATGCCAGGCTTCCCTGTCCTTCACCAACTCCAGGAGTTTACTCATACTCATGTCCATTGAGTTGGGGATCCATCCAATGATCTCATCCTCTGTCGCCCCCTTCTCCTCCCGTCCTCAATCTTTCCCAGCATCATAGTCTTTTCAAATGAGTCAGTTCTTCGCATTAGGTGGCCAAAGTATTGGATTTCAGCTTCAACATCAGTCCTTCCAATGAATATTCAGTACTGATTTCCTTTAGGATGGACTGGTTGGATTTCCTTGCAGTCCAAGGGACTCTCAAGAGTCTTTAACAACACCACAGTTCAAAAGCATCAATTCTTCAGCACTCAGCTTTCTTTATAGTCCAACTCTCACATCCGTAAGTGACCACTGGAAAAACCATAGCTTTGACTAGACGGACCTTTGTTGACAAAGTAATGTCTCTGCTTTTGAATATGCTGTCTAGGTTGGCCATTGCTTTTCTTCCAAGGAGCAAGTGTCTTTTAACTTCATGGCTGTAGTCACCATCTGCAGTGATTTTGGAGCCCAAGAAAATAGAGGCCTAGAAAGTGAAATGAACATGTTAACCGCTCAGTCCCGTCCACTCTTTTGTGACCCCATGGACTATAGCCCGCCAGGCTCCTCTGTCCATGGCTGCAGAGGCCAAGCTGAAGAATAGGATTTCCAGGGGAGGCTAAGGTCCCCGTGTGAATGTGGGGAAGGTGGCTGCCACCCACTGGGGTGAGCGAGGAGAGCAGAGGGTGGCCAGGAGCCACTCCTCTGTCTCCTCCAGGCATGATACTGGAGTGGAAGGCCACTCCCTTCTTCAGGGATCTTCCCAACCCAGGGATGGAGCCCAGGTCTCCTGCATTGCAGGAAGATTCTTCACTGTCTGAGCCACCAGGGAAGCCCGCTGGCTGTTTCCTGAGAGAGGCCTAGAAGGAGATGTCAATGCCACACGAGGTGGGCTCCAGGTTTGCCGTGTCTGTGCCTCGGGGCAGGGCAGGCAGGGACCTTCCTCGACACCTTGCCCCTTGGGTCACCTGCGTAATTTGTATGATGCTTAAGCCTCTCGGGGCTGACCTCCTTCCCTCCTGCCCTCACCCTGGAAGCTGTTGGCACAGCCTGAGTTGTTGGTTCCTCAGCTCACCTGTTCTCTCCTAGACCCTCGATGGCTCGCCTACAGAGCTCTGCCGCGATCCTGCCCCCACGCTGGCCCCACTCTGTTAAAGGGGCCTTTCCTTGGCCCCCCACGGAAGTCATTCTCTGGCCTGGCCGAGGCCTGGCCCTCCTCCAGCCTGGTCCCCTCCAGCATCCCAGGACCGGTGCTCCTGTCGCCACTGTCAGGCTCTGTCACCGTCAGGGAGGAGCTGTCATGGGTAGCTTCTTTGGCTCCTGGCCGCCCTCTGCCTTAACCTCTCACCCCAGTGAGCGGCAGCCACCTTCTCCCACATCAGGACCTTAACCTCCCCTGAACCCCTCTGCCTCTGAAATCTTATTCTCCAGTTTGGCCTCTGCATCCACCAGGGTTCTCACTCCAGGATCCTAATCGTTCTGTCACTTGGAATTCCCTCCTTTGGATTCCAGCAAGACCAACTTCAACCACACCCAATCCTACAGACCTCACTCTCAGCTTGCCTCAGTTAAGGCTGGAAAAAATCCAGTCATCTTTTGCTCACCAAGTATTGGCTCATCATTAATTACACAGTTCGGTTCAGTTCAGTCGCTCAGTCGTGTCCGACTCTTTGCAACCCCATGAATCACAGCACGCCACGCCTCCCAGGCCATCACCATCTCCTGGAGTTCACTCAGACTCACGTTCATTGAGTCAGTGATGCCATCCAGCCAGCTCATCCTCTGTCGTCCCCTTCTCCTCCTGCCCCCAATCCCTCCCAGCATCAGGGTCTCTTCCAATGAGTCAGCTCCTCGCATGAGGCGGCCAAAGTACTGGAGTTTCAGCTTTAGAATAATTCCTTCTAAAGAAATCTGAGGGCTGATCTCCTTCAGAATGGACTGGTTGGATCTCCTTGCAGTCCAAGGGACTCTCAGGAGTCTTCTCCAACACCACACTTCAAAAGCATCAATTCTTCGGCGCTCAGCCCTTCTTCACAGTCCAACTCTCACATCCATACATGACCACAGGAAAAACCATAGCCTTGACTAGATGGACCTTAGTCAGCAAAGTAATGTCTCTGCTTTTGAATATGCTATCTAGGTTGCTCATAACTTTTCTTCCAAGGAGAATTACATTACACAAGAACTGACGAATCCTTCTCCTTCTAAGAATGACCAGAGAAACCTCTATTCAGAGAGAATCAGCATTATGCTCTTAAAGTTGTTCTCCTAGCGGGACTTCTCTTTCCTCTCAAAGTATTCATCTTCAAAAAGCGAAGCCTGTGATTCCCACAAAGACGTAAAAAGAACACGTGTCCAAGATTTATTTAACTTGTGAAAATGAGCCAATCAGTAGGATAGGAAAGATGATGCAAAGGTCACTGGTGGAATTTCCTGACCTTTAAAAACAAAACTGAATGTCAGAAGCATGGCTGGATCATTTGATAGATACTCTACCAAACTGGTGAATGCCCTAGATGAGAAGAAAACCATAACCTTTGTGGTTTCCATTTCTAAGGGACAGAAATTGACAAGTTAACATGTCCCGCTACTGTGTCTGGGTTTCTCAACTAGTAAATAGTGACAGAAGACACAGATAAATTCCCTCAAGAATTAAGTGATCCCTGGGGGAGCCTCTCCAACAATGCCCCTACTTGACATGGGGAGGGCATGCTCTCTTGCCTTATTTCTGAGTGTTGGGTAATTTTTCTTGACCATCTCTAAAAGAAATTCTGAACTAGTTATCTCAAAATCTCCACATTTATTCCTTCTCGAACATAGGAAAAGGGTAGAAAAAAAAAATCCTAAGTGCATCACTCACACTCCATTGGGCTCTTGATGACCAAACAATGGTTGTCACTTGGTGGAGTTTCCGACAGCGTGGCTCAGCAGGGGATTGGCATTCTGGCAGCACTGGCACCACACAGATGGCCAGCAGCTCCCCCAAGACCAGTCCTGGCCAAGAGCACAGACACTGCGCGTGCAGGTTGTTCAGGAATGGACTCGGTAAGCTTATACTTTCATGGAGACATCATAGGATTGGAACTTCAAGGAACCTTCTGGAAAGTCTCCCCCAGATTTTCGAAGATGGATGGTGTTTCCTATATTTAGTTCTCCCGGGACTGAGCGAGCCCACAGTCAGGTCAGCCCAGGCCAGCTCTCAACAGCCTCCCTAGCGAGGATCTCTTCTTCAAAATCTCAACCAATTCCAGGCCATTTCTTCTTCTGCCCTCTGTGCAAATGATTTAGAATTGATCAGTGGCTTCATCTAAAACCTCTTCACTTACTTAAGCTTTTTAAGCCCCAATTTCTTTCATGCTAAATAATGCAAACTGCTATGATCTTCTTAATTCTATTATTAGCTGTGCTTTGCTGAGCCCTCTTGGGTCTCTCCTAAGACCTGGAAGAGCCTAATAAAGCTCCCAGGGACCAGGACTTCACAAACCAGGTCTACTATCCCCTGTGACGTACGAGCTTTCTCTAAATCACATGTTCGCAGAAAACATGGGAAAGTTGCTGTGATGACCCCTTGGGTTGTTTCTCCTGCTGTTTTGCTTGCTCTTTGTTGTTATTGGTAATATTTCTACTGTGTGCTTCAGCACATAACAACTGTTTTTTTAATTAGCAACTATAGTTAGCAGAAAGAAGAAAATGAGAAATACCGTCATGACACTGTTCCGAGGCAACTGCTGCTGGTGGGCTGGTACTTAGCACTCCGGGCTTTGTTGTTGTTGTTCAGTCACTCTTGTCAGACCCTTTGCAACCCCATGGACTGCAGCACGCCAGGCTCCCCTGTCCTCCACTGTCTCCCAGAGTGTGCTCAAATTCATGTCCATGAGTCAGTGACACTGTCTCACCATCTCAGCCTCTGCTGCCCCCTTCTCCTTTCGCTGTCAATTTTCCCCAGCCTCAGGGTCTTTTCCAATGAGTCAGCTCTTTGCATCAGTGACCAAAATATTGGAGCTTCAGCTTCAGCATCAGTCCTTCCAGTGAATAGTCAAGTCTTTTATCCTGATTTCAGAAGACGAGATCAGACTGGACTAGACTGCTCTTAAGCACCTTTTTTCATCCAGTAATGGCCGGGGTCCCACGCTCTCCCTCTGGTCGGGGCCATCTCACTTATTTAGGGCTGTTGAGTCACCATCGCTACAACTCAGTTTAAAACAAAAGCAGCTCCTATCTCGGAATCAGTCATAGCAGCAGTTCAGATTGGCTTAGGGGTAAAAATAAAATGAATCTACCAACACTGATTTATTTAACCTGAAGAAAAGCCAGCCCAGTAAGTGGGGGGGAAACACCAGCAAACACTCAAGAAGAGCTGGGCTGACATATTTATCCAAACCCCAAATTCCCTTAGTTCTGTCTTCTGAGTCCACCCAGGTTTACACGAGAGACCTTCTCTGGGGGCACTGTGGCCCCCACAGTGGGTGTTCTAGGCCGTCATGTAAGGGCCCCAACGTGAGCACCGGCAGGTCACCGCTGCTGTCCTAGACAAGCCTGCCAAATGCCTACCTGGTCCTTCTTTATGGATGACCCCCATGCTGGTTGCCATTCTTCCAAATTGGTGCCAATCTAATGCCCTTTCTGTGCTCAAAATTATACCAGACACTGATTTTCTATTATATCCATGAGCTCTCACTGATATTATTAATACTGGCCCATTGTCTCTTTTTTTGCTACAATTCTACTTTCATGTTAAGTTTCTATATCTAAGACACCATTTCATTTTACCTTCATTGAGATATCACTAATATTTTCTCATGCTGTTATATGTTTTTAATGGCAGCATAGTAAGTTGATAGGGCCTCCCTGGTAGCTCAGGGGTAAAGAATCCGCCTGTAATACAGGAAACCCATGCAGGAGACAGAGGATGAGATGGTTGGATGGCATCACTGACTGGATGGACATGAGTTTGAGTAAGCTTGGGGAGTTGGTGATGGACAGGGAAGCCAGGTGTGCTGCAGTCCGTGGGGTCGCAAAGAGTCGGACACAGCTGAACGACTGAACTGAACTGATGCAGGACACGTGGGTTCAATCCCTGGGTCAAGAAGATCCACTGGAGAAGGAAACAGCAACCCACTCCAGTATTCTTGCCTGAAAAATCCCATGGACAGAGGAGCCTGGCGGGCTACAGTCCATGGGGTAGCAAAAAGTCAGACACAAGTTAGCAACTAAATAAGCTGATACACAATTTCTACAGTTCCTACTGTAGAACATTCAGGTGATTTTCAACATTTTGATTTTATCAAAGAACAATGTGGTGACTCTCTGTGCCAAGCATGATTCAAAGTAAATGCTCACAAGTGGAACTGCTGAGGCGCAAGCCATGCATTTATTGGTGGCTTTTGTTACCTACTGCCAACTCACTCTTGTTAGGTCATGATTTTACATCTAACAGCTATTTTGCAGGACTCATCCTTTTGCAGTTTTGACCAATCCATTCTTCCCCTGAGACATGTGGGTGACGGGGCCATTGAAGCTGGCTCTCAGGATGGGAGGTTTCAAAGTCTAGGACACTAACTTTAGATCCACATGTTCTCTTGGAAAATTCCTCTTCGTTCATCCAACTGCAATGTTCCAGGCACCACTCCATGAACCAGCCAGATAAAATTCATACCCCAACAGAGCTTACATTCTGTCTGGGAGGAGACAGTATGTGTGTGCTCAGTTGCTAGGACTCTTTGCGACCCCATGGACTGTAGCCCACCAGGCTCCTCTGTCCACGGGATTCTCCAGGCAAGAATACTGGAGTGGGTGGCTATTTTCTTCTGGGGATCTTCCTGACCCAGGGATCGAACCTGGGTCTCCTACCTTGGCAGGCAGATTCCTTACCATCTGAGCCAGCAGGGGAGCCCAGACAACGTGTATGTCAGACAGCAAAGTAAGCACAGTGGTGAAACGTATAACAGGGGAAGGAGGAGGGGAAAGTGGGGGTGTGAGCGGCATTTCAAAGAAAGGCGGTCAGGAAAGAGCCCACGGGGAAGGTGATGCTCGGCCAAGCCCTCACGGAGAGGGGCTGCTATGCCCCTATCAGGACTGGGCACTCTGATTGTGCACACAAGACGTGTGGTCTTGAGACAGTCGCTTAACTCCTTTGTACCTACGTTTTCTCCACATGGCGTAAGGATGTTAAGAGATCGAAAAACCCAGGGATCGAACCTGGGTCTCCTACCTTGGCAGGCAGATTCCTTACCATCTGAGCCAGCAGGGGAGCCCAGACAACGTGTATGTCAGACAGCAAAGTAAGCACAGTGGTGAAACGTATAACAGGGGAAGGAGGAGGGGAAAGTGGGGGTGTGAGCGGCATTTCAAAGAAAGGTGGTCAGGAAAGAGCCCACGGGGAAGGTGATGCTCGGCCAAGCCCTCACGGAGAGGGGCTGCTATGCCCCTATCAGGACTGGGCACTCTGATTGTGCACACAAGACGTGTGGTCTTGAGACAGTCGCTTAACTCCTTTGTACCTACGTTTTCTCCACATGGCGTAAGGATGTTAAGAGATCGAAAAGAATGAAGTAAGTTAATGTTCATAAAATACTTAGAACTGGCATATAAGGCGGCTTCTCCGGTGGATCCGACAGGAAAGAATCTGCCTGCCAGTGCAGGAGACCTGGGTTCTATCCCTGGGTCAGGAAGATCCCTTGGAGAAGGAAATGGCTATCCAATCGAGTATTCTTGCCTGCCAGCAATTTCACTACAGCTTTGCTTGAAACACTGTAAATTTAGACATGCCCATTAAGAGGCAAGTGGCCACAGTTCTCTGCAGTCACACAAGGCACCTGATATAACAGAAGAGATCAATGAACTCGATCTCCATGACAGGGCACAAGATGATACTGTTGAAGGAAAAAAACCATGTTGCTGAAGCCTCCAATCCAGTCAGTTCATTAAAAATCTAGCTGGTTCATTCAAAATCCACAAAGCAGTATAATGAAATTATGACAGTGTATATGTATGTATGGGATTCCCTGGAGGCTCAGAGGTTAAAGACTTCACTTGCAATGCAAGAGACCAGGGTTCAATCCTTGGGTCAGAAAGATACCCTGGAGAAGTGAATGGCTACCCATTCCACTATTCTTGCCTGGAAAATCCCACTGACAGAGGGTCCTGGCAGGCCACAGTCCATGGGGTCACAGAGTCGGACACAACTGAGCAACTGTGTACATATATATACATGGATATATATATGTATATATAGCCATATATCCATAAGAGATGAATAGAAACGATACACACTGACTTGAGAAAGATGGCTACTTCTTGGGAAGGAAGAAATAGATGAGAAGAGATACAAAAAAAAGGACTTCAACTACATCTAGTATTTTATTTCCTGAAAATAAAAGACCTGAAAGAAATACAGCAAAAGTACATCTGTTCAATCTGAGTGATAAGGACCTCAAGATTGTTATAGTATCTTCTGTTCTTTTAGGGATGTTTGAATTTTTTTTAAGTTGACTATTTCTAGTGTATCAGTCCATGTACAAGTTTTAAGAAAGCAGGCAGCGTATGGATGGTGCCATAAAGTGAGGGCAATCATGATTAGAGCATCATATTCCACTGCAATGGAGATTCAACCCAGAACCATCACGGGATGAGGAGGGATAAGGGAGCGTTAAGTAAACAGAGATTCCCTAGCCATTTTGCAAATCAGACTATGCAACTTGTTCCACATTATTATATTTACACTTGGAAAGAAATAAATGGAAGGGACTTCTCTGGTGGTCCAGTGGTTAAGAATCCACCTGCTGATGCAGGAGGCACGGGTTTGATCCCTGGTCCGGGAAGATCCCACATGCCTCTGAGCAACTAAGCCTGTGCGCCACAACTGCTGAGCCTGCACTCCAGAGCCTGGGAGCTGCGACTGCTGAAGCCCTCACAATCTAGAGCCTGCGCTCACAATAAGAGAAGCCGCCACAATGAGAGGCCTGTGCACCACAGCTAGAGAGGAGGTATTAGGGGGGATAGGGATAACGCAAGCTCCCCGCTTACTACAAGTAGAGCAAACCTGCACACAGCCACAAAGACCCAGTGCAGCCATAAATAAATAATTTTTTTTAATAAAGAAATAAACGTAATAGGAACAAGCTTTCACAACACTGGCTGTAACTGCCTACTTTACAAAATCAGCACCTTTAAAACTTGTGCTCTTGCTTTGTGAACAAATTTTTTAATTGTTTTAAAGGTAATTAAAACGTATTTGATTTGGAGCATGTGATGAAAACCCTTGAGATATCATAGAGCCCAAGGAAGGGGGCAGGGGCTGCTCTCCTGCCGATCTAATTATCCCTTTTCATGGCCTTAACTAAACCCACCAAATTGCCTGCTTCTAAGGCTGAGACACAAATGGACAGTGTCCAGGCTCTTGCTGGCCACATTGCCAAACCCTTCTGCCAAGGTTCTTTCTAAGTGTTCCTTTCAAAGAGCAGGTCCCTGGCACACGTAGATGTGTGGCACTCTAGCGGATGGGAGCTGGTGAAGGAGAATGCAAGTGTAATGAGAAGGGAAGGCAGGACAGTGAAAGACGAGCCAGACACACAGAATAAAGACAAGGGTGGGAATAAAAATCTTCATTGCAGATAAAAGTTGGAGAATTACTGGACGACCGAAGAGGTGCTCAACAGAAAAAGCACAAACTCGCATCAAATACAGTCCACTCTCATCATCCATGCTGATTTAGAGAACTGGAAACCTCTGTTCCTAGAGCAAATGCAGGGCTCTAGGCTCCTGTGAGCCTTCGGTCACAACAGCTGTGTCACCCACCAATAAACAACCTTGCTTTATCTGTGTTTCTTTTTAATAACATCTTCGTAGGAGCAGTGTTCATCATTCAATCATATCAGACTCTTTGCAACCCCACTTACTGTATCTCGCCAGGCTCCTCTGTCCATGGGATTCTCCAGGCAAGAATACTGGAGTGGTTGCCATGCCCTTCTCCAGTGGACTTTCCTGACCCAGGGATCAAACCTTGGTCTCCTGAACTGCAGATTCTTTACTGTCTGAGCAACAAGGAAGTCCCTTAATGACATCTTACTTAATATCTGTTGTTGATCCATATATAGGAAAAAAATCCCCCCCCAAAAAAGTGGATGTACAGATATGTATAACTGACTCACTTTGTTGATTACCTGAAACCAACACAACATTGTAAGTCAACTATATGCCAATAAAAGTTAAAAACAAAAGCAGTGGACAAAGCCAACAGCACCATAACTTGGGCCTGAACAAAGCCACCCTAACACATACGATTTTTCCATAAGGCACATCCCAGCCTTTTTGTGCCTAGGGACACTAGACAGCATTTCTGCATTAATGGGTGGAGGGGACATTTTACACAGCAAAATCACCAACAAAAAGCAGGCAAACGCAAGAATCACAACATTAAATTGACTGAGGAAGACACTTATTCACAGCATAAGAGCTGAAACAAGAAGTCACCTGTTCATCCTTGCCTAGGAACAGACACATTGGGAGACTCAAAATTTAAATTCACAACAGAATCTTTGAATAATGAACCCCTTTCCCACCTCCCTCCCCGTCCATTCCTCCAGGCTGCCACAGAGCACCGTCTTTGGGTTCCCTGCATCATACATCAAACTCCCACTTAGAGAGGCCTCAGTTCAGTTCAGTCGCTCAGTCATGTCTAACTCTTTGTGACCCCATGGAATGCAGCATGCCAGTCCTCCTTGTCCATTACCAACTCCCGGAGTTCACTCAAACTCAAGTCCGTTGAGTCGGTGATACCATCCAACCATCTCATCCTCTGTCGTCCCCGTCGGTGATATCATCCAACCATCTCATCCTCTGTCGTCCCCTTCTCCTCCTGCCTTCAATCTTTCCCAGCATCAGAGTCTTTTCCAAGGAGTCAGTTATTCCCATCAGGTGGCCAAAGTATTGGAGCTTCAGCTTCAGCATCGGTCCTATAAATGAATATTCAGGATTATTTCCTTCAGGATTGACTGCTTTGATCTCCTTGCAGTCCAAGGGACTCTCAAGAGTCTTCTCCAACACAATAGTTCAAAAAGTATCAATTCTTTGGCACTCAGCTTTCTAGGGAGAAGGCAATGGCAACCCACTCTAGTACTCTTGCCTGGAGAATCCCAGGGACAGAGGAGCCTGGTGGGCTGTCGTCTATGGGGTTGCACAGAGTCGGACATGACTGAAGCGACTTAGCAGCAGCAGCAGCAGCAGCTTTCTTCATGGTCCAACTCTCACATCCATACATGACTACTGGAAAAACCATAGCTTTGACTAGATGGACCTTGGGTGGCAAAGTTAATAGTAGCAGTTACCCTCCATCCAAAAAGCAAAATCTCATCTTCCACAAAGAGGTGCATACACTTTGGGATCCACAGGGACACACAGTGCTCCATCCAAGTCAGATCAATACGAGTTTATGGACACAGTGGAGTCTCCCACTTGGCATGGAGAGCTCAAGAACCCATTTTGTATTAATACAATCCTCACTTCTGGCATTATCCACTGGATAATGCATCCTTGTCTTTTCCAATCACAAGGCAACCACAGCTTAGGGTGAAATCTCCGGGAAATGAAGTGACATCACAATTCCTGCCCCAGAAGGGGCAAGCTCAGCCCCAAGTGTTCAGTTGAAAGGGGTTCAATTGCAATATGCAGATGACAACTCTGCTCCCTTGCAGCACCCGAAAGGTCTTGAGGACTCTGGACACTTGGTCTGGCTTCAGGAGCTCAACTTTTGCTAATCTTCCTGTTGGGTCAAGAGGAGCTGGAAGCATACAAGGTTATCAAGCTATTGCTGCTGGCACTATAAACAGGAAATCAACCCTGTATTCATTGGAAGGACCGATGCTGAAGCTGAAGTTCCAATACTTTGGCCACCTGATGTGAAGGGCTAACTCATTGGAAGAGACTCTGATGCTGGGAAAGGCTGAAGGCAAAAGGAGACGGGGGCGACAGAGGATGAGATGGTTTGATAGCATCACTGATCAGTGGACGTGAATCTGAGCAAACTCCGATAGTGAAGGAGAGAGGAGCCTGGTGGGCTGCAGTCTGTGGGGTCACAGAGAGTTGGACATGACTTAGTGACTGAACAACTATAAATTTAGGGGCTGATTTAGGTAGTCATGGGGCAGCTCTCCCAAAACCAGACCTCACCACCACCGAGGGACTTGCTGGTCACACCATTTTCCTCCCATGGACTAACGGGATGCCTCGCATTTGTGTTTGGGTCTAAGTCACATGCCTTAAAGCTTTGTTCTCAGAGCAAAAAAGAATGCTGGCAATTCAAGTGCAGCCAATGGCCTTGCTGGCCTCGGAGTCTCCCTTGGCTGTTTCCCTGTGGTCAAGCACAGCTCCTATTCCATCTAGAAATAGAGCGACAGCCCCACTGAACCCCCTGGCAGGCTACGGGAACAAGTCATCCTTACCCGAAGACGAAGAGTATGCAAAGAGGCCTCTGAGAAACTCTCCCCATCTCGGCATCCCACCAGCCAGCAGGTTCTCAAGTCACTGACCAAACACAAGCCCCAGCCGACTGGGCAGTGGGACCTAGGCCGGAGCTGGACAGGCTTGGAAGGACTCTTCGAAAGCAGCTCATGCAATGGAGGCTGAAAGAAGAGGCGGTCCGTGATCACACAGTCCATGCGGGTTTCTAAGCCCAAGTGCTCCGCTCATCCCACTGCTATGTTTGCGTTTTCTCCACAAACAGTCTCGCAAACAGGCCTGGACACGTGCCGCCACCGGCACACCAGCCTGTTCCCAGGCCCACTGTCTGCTGCTGGAGGACACCTGGAAACCTTGCTCAGCCCTCCTGGCACTTCTCCATGAGGAACTGGTAGAATCATTTCTTTCTCACCAAAGTGTGGGCGGGGGACTGACCCATAGGGAGGTTCATTGCATAAGAATATGTGCAGGACTCATTCTTGGCTCTTGGAAGTGGTCCCTCAGTTCAAGAGACCCTTGGCAGCCATGAAAGGCCTCTCCACCAGCTGATGGCAACTCGGAGCCTACTGAATCTGCAGGGTGTCCCGCACCCCACGCCTCACTTGCCATCACACCACACCTGCCCGCTCCCAGGTGTTTCCAAAACACATTTTTGGCACCTCCCATCTCCACCACCCCTGCTCCGCATGAGACGTCCCCTGCCTGCTCAAAGGCCATCTTTGCTGGACCTCCACCCCACCCCCACTACCGCCCAGGACTAAGGTATCCAGTTCTTTGTTCGTATAGCACTCAGTTTGCATCTCATATCAGGGTGGAAGGATTCCCACCTTGCCCGATCTGTGAGAGCCTCGAGGTTAGGGTCACGGCCCACTCATCTTTGTATCCTGCCCAGGACAGCGCCTGCCCAGTGCATCGCCCATACACACACCCCTCAGGGAATGTAGAGAGGAAAAAGCTCTGTGGGAAATGACAGACCAGTTTGGAAAAATCAGGACAAAAGGAGGCCTGGTCTCCAGGGTACACACTAACTTTGCTTCCAGTGTTCTCAGGACTTCCCTTTGAAGACCTGAGATTAAAAACAGGTCGCAGGAGTCCCAGCTCCACTCTCCCCTCCTACAGTGATGAAGCCAGGGGCCCTGGTCTGGTGGCGGGATGGGAAGGGCCTGGGGCAGAGGCCATTCAGAGCACAGTCTGGGCTGCAGGGACTGGCAGTGTCCACCTCTGGAAGGCTGTGGTGTGCCCAAAATGGACGTTCAAATGACCAGTCCCAACTCTTCTAGTAATTACCTTGGGGTGTGTGTGTGCGCGCGCTGAGCTGCTCAGTTGTCTAATTCCATGGACTGTAGCCCACCAGGCTCCTCTGTCCATGGAATCTTTCAGGCAAGAATACTGGAGTGGGTTGCTATTTTCTTCTCCAGGGGACCTTCCCCACCCAGGTCATGAACCTGCGTCTCCTGTATTGCAGGCAGATTCTTAACCTGCTGAGCCTGCATGTCGCCTCGGAGGACTCACTTATCTTCGCACTTGGGTGCCCCATCTGCAAAATGGGTATAATACGCACCTTAGGGCAATGGCTCAGATGGTAAACGTCTGTCTACGATGCGGGAGACCCGGGTTCGATCCCTGAGTTGGGAAGATCCCTTGGAGAAGGAAATGGCAATCCACTCCAGTACTCTTGCCTGGAAAATCCCATGAAAAGAGGAGCCTGGTAGGCTACAGTCCATGGGGTTGCAAAGAGTCGGACACAACTGAGCGACTTCACGTTAGGGCAATGAAGAGGGTAAGGGAATAATGGCCACACTGAGCTTTTGCTGAAGCTGTGTGTTGTCCCTCAGGTGTGTCAGGATGGATGGATGGATCACTGCTCTTTTGGAGTAGCTCATGCTTCCAACACTCCTCTTATCATCAGCATTTCACCTTTATCAACACAAACCTGGTCTTTCAGCAGAAGGCTCACTTGGGCTCAGGGGTTCTTCCTTGCGGACATTTCAGGGTACAAGCCCTGATGTCTCAAGCTCAGATGCTTGCCCAGAGCTTCCCTGACTCGTGTCTCTGCGAAGCAGCTTCCAGGGCACACCTGGGACTAGCTTTCTGGCCTACAGTCTCCCTCTCATTCTCCACCTTCCTGAGCCCACCTCATGCAAAGAAAACAAAAACAGTGCTTCTAGAAGTTCAATCCTGTTCAAAGTGGACCACGAATAGGGTGACAAGCGTGAGAAAGAGGCCCCCAGAGGCAGTGCTCCAGAATTGTCGAGTCACCCCAAGGCCTGGCTTCTTTGGTTTCTGCGGTTCACTTCGGATGGCAGACTCCTATCCCTTCACATTTATTCTCGAGGGTGTCCTGTCAGCCTCCCAGATCTGGCCCCCGACTCCTCATCACAACCCCTCAGCTCAGAGGTCCAGGTGTCTGCAGGCGCTGCACCCTCTGCCGGAACCACATCACTAGCTCCGTATCTCGCGGGTCTCAGCGCCCCCCGCCCCCTGCTACCCACATGCTCTGCCCTTTCCCTTCACGGCAGTGCCCACAGTTCTCTGCCTTCCCAACTATCAGCCCCCGAGGACTGTCTTGTTCGCTGCTCCATCCCCAGCACACTGCAAGTCACCATCCA
>SJXQ01008178.1:142679-153407 GCA_006408695.1 Aepyceros melampus
ACCCAGTGCCTTGTTTATAACCAGAGAGGACGACCTCCACGCTACCAGAGGGATAAGACGACAGGGCGTCAGGGTCCCCAGCTCAAGATCTGAGCGGTCACTTGGAATATGCGGGGGTCAAGGTCAAACCTCTTGGGAGTCTTGTTTCCTCATCCAGATAAGGGTACTGCTCCTCTATCACGGAGCTTGAGAGGCTAAATGAGGTACACACTGCGTGTGCAGCATGGAGCACACCCTAGGAAGATGCAAGCCTGCACCTCGGTCATCAGCATCTGAGCAAAGCTGCATCAAGACCCAGACATTTGGTAGAGAATCTGTGCTCCCTCCAGCCTTGGCTGAGTGCCTGTGCTTTCAGGAAATTCCTAATGAAACAGGAAGTAGCCCATTTTCCCAGATAATCTCTACTTTATCCCTTTTATTTCCAGTATCCAGTTCTTAATGACCCTCTTTACTGAACTATTGCTCTTCAAAGAGACTTTCTTATAGCTTTTTATGCCTCTGGAGGAAGTGGAAGTTGGATGCCGTCAGGGCTCTTTTAAGAGAAAGCCACAGGAGGAAGCCAACGATCCAGGGCAGCATCAGGAGCAAGGCAGCCCCAGGCGAGTTCAGAGCTGGGCACCTGTTTGCTCATCTGCCAGTGCTTCAGCGTCACCGCGGTTAGAAGAGGCAGAGGCCCAGTCTCCACCCTCTCCACCCCAACAGGATCTGTGTAATCAGTACAACGGGAGATCTACCCTGGTAACTGACGCTTCTCCCAACCACCTAGGTGCAGAAGCTTTGGGTTGCGGGCAGACACCCTGTGCAGGGCCCTGCTCTGGAAGATGGAAAGGCTGGGCAACTTTTTCCAAGGCACCAGCCGCTGGGAGGAGATAGAGCGACTCTTTCATCTTCACCCATCCTCACTTGCCAAGGAACGTATCCCACTGCTAGGGAACCTGGGGCCTCAGCTCGCCAGGCCTGGGGCAGAGACCAAGGAAGTCAAAGTGTGAGTTGCTCATACATGTTCCACTCTTTGCAACCCCAGGGATCTAGCCGGCCAGGCCCCTCCGTCCATGGGACTCTCCAGGCAAGAATACTGGAGTGGGTCACCATTTCCTTCTCCAGGGGATCCTTCCTGACCCAGGGATTGAACCCGGTCTCCTGCGTTGAGTGAATTTTTTGCCGTCTGAGCCACCAGGGACGAACACGCAACTTGATGAAGGAGAATTCTCAGACTGGGGTGTAAATTCAGGCTCACAGAACAGATTCTCTGGGACTGACCAGTCGTGAAATCTCAGTTGGTCTCCTGATCGGTTTTCGGGTGGGTTGAGAGAAGGGGTTGAGGCAAATTAGAGTACGCCTGCTGTGTTCTCGCTTGTCATTTGCCTCCCTGCCAGTGTCGTCGGCCGAGAAGTCAGAAGGCTGCACGCTGACTTCATTTGCTTCTCAGCTTTGCTTTCTCTGGCTTGGTGGTGTTTATTCCTTTATGTGAGTTCTACTAAAGCTAGCCACATAGAATATACAGGACACCCAGGTAAATCTGAACGTCAAATAGACACAAATAGACAATGCATCATTTTTTTTTTTTATAAGTGTATTACCATGTAATATTGGGGGCATACTTAATGTGAAAGCTGACTTGTCATTTAGCTGAAATTCACATTTAATTGGCCATCTTGCATTTTTATTTGCTAAGTAAATTAATTCAATCAATTTCAAGCAAAGACTGGTTGCTTCTAAGTCTCAAAGTATAACATTTCAAAAAACAAACTCTTCAAGCTTGTGTTTTTATTTCCAGGAAGTTTTTTTTTTTTTAAGGTCTATAAGTATCAAATAAAAACAACAACGAAAAAAGATGCATCTTCTAATAAGTGCCCCAGAATTAAAGAGTTCAGTGTGCCACCAGCCACAGGCAGTGGCACCAGCTAGCACTTCAGGCACCTCCAACTCAACAGCAATCAGCCTCCAGGTCATCAGGGTGGCGGGGAAAAGCGATGGGGTACAGAATTCAGAGGTGACGACTTCCCCAAAGAGGTCTGTGGGGCTGAGGGGTGGGGAGCGGGCAGTGCTGTGGCAGAGGAATGACAGGACGCAGTGCCACCGCCAACTGCCCCACGGCACGTTCCCCTTCACCAAGAGCAGCGCCCACTGCAAGGACGAGCAGAGGAGCAGGCACTGCCCAGGGGTCACGGAGCAGACGCACCCCACCTGCCCACACCCCAGCTTCTCCCAGGCTTGAACCTGGGCTCCTCCCAACACTACCAGCAGTCTGGGTGGACTGGAGCTGTGTGTGAGGCCTCAGCTGGTGGACGGTGCCGTGGAGGGCCAAGAGGCCAAGGGTCTTTAAAAAAAGCACACACTTTCACTCAGGTCAAAAGTGACGCATATAATACAGGAGCCTTAAAATTTTATTTTGCGTGGGTGTATACAGTGTGAATAACGACCATGCAATCCACAGGAGTTTTTACAAGCGCTGCTCTTCAAACGGGTTAGTGCTGCTGCTGGGCCGGAAGTCCTCACTGACAAATTATACTCATGAAGTGAAAGCGAGGAGGACGTGCTGGTGCCGAAGATTACCAAGTGGCCCTAAGGAAGTTAGGCCCCAGTGCTCACAGCAAAGAGGACCAAGAACTAAAAGCACCTCGGGAAAATCCAAGAGCGCCAACAGCGCCCTCGGATATAAAGATCAAGCCTGTAAATTATCTATCCGTGGTGCTCAAAAGTGAGAGAATTAAACAGAAGGCTAAAGTGTGGTGTGCCTTCTCACTTCCTCTTCTTGGTGGAATACAGCTTTTCTTCAAGTGGCACCGGGACGATCCCTTCACATTCTTTCACTTCCTGGGTCAGAGGGTGTTTTACAACATTTGGTCTAATCACGTCAATGTCTCGAGACAAGTGCTCCATTATGCTTTCAACAGTTGTTGTTGGTGCATAAAAGTCCACCAAGAAGTACCTGCAATAAAATAAACATGTGTGAACGGGCTGCATTCTGAAACACAGCGATTTCACTATCTTGGTCGATGTTTTCATTTTACTTTTCCCCACATAAAGGCATCAACTACCCACAAACACAAATACCCATCTTTGTCACACAGAAACTGCCAGCGGACCAGTTAAACACAAGTGCAGCAGCATGCCTGACCTCCCTTTCCCATTCAGCCTACTGAATTTTCCAAACCGTGAGTTGACACTTCTTATGAAAACATCTACAAGTTTTCTAATTTTCCAAAGATTTTTACAAGTGACTTGATGCATCTATGAGAACCATGAGCAAACAAGGAGAATGATTAAGAGAGGCCTAGGACTCATCTAAGGCCATTCGGTACCTTCAAGAACTGACAAGGAACAAAAAGAAAATAACTTGGATCTTGTGGTGACAGAAAAGAATTTAACATTCATCTACTCAGACAGACTAACACAGATAAGGATCTCTTACAGCTCACTGGTCTTAAAAGATCAATAACTTTATCAGTGGTTGTCTGTACACGGATACAAAGGAAGACGCGTCTCTATTCCCTGCCCACCCCACCTCTCAGTTCTAAAAATTTAAGCCTCCCTTGTGCTATTTAGTTTGGACCACAGTGCTGTTAAAGGGACAGTTTTCAGGGCGGTATTTCAGAATTCTTCAGTGCTCCAGCTGGCTAAGATGACCTCTGACATCACTTACTTGGTTCTGGCCACACTCTCTTCCCAGGCATATTCCTACCCGAGGTCTCTGCAGGCGCTGCGCCTCTCCCGGAAATGCTCTTTGCCCAGGTCCACACGGCCCATCCCTCACTTTCATCGCATCTCGGTCCAAGAGTCACCTTGGCAGAGAGGCCTGCTGCCCTGCCCGCCAGCCTCGGTCACTCTCCCCTCCCTTTCCTGAGGCTGTGGTTCTGTTACCCCCACCCGCATCTGATCACCACTGACAGTGTGTTTGTTGACAGTCGGCCTCACTACACTAAGACAGAACGGCCCTAGGAAGGAGGACTTTGTCTCATACCCCCAGCACCCTGAACACAGGCTGACACACATCAGATCCACAGTGAGTATCTCACCGCGACGTGTTAGACTGAATGGTGGAATTCTCACAGAAAGCAGGAAAGACCAAACTGAAAATGAACAAACTCAGAAGGAAGAAAGTTATTAGACAAACTATGGCACTTTGTGTCATTCTACACAAATTCAGCATTCAAAACTCGTAAGAAAACTTCCTAACCTCGCGTGTGACCATTCACAAGCCTAGTGGGAAAGTCAATCAAGTGAAAATAATCAAAAGTTAAAGGACAGAAAAACATATATCATGCAACAACACTGATCAAAAGGAAGCTCAAGTGGCTACAGTAACATCAGACCAAGGAGACCTCTGAGCAACAACAAAAAATTATCAGGGGCAAAGGAGACAATACAGAAAGACGGGTGCAGCAAGAAGACACAACAAGCCTACATGTACGCGTGGAGATAACAGCTTCCACACACAGTAAGCAAAAACTAAGACGGAGATTAGAGACACACCCACAATTAGAGCTGAACACTGCTGCCATGTCTCTCAGTGACTAGACAGATCGAGTCGGACACAGGAAGAGCGAGCACCACCCTCAACCAATTGGATCTGATATTTATTGAACCCTCCACCCAACAACAGCAAGATATTACACATACTTGTTCTCAGGGCGTATAAAACAATTTACTAAGGATGACCATATTCTGGGCCATAAAATGAGTCTCAGTAAATCTAAAGGGACTTGAGTCATGCAGAAGATCTTAAGAAAAATCCCCCAAATACTTGGAAACTAAACATGCATCTAAACAACCTATGGGTCAAAGAAGAAATCAGAAGGAAAATTACAAAGTACTTTGACTGAATGAAAATAAAACAACACATGAAAATTTGGAGAATGCCACTAAAGTAGTGCTTAGCAATAAATTTACAGCAGTAAACATCTAGCTAAGAAAAGAATAAAGATCCCAAATTAATGATTTCAGCTTCCACCTTGAGAAAATGGAAAAAGGAGAGCAAATTAAATACAAAGTAAGACCAAAACAGAAAATAAAAATAAAATAAAATTCAGAAACCTCTGAAACATGAAAGAGAACATTAGTGAAACCAAACACTAGCTCCCTGAGAATATAGACAAAACTGATGCAACTCTATCAGATCGATTAAGATAAAGAGTTAAGACACAAATCACTGATATTTGGGAATAAGACAGGTGAAATAACTACAAAGTTTACAGATACCAAAAGGATGATAAATGAATATCATAAAAAATATTTTACCATAAACTTGATGATCTAGCTGAAATTTCTTGAAAAAATACTATCAAAACTCACTCAAGAAGAAACAGATGACCTGACTAGCCCTATATCTATCAAATATATTAAATTTGTAGTTTAAAATCTTCCCATAAAGATTACAGGCACAGATGGTTTCACTGATGAGCTCTACCAAATATTTAAGAAAAAAATATCAATTCCGACACAAACTGATCTGGGAAGTAGGAAAACACTTTTGAACTTGTCCTAAGAATAATGCTGAACCAAGATCAGACAAAGACACTTTTTAAAAAATAAAAGAAAAACAGACCAGTGTCTCTCATAAACATAAATGAAAAACTTCTAAATAATAACCTAAAGCAAATTGACTACTATAATAAATAAAAAGAACAATATATCCTAAGTAGGATTTAGTTCAAGAAGGCAAGATTGGCTGAAACATCTGAACATGAATGAAATCAATCATATTAACAAGCTAAAATGCCATGTGATCACTCCAACAGATGCAAAAAGGATTTAGCAAAACCTCATATCCATTCCTCACAAAACCGTCAGCATACTATGGAAAGACGGAATCTTCTATGACCTTAGATAGAGCATCTGTGGAAAACCCCACATCCAACATCATACTAACTGGTCCAAGTCTAGATGCCTTCCCCTAAGAAAGAGAACAAGCAAGAACGTCTACTCTCCCTGCTTCCATCCAACATTTTACTGAAGTGCAAAAGAGTAAAAGGCATCTAGATCGATACGGAAAAAGTAAAACCAACTTTTTGCAGATGTCTTAATTGTGTATACAGAAAAATCTGAAGCTTATAAAAAAGATGTCAAAACTCTAGTTTAGCAAGATACAAGATCAATAAACAAAAATCAACTGTATTTCTATATACTAGCAACAACNTAAATAGGATGTAATTAAAATTAAAAGCTTCTGCACAACAAAAGAAACTATCAGTTCAGTTCAGTCACTCAGTCGTGTCTAACTCTGCGACCCCATGAATCGCAGCATGCCAGGCCTCCCTGTCCATCACCGACTCCTGGAGTTCACTCAGACTCATGTCCATCGAGTCCGTGATGACATCCAGCCATCTCATCCTTGGTCGTCCCCTTCTCCTCCTGCCCTTAATCCCTCCCAGCATCAGGGTCTTTTCCAATGAGTCAACTCTTCACATGAGGTGGCCAAAATACTGGAGTTTCAGCTTTAGCATCATTCCTTCCAAAGAAATCCCAGGGTTGATCTCCTTCAGAATGGACTGGTTGGATCTCCTTGCAATTCAAGGACTCTCAAAAATCTTCTCCAACACCACCATTCAAAAGCATCAATTCTTCAGCGCTCAGTCTTCTTCACAGTCCAACTCTCACATCCATTCATGACCACAAGAAAAACCATAGCCTTGACTAGACGGACCTTAGTTGGCAAAGTAATGTTTCTGCTTTTGAATATATTATCTAAGTTGGTCATAACTTTTCTTCCCAGGAGTAACTGTCTTTTAATTTCATGGCTGCAGTCACCATTTGAAGTGATCTTGGAAAAATAAAGCCTGACACTCTTTCCCCATCTATTTCCCATGAAGTGATGGGACTAGATGCCATGATTTTTGTTTTCTGAATGTTGAGCTATAAGCCAACTTTTTCACTCTCCTCTTTCAATTTCATCAAGAGGCTTTTTAGCTCCTCTTTACTTTCTGCCATAAGGGTGGTGTCATATAAGCAAGGTTTAAAGACAGCCTTCTCAATGTGAGGAAATAATAGCAAATCAAGCAACTGACAAACAACTAATCTCAAAAATATACAAGCAACTTATGCAGCTCAATTCCAAAAATATGAATGACCCAATGAAAAAAATGGGCCAAAGAACTAAATAGACATTTCTCCAAAGAAGACATATGGATGGCTAACAAACACATGAAAAGACGCTCAAAATCACTCATTATCAGAGAAATGCAAGTCAAAACCACAATGAGGTACCATTTCACACCAGTCAGAATGGCTGCAATCCAAAAGTCAACAAGTGAGGGGGCGCCTAAGATGGCGGAGGAATAGGATGGGGAGACCACTTTCTCCCCCACAAATTCATCAAAAGAACATCTCAACGCTGAGCAAAATCTACAAGGCAACTTCTAGCAGAGGACATCAGGCATCCAGAAAAGCAGAACATTGTCTTCAAAAACAGGTAGGAAAAATACAGAAGACGAAAAAAGAAACAAAGGAAGTAGGGAGGGAGCTCCGTCCCGGGAAAGGAGTCCTGTCCTGGGAAGAGAGTTTTAAAAAGAGAGGTTTCCAAATGCTGGGAAACACTCTCCTGCCGAATTTGTGGCGAGTCTTGGAAGCACATAACAGGGAAGAAAAATAAATGGGTGATTAAGACCAACAGATTATGAGCCCAACGGTAACTCCCCCAGCAGAGAAGCAGAGCAGATGCCTGCATCTGCCACTAGCAAGTGGGGGCTGGGCAAGGAGGTGTGCGAGATGCAGGCGGCAGCACTTCTTAACAATCAGGCTGGAATGCCCCCGCGTAACCAGAGCGAACTAACTTGGGCTAGCACACCAGACTGTGGGACAGTTACCACGCAAAAATCTCTAATATAAGACACCACCAGGACCGCGCAGAGAACAAAGGATGGAACAGAAATAACAGGCTGCAGACCAACCCCTGCCGGCGACAGGCAGCTACAGCCATAAGGGCTGGAACGTGGCAATTGCAGCCCCAGGGGAACTTTATTGATCAAACTGCAAGCAGGCTTTTTTGCTGGCTGAGGCTTCATGGGTTTCTGGACAGTCACAATTTGCCTGACAAAAGGTCCCAGAGGTACACCCAGAAAACTGAGCAGCAGGAAAAGGTGATAAGCCACGCAACAGTGCTCATCAAACACCTGAGCTACTTGGTCCTGGGAAGGGCACAAATTGTAGACCCAATCAAATCTGCAACTACCTGGGCACTGAGCCTGAGAGGCTTAGACCAGGGAGATGCATGCAGCCTAGGGTGGGCCTCAGATGGTTCCCAGTGGAGAAACGTAGAGCCTGAGCAGTATGTGCCAGGTGTACGGGCAGGTCCAGCAGGGTTAAGACACTGGGAATACACACCAGAGCTATTTGGTAGCAGCATCCCTCCCTCCCCACAGCGTGACTGACCAAGTGAGCATTAAAAAAAAAAAAAAGTGACTTACACCAACCCCTTGGGTCAGGGTGGAAATCAGACACTGAAGAGACCAGCAAACAAAAGAAGTTAAACAGAGGGAAACGCGTTGGAAGTGGGCCCACACTGCCTACAACACCAGAGAAAGGGCCAGAAATATCTTGACTATTTTTTCAATGGTTCTCTTTCATTATTATTATTATTTTTATTATTTTTTTGGGGTAGATGCTTTTGTTTGATTGTTTTTTCTTCCTATCTTTTACTTCTCCTATTTTTTTTAAATTTTGAGTCCTCTATTTCTCTTTTAATTTAAATTTTTATAACCTACTATCACTTTTCAAAAAAAAAGACCCTATTTTTAAAGCAAATGCCATATATACATATATATACAATTTTTGTTCGTTTTTTAGAGTGGCTGTTGGTGTTGGTCATTAATAATTCCTGTGACTTTTTTCTTCTTCTTTTTCTTCTTCTTTTCTTTAATATTGTATTTTTGGAAATCCAATCTCGATTCTAAATTTTTAATCTTTGCTTATTGGTATTTGTTGCCAATTTTTTACATTTAAAACCCCAATCTTCAGTACCCAATTTTACCTGAGAGTGAGATTACTGGCTTGACCACTCTCTCCTCTTTTGGACTCTCCTTTCTCCCCAGCAGGTTGTCTCTCTCTCCTCCCTCTCCTTTCTCTTCTCGACCCAACCCTGTGAATCCCTGTGTGTTCCAGATGATGAAGAACACTTAGAGAACTGGTTACTGGCTGGATCTGTCTCTCCCCATTTTCATTTCCCTCATTTATCCTCCTGGCTACCTCTGACTACCTCCTCTCTCTCCTCTTCCCTGTATAACTCAGTGATCATCTCTGAGCGGTCCAGATGGAGGAGCGCACATAAGGAAGTGATTACTGGCTAGCTTTCTCTCTTCTTTTGATCCCACCTCATCTCATTCCAGTCACCTCTAACTACTCCCTCCCTCTCCTTTTCTCTATGCAACTCAGTGAACCTCTCTGGGTGTCCCTCAATGTGGAGAAACTCTTCATCTTTCACCTAAATGTTTTATCATTTGCATTATATAGATGGAGAAGCCTTGAGGTTACTGTAAAAATAAAACTGAAACCAGAAGCAGGAGACTTAAGTCCTAATCCTGAGAACATCATAGAACTCCTGAACCCAGGGAACATTAATCGATAGGAGCTCATCAAACACCTCCGTACCTACACTGAAACCAAGCACCACTCAAGGGCCAACAAGTCCCAGAGCAAGACATACCATGCAAATTCACCAGTAACACAGGACCACACCACTGAGTTTCAATATACAGGCAGCTCAAGTTACTCCAAAACCATAGTCGACTCCTAACTCCTTTCTGGACACTTCATTGCACTCCAGAGAGAAGAAATCAAGCCATACCCAACAGAACTCTGACAAAAGCTTCCCTAACCAAGAAACCTTGAGAAGCCACTGGTACAACCCCACCCACAGTGAGGGAACCCATAATTAAGAGAATTCCACAAATTCCCAGAATACAGAAAGGCCACACGAAACACAGCAATAAAACCAAGATGAAGAGATAGAGGAATGCCCAGCAGGTAAAGGAACAGGACAAATGCCCACCAAACCAAGCAAAAGAGGAAGAGACAGGGAATCTACCTGAGAAAGAATTCCGAATAATGATAGTGAAACTGATCCAAAATCTTGAAATCAAAATGGAAGCACAAATAAATAGCCTGGAGAGAAGGACTGAGAAGATGCAAGAAAGGTTTAATAAGGATCTAGAAGAAATAAAAAAGAGTCAATATATAATGAATAATGCAATAAATGAGATCAGAAACACTCTGGAGGCTACACATTGTAGAATATCAGAGGCAGAAGATAGGTTTAGTGAAATAGAAGATAGAATGGTAGAAATAAATGAATCAGAAAGGAAAAAAGACAAACGAATTAAAAGAAATGAAGACAATCTCAGAGACCTCCAGGACAATATGAAGCACTCCAACATTCGAATTATAGGAGTCCCAGCAGAAGAAGACCAAAAGAAAGACCATGAAAAAATACTTGAGGAGATGATGGTTGAAAAATTACCTAAAATGGGGAAGGAAATAATCACCCAAATCCAAGAAACTCAGAGAGTTCAAAACAGGATAAACCCAAGGTGAAACACCCCTGGACACATATTAATCAAATTAACAAAGATCAAACACAAAGAACAAATATTAAAAGCAGAAAGGGAAAACAACAAATAACACACAAGGGGAATCCCATAAGAATAACTGCAGATCTTTCAATAGAAACTCTTCAGGCCAGGAGGGAATGGAAAGACATACTTAGAGTGATGAAAGAAAATAACCTACATCCCA
>SJXQ01008179.1:0-113275 GCA_006408695.1 Aepyceros melampus
CCATGGGGTCACAAAGAGTCAGACAGGAATGAGAAACTAACACTTTTCACTTTCACTTTGATGCAATGCTAGTGCCACTGCTCACTGATCTTTTTTTCTCTCTTCCCTGTGGATCAAGCTTGCTCCTGGCATGTTCCCTCAGGACCTATACACGAACCAGTCAGCCGTGACTAATCTAGCAGGGTCATCTGACACAGAGTACAACCACCTCTGCCTTAGGGACCTCTCTGAGGTGGGCAAGAGCCTCACAGGCATTCTGAGACTTCCCAGAAGGCAGCCGTGAACCTGACGAGCCCTCGGCCTGACACACCACCTCATCATCATAGAAACGAGATCTGATGTTGTATGTCCAGGCTTCCAGGGACACGCTTCAAGCTATTGCTATATATATATAAAAATTATGTTAATAGCTTGCCAATATTCAGGTAGAGTGAACTGTTGTTACCATTTTAACTATTATTTCTATAATTTCATTCTTGGATTCCTTTAACTCTTGGGGAGAATGCCAGCTTGTCAAAAAGGTTGATGAACATTCAACTCATTAATTTTTTTCTATGCTATTAAAAAGGTAGAGCCTCTAATACCAGGTATTCTGACTTCTATCTTCAAAAAGTTCACTTTATAATATGCCCATAATTTTCTTGTTTTTCCATAAATTACAAAATTTGCACTAAAACCCAAAAAGTATTTGTGAGATATTTATTTTAAGTGCTGCAATCTTAGCCATGGTATCAATACCCAGAGGCTATGAGAAGAAGTACAATGTTTATAGCCCTTGGCAAGTCTATCTACTCTCCTGTTCCCTGTAATTTGCCGCATGATTATCTTACGATCAGACATAGGTCCTTGTGATGGGATGTTCTGAATGCTTGGCCCAGAAAGGCAAAGTAATGCATGTAATACAAATGTACCACCTTTCGTGTAAGAATCCAAGCTCCATAGTCATTCCCGATGGGACCAAATTCCTGCTCTGTCACTTTCTGTCTGTGCAACTAGGCAAGTTACTGAATCTTGGTTAATTTCAGTCAACATCTTCATCTATTAAGTTACCATCTATCAAAAAAGTTTTGTATAAATATTACAAGCCTCACAGAATACTTAGGATTGAAGAGATGAATGGTGCTTGGCATGGCAACAAATACCCAGCTTATGTTTATAGACACTACCCGTTGTTGTTATTATTAAAGGGTACTTCAATCTGAGATCAACTGCAGCATGCCAGGTTCTTAGTTTTCTAGTTTCCAACCAAACTATACTGTGTTATCAATGGGAAAACTTTGATTGATCAGTTGTTGTTCAGTCACCCAGTCGTGTCCAGCTCTTTGCAATACCGTGGACTGCAGCATACCAGGTCTCCCTGTCCCTCACCATCTCCTGAAATTTGCCCAAGTTTATGTCCATTCCATTGGTGATGCCATCCAGCCATCTCATCCTCAGATGCCCTCCTTTCCTTCTGCCCTTAATCTTTCCCTGACAGATCTGATTACCGTGGACTGCAGCATACCAGGTCTCCCTGTCCCTCACCATCTCCTGAAATTTGCCCAAGTTTATGTCCATTCCATTGGTGATGCCATCCAGCCATCTCATCCTCAGATGCCCTCCTTTCCTTCTGCCCTTAATCTTTCCCTGACAGATCTGATAAAGTTCTAAATAATCATATTGACCAGATTTAATTAGTTTTGATTAAAAAACATATTTCAACTATGAGTTATCTATAACTAAATAATGAGGGTTCTTTCTGAATGTGACATGAAGGTTAGAGCTTTGACTTTTGATCTGAGGTTTATTTTCCTTATTAAGTCTTGGCCTCCAAAAGCTCATTCTACAAATAAATACATTAGGAACCAACCTTTATTTTGAAAACTAACATGGCTATGATTGCCAGAAAATAATAATGAAGAGGAAAAAACTATTAACTATGAAAAAATTATTCAAATAGAGAACTATGTAGACAACCTGTAGCAAACACCTATAGCCTAGAGCCAGGTGGTACCTAGTTTGTGAAATTCAGTCATACAAATGCAATATGTATTTTCTTTCATTAACAGCCTTGGTGCTTCCTCATTAACCTCTCCTTTCTTTAGCCATTACACCTCAAGTTTTCAATGGCTTCTCTGGGCTCTTTAACACTAAAATGTTGCTTTCTAGAGTTTGGTCCTTGATTGTCTTTTAGTTTATTCCACCCAGCCACCTTATGAGATGTCATAAATGGCATAGTTTTACATATCTTCCCTATATGTATGATTCATCAATGAAGGTCCATATCATTTCTTACCTGTAATATTGCAACGTTTCTAACTAGTCCTGGCTACCATCCTACTCACTGCCAACTGTACCTCACAAATGACCTTCAGTTCAGTTCAGTTGCTCAGTNTTTGGACACGACTGAGCGATTGAAGTTAACTGAACTGAACTGAAAAAAAATCTTCTACCTATAGCCTCGTGGTCTCAAGATTCTCCCTTGTAAGTATGCAGAAATTTCCGGTTCCAGTGAATCCTTGCTTTACAAGCACCCTTACTTCATGACAGCTCCAATTACAATTTTTTCACAATTTATTGAAAAAATCATGGCCTTCCATTTTTTTTTTTATCCTATAATTCCTCCATTTTGTAGTCTAGGGTAACATGATTCTACTGGTTTCTCAAAACTGGTCTTCCAGGCTGCAGTCCTAACAAGCCCCCTATAAATGTCTCTTTCTACCAATCAGGTTTTTTTTTTTTCTGAAATTTTGGTTAACACTCATTACACGTAAGTCTTATGTAATTGAATATCTTATCGTTAAGTTTGTACTGTCTATCACTTTGACCAAAAGGGCAGACTCATGAGGAAAGAGGTTCTTGGTCTCTTTGGATCTTGATGAGCCTATACAGCCAAAGTAGTGCTTGGAATGGAATATGCAGTTTAATGAGTGTTTGTCAATGAGGGTACAAATATGATGCTATGGATGCCCTGTTTGCTTTCAGCATTCTGGCAAATCAGTCTGCTCTCTCCACATCTCCCTTCAAGCTGGTATTGTTATGTATACAAAAAAAGATTATTATTAATTGTTTATTAAATAAATAAACAATAAATCACAATTTAGACAGCCAGATTCACAGACTAGCCAAGTTCCTGTGTAACTACATGCTCAGCTTCATTTTCTCACTCTCAGTCTTCAGTGTCCCTTTAAGCTTCACTAAGATCTTAACTTTGTGGACATGGCCAAGAGGTATTTTGGCCAGCACTTTGAATAGCTGATGATTGGTTTCAGCAACTTCAACATTTCACAGATATTTTCCTGAGGTAATCTCAACTCTATGCATTGTCTCTACGCTTGCAGGTGAAATTATAATGACTCCCCAGAAAGGAAAGAGGATCATGAAATTGCAAGGCTTTATCTCAGGGTTCAATTGCCCCTGTCCCAAATAAGCTATGACCATAACCATGGAGTCACTCTCCAGGCAGGAAGTGACATGTTATAAGTCAGTCTTCTTTTCAGATAGGTAGATTTTAGCTTCTAGACAAGAACTGCTGCTGCTGCTAAGTCATTTCAGTCGTGTCCGACTCTGTATGACCCCATAGACGGCAGCCCACCAGGCTCCCCCGTCCCGGGGTTGCAGGTGAAATTATAATGACTCCCCAGAAAGGAAAGAGGATCATGAAATTGCAAGGCTTTATCTCAGGGTTCAATTGCCCCTGTCCCAAATAAGCTATGACCATAACCATGGAGTCACTCTCCAGGCAGGAAGTGACATGTTATAAGTCAGTCTTCTTTTCAGATAGGTAGATTTTAGCTTCTAGACAAGAACTGCTGCTGCTGCTAAGTCATTTCAGTCGTGTCCGACTCTGTATGACCCCATAGACGGCAGCCCACCAGGCTCCCCCGTCCCGGGGATTCTCCAGGCAAGAACACTGGAGTGGGTTACCATTTCCTTCTCCAATGCATGAAGGTGAAAAGTGAAAGTGAAGACGCTCAGTCGTGTCTGACTCTTCACAACCCCATGGACTGCAGCCTACCAGGCTCCTCCATCCATGGGAGTTTCCAGGCAAGAGTACTGGAGTGGGTTGCCATTGCCTTCTCCCAGACAAGAACTGATATGTACTAAAATGTGGAGTCTGAAATACGTGTCAGTTCTTGAATAGGACACACATCACTAAGTGTACGTTTTTTCTGAGGGAACCAAAGACATGGGACATGGTCCATCTGCTTCTAGTTGCCCCACCTCCCTCCTCTGTCTCGTTCACCATGGCTGTGTCTGGAGTCTTAGGTTTTTCTATGACTATGACCTAACGCAGAGACACTCATAAACTGTAACCAACAAGTTAGGCTATATTATATTAAAAGCAATAAGACAATATTTATTGGACTCCAGCTATGGATGAATTCACTCTGTCTGAATGACAGCCTGGTATCATGTGACCACTTAGTTTGGCCGTTTTTGTTGTTGTAGTTTAGTCGCTAGGATACCTCCGACTTTGCAACCCCATGGCCTGTAGCCCGGCAGGCTCCTCTGTCCGTGGGATTTTTCCAGGCAAGAATACTGGAGTGGGTTGCCATTTCCCTCCTGGATGGGATCAGGGATAGAACCCTGGGTTCCCATATTGGCAGGTGGATTTTTTTTTTTTTTTTTAACCACTAGCACCACCTGGTAAGCTTTGGGGCGATCTTAAAATTTCTTTCTTTCTTTCTTTTTTTTTTTTGTTTTAAAGTAAAAGAAGGCTAATTCAGAGAGAGACACACTCCATAGACAGAGTGGGCCATCTCAGAAGGCAAGAGAGGCCAAACATCTGAAATATTAGTCACTATACTTCTATGTGATCAGCACAGACTATGTTTCATGGAAATCTGGGAGCAACCCCTTTAAAAAGCGTGTAACTGGCCCAGTCTTCGCAGCCTGGGGACTTCACATCAACCCTACTGGTGAGGCGGGACAACTCTCCCGAATTGGGGAGCACTACCTCTTGGTAGCGACGGGAGCGCTATGAACTACATTACCCTAAAGGCTCCGCGCGAGGCGCCAGGGACAATGGACCAATGAAGCCGCAGACACTTCCGTTCTACAGAACGGTCTCTGGGTGGGTCCCCGGCGACATATTGTAAACTCCGGTCAGTTCACGGTTGGGGTGCCTCCTAACGCTGAGCAGGCCTGAGACCTGGGAGCTGGAAGGCCGCTGTGCCTGCTATTCCGAGGCGAGTCTCAGGCTCGGCGTGGGCGCCACCCGACCTGACTGTCTCGGGGTCGGGACGGGGTCTGTAGAGCCCGACCCCGCCTTCGCCAGCGGACTTCTTAGGCTGCAGCCACACTGATGGTTCCGATTCAGGTGAATCCTGCGACCTCCGGGTCCTTCCCCGGTTCTTTTTATCCTGAGTTATCTTTGTTCTTATTAGTATTTTCTTACTAAAGTCTTATATGTATATTAAGCAGATCTAAAATTAGTATCCGTTAACCGCCTGAGGTAAAAAATACGCGTTATCAACAGGATCCCAGGGAGCCGCTTCTGTGCTTAGTCGCCTCAGTCGTGTCCTTGCGACCCCACCTGTAGCCCACCAGGCTCCTCTGTCCATGGGGATTCTCCAGGCAAGAATACTGGAGAGAGTTGCCACTCCCTCCCGCAGGGGATCTTCTCAACCCAGGGATCAAACCCCGGTCTCCCACATTGCAGGCGGATTCTTTACCATTTGACCACCAGGAAACCCAAAACATACCCATCCCCCCAAAGTTAAGGTATTGTCTGTTACTTAAAGTAAGGGTTTCCTTGCTTTTCTCGGTAGTTTCGCCAACTATGTGGGAAATATGCGACGGCTGTAGTTTAGTTTGACTTCTTCGTTTTAAAACTTAGTTAATGGACTCATATAAGGCTTCCCTGGTGGCTCAGACGGTAAAGCGTCTGCCTACAATGAGGCAGACCCAGGTTCGATTCCCTGGGTCGGGAAGATTCTCTGGAGAAGGAAATGGCAACCCACTCCAGTACCCTTGCCTGGAAAATCCCATGGACGGAGGAATATGGTAGGCTACAGACCATGGGGTCGCAGAGATGGACACGACTGATAGTTTCTTGACAGTTTTGCCAACTATGTGGGAAATATGCGATGGCTTTAGTTTAGTTTCGCTCCTTCGTTTTAAAACTTAGTGAATGGAATCATGTAAGTATTACGATGGCTTTTTCTTCATTTGCACAATATGATGCGACTTTACCCATGTTTCTCATGCTAGGTTGTTGTTCAGTTGCTAAGTCGTTTCCGACACTTTGTGACCCTGTGGACTGCAGCATGCCAGGCTTCCCTGTCCTTCATTATCTCCTAGAGTTTGCCCAAATTCATGTCCATTGAGTTGGATACCCTCCCTCACGCAGAGTAGCCAGTCATTTTCCTTTCTGTGTAGTTTTTTTTATAGATATGAATATATGAGTAAATGTCTTTATAAATTCTTCTGTTGAAGGCTTTTCTCTGTGTTTTTGTTGTTGATGGTGGTGGTGTTTGTTTTAGTCTGATATGTCTGTAAACAGTGGTATTGTAGCCACACTTGCCATGTGTTCTAGGAAGATACATTAAGCACACATCTGTTTAATTTCTATGTTAACATTTTTATTGTATTTAAATTAACATTTCTACTTACTGAATTTGTTTTCCTCCATACTACTAATTTTAACTTAGTTCTTTGAATGAAATTATTAAACTGTTTCACAGTTATATTTTGATACACACTATGCTTTATATAAACTTTTGTTTTACAGTCTACACACATGCATAGACTGTTTTAGTATTTTAAAAGACTGTGCTTTTCCAGTAGTATTTATTTCACTGTTAAATAATTTTCTTCTGGTGATCTTGTAAGGGAAAATTATTGAGCTATGTTATTAAATACCTGTCTTAAGTGGGCTTTGGCTTTATCATTATAAGGATATATCATGATATATATAATATATATAATATCATTATCCTTATCATTATAAGGATAAAAATTTATAATGCTTCAAAACCATAACAAGATGTTAAGAACTCAAGAAGATATTTCCATATTTCTATAATGAGGATGACAAGAGGTCAGGTCCTATCAGTTATATCCTTTCTTTTAAGTTTAAAGAGTCCAAAATGAGGTCCAGTTATCCCGATACTGGAGGCAAAGCACTTTTACTCTGATTTAAGGAACAACTCCTTTATCAGAGATTCATTTTGCATGCATAGTCAGTATATGGTGGTTCTGTTCTCTACTACAGGAGAGAAGAGCATGTAAGAAATTACAGATAATGTGTCTGAATATTTATGGAAAAGTTTTAACATCAAAGAATATGGATAAATAGGAAAACATGTTCTTGAATTATACTATATAATGTTATAGTAATTTCAAACCAGAATTTAATCTGGATTTTGTAAACTGGAATTTTATATACAACAGTGACTTTTAATATAACCAGAAAAAAGATTGAAAAGGACATATAAGAACTCCTGGTCACCTGTTAGAGCCAAACACAAGGGATAGGAAGAGAAAAATGTATTATTGGCAGGGGGAAAACAGAAAAGGGGACTCAAATGGGAGTGTCAGAAACAGACCTAACATAAAATGGAGTAAATTTTGATATTTGTAGCTCAGTGTTATAATAGTGCTATGTGACCTGCCACAAGCATTTCCTCACCAATACAATCCCGTATTCTTCTGGCTCATTGGGTTGCAATCACACTAGCCTCGAGGGTGCTACTCAGACACACCAGACATGACTCTGACAGGGGGCTTTGCACTGTTGAAAAACCTTTCTCAAGTTATCCACGTGACTTTATGGCACAACTGCATAACATTTTCTGTCCTCTTTTACATGGCTTTAGTTTTCCCTTATGTGTCTGCCTAAAATATTAAATAGTTCACTCATTAATTTTTTGTCTTCTGCTGATGGGTATTAAAGTTACATGGCCCTTCTCTTCCCACAGGTTCCACATTCAGAAGAACCATGTATGGACCCTTCACGGGTGAGTGTCTGGTGTCCTGGACGTCTTTTGCTGCTACTCTTCCTGGACTTGATGTCTGGAGACCCTGGAGAAACCCTCAACCCAGGTTTCCAAGTCCAAGCCAGAGGTTCCATGGGGAGATGTACATTTTTGGCAGCCAGTGGCCTAAGTGTGAAAGCTTGTCTTAGGTACTGGGGGAAATCCACACAAATGCTTGAGGATGCAACTGAGATGGGTGTGTTTTAGGACTTTTAAGTCTCTGTTAATGTCTGGTGAGGACAGAGAGCAAGAGGGCCAGAGCCAGGCCTAGTATGATACTCTGCTGAGAAGTTGTGCTCTCAGAAGTCTGTTCAGAGTGAACACAGCCATGGAGTATTTGGAATAGAGGAGAAGAGTGATCTGACTTAGGTTTTAAGAGGCTCCCTCTTAAGTGGAGATTGCAGAACAGACTGGGGGAGGGAAAGATGAGGAGATAATCAAGGAAGCTATTGCAATCATCCAGATGAACATTGGTTGTGACTGGACAGAGGGGTGGATATGGAGGTAGGAGAAATACCTGGCTTCAGGATTTTTACAAGTAGGGCTGACCAGATTTTCTAAAATGGAGGAGTCATACATAACACCAGAGTTTATTCCCTTTGCATCTGGAAGGGTGGAAGTTGCATTAACTGATTCAAGGAAGTCAGTGGTAGCAGTCGTTTTCACTGAGAATATTAGGAATTGGGTTTTGGCCCTAATGAATCTTAGATGATGTTCCAATGACTCTCAAGTACAGGAGACAAATGAGTGGCTGAACATGCAGCTCTAGGGGCCAGGGAGGCTTCAGGTTGCAATTATGGGACAAGGGAACAGGGGAGCTGTTACAAAGGTCATCAGCAGGAAGGTGTGTATGTGGGGGGCCAGCAGGTGGCCCAGGTTTTCATGGGAGAGTAGCCATGAAATTGATGCAGAGGAAAAGCAGAAATAGAGATGAAGTGATAGCAAAGTCAGGCTGGTGTTTGCTTCTCTTTCTGTGCAGTTACCAGGCTTTTGTGGTGGAACGTGGGGAGTTTGTGACAGAATGTCACGTGAATTTCTGTAAGGTGTGTCAAGTAGGTGTGGATTTTGAATGGCTGTTGTATGGACAAAGATTGGAATTGGTAAGGAGACATAATGTGCAGTATAGAAGTGTACCCTGACCAGGGGTTTTTAGGTCTGCATGTTTTGACTGAGGTTTGAACTAGGACCAAGGCCTGGTGGGGAAGCCTTCAGAACAGGGCTGGTGAGCTGCCAGTGGAGAGTTGGGGTTTGGTGGGATTCTGTTGGCGTTGAATGGATTTTCAGGTGTCATGTGCAGAAAGATATATGAGGAGACAGGAGACATGACAGTTTTGTGGTCCAGGTGCTAGTGTTAGGGGTCAGATGTATGAGGTGGTCCAGTGGGTGACACAGATGTGGGGAAGATGTGTGAACAAATAGTCCCAGTGCCCTCATTCCAGGAGGTTAAGAGAGGAGTATGAGCCCAAGTTGCTGGCATCTGAAGTGCATCACCCTGGGAACTGTCAGGCTGTTGTCTTGCAGGAGAGGGAGTAGGCCCTACACCCCAGGCCCATGGCGTAGAAGGCACGTGTCTGCAGATGTGCGTGTTGTTACTGGGGTTGGAGCTAGTGCTCAAGAAAACATGAAGAGTTTTGGGTACCACTGCCCTCTTGAGTTGGGTTGCTGGGGAGGATGATGACCCTGGAGTGAGTTTGGACTACGTTAGGGGTACTTATGGGATCCTGGGGAGATGGGCTGCTTATGCACACTCTGTTCCCATCATCACAGGGGCCTGTGACCTTTGAGGACGTGCTGTGTACTTTTCCCAGGAGGAATGGAGGATCCTTGATGAGACCCAGAGACACCTATACTGCTATGTCATGCTGGAGACTTTTGCACTGGTTGTGTCCTTGGGTAAGGCCCTCACCCCTTCCCAGCATCCTGGGCAGGTCTCTGACTTTCCGCTTTTCTCCAAGGCAAGTCGATTCGTCTCACAGATGGACAGTAGGCACCTCTCTATTACTGCTTCCCTGTCCGCTGTGCTGTGGGTGCCAAGGCTGAGTGAGTGTGTGGACCAACTCCTTTCAAAGGTAGCCCCAGTGCCAGTGGCTCTGAAGTTTTCTGAAGGTTTTCTGAGCCAAACTTGGAATGAGTTCTGTGGGTTCTCAGCCACTCCCTGCTGAGATGACTCTGTAGACCACTGCACATTTGTGCTCCAGGCTCTTCCCCCTTCCAGCTGACATTTCCTTGGCCCTCACTGTACCAGCAATTGTTGGGACCCAACATAGTCACTATTGCTGGGGTTCACCTGGCTATTTCTATGATAACCTTCCTCAAAGATATTTCATGTGATAGTATCTGTTTCCTGAGATTATTTTGGAATTGATTGCCCCCATGGGCCAGTACTGACCACTCACCTGTCCTATCTTTCCCTTAGGACTTGCATCTTCTAGGTCCCATGTTGTTGTCCCGCTGGAGCTGGGAGGAGAACCCTGGGTACAGGACAGAGTGGACATGACTCCAGGCACAGCAAGAGGGGCTCAGAATGGGCCTGGCCTTGGTGATTGGCATCAGGGGGAGGAAGTGATGTCATGGCTAGATTCAGACCATATCAGGAACGTGTCCTGTGCCCAGCACTATTTTGGTGCGAAGGCCAGTGACTGTGAACCACATTACTCTCTCTCCTCCCCAATCCTGACACTTTGCTCTTTCCGTCATACCTACTCTGACTTTGCACCCAGGATTGTCCCTCATCTCTCTGCCTTCCACTCCTCGGTGGTCCTCTCCATCCTCACTTCTCTGCTTTTCAATATTGGCCTACACCTAACATGTCAGAGGCCTTATCCTCAAAACAGTCCTTGAACACCAGCTACTCGGTGACAATTGGATTTTCCTGGGTCTGAATGCAGCTTTGCACACAGCACACATGTGTCCCCAGCAGCCAAGGCCCTGGTGAAAACCGTTCCCGGAGGAGTGAGTTGTGGACCCCTGGTTCCCCGTGTTCTGCACCCCATCCTTGTGTCTTTTGCCTGGTGAGTCATCCCTGTTTTGTGATGTGTAGAGGCCCTGTCCACACAGCAGCCCTTTCCTAACCTGCTCCCACCTCCCTTGTCCTGAAAATAGTCCCATGGATTTATTCTTTCTATGTCAGACATGTATTGTGATGGGGCTCCCTACTTCTACCAAGATCTACATGAAATTCACCCCCATTTCTTTGCTTTCAGGTTGTTGGCAGAGAGCAGAGATGAAGGAGAAAAATTCTGAGCAGAATGCTTCTGTAGAAGTGCCACAGATAATTACTTCAAAGACAGACCTGTCCATCCAGAAGGCCTGTCCCTGGGAGGTGGGTAAACTGGATGTAGAAGGTGGTCTGCATCTCGCTGAGGACCTGGGTGTAAACCCTGTCCAGACACTGTGTAGGGCAGGTGTGAAATTTCAGCAGCACAGTGGAGAGAAACTCTTTAGAAGAGACATGGGTAAGGCCTTTATGAAGACTCATACCGTTCATACAACCAAGAAGTCTTTCCCATGCCAGGAGCCTAGGAAGGATTTCCCTGTTAGCTCTGACCTTCTCCAGTACCAGGTCACTCCACAAGAGGACACCGAGTGTGTGGAGGCCTCTCACAATGGACTGAGGCACTATAAGTGCAGTGAATGTGGGAAAACCTTCTGCCGCAAGTACAGGCTTGCTCAGCACCAGAGAGTCCACACTGGAGAGAGGCCGTATGAATGCAGTGAATGTGGGAAAACCTTCAGCTACAAACACATACTTGTTCAGCACTGGAGAGTCCACACTGGAGAAAGGCCTTATGAGTGCAAGGAATGTGGGAAAGCTTTTAGCAACAAACCCACACTTTTAGGCACCAGCGAATTCACACTGGAGAAAAGCCTTATGAGTGTAGTAAATGTGGGAAATTCTTTAGCCAGAGCTCCAGCCTTAGTGAACATCAGAGAATTCACACTGGATCACGGCCTTATAAATGCAATGAATGTGGAAAGTTCTTTACATCCAACTCCAATCTAATTAAACACAGGCGGGTTCACACGGGCACAAGGCCTTATGAGTGCAGTGAATGTGGGAAATTTTTTAACCAAAGTCCCAGCCTCATTAAACATCAGAGAATCCACACTGGGGAAAGGCCATATGAATGTAGTGAGTGTGGAAAAGTTTTTAGCCAAAGCTCTACTCTCATCAAGCACCAGAGAGTTCACACTGGAGCAAGGCCTTATAAATGCACTGAATGTGGAAAACTTTTTAGCCAAAGCTTTGGCCTCACTCAACACCAGAGAATTCATACTGGAGAAAGACCATACGAGTGCACTGAACGCGGAGAATTCTTTAGCCAAAGCACCCAGCTTACTCAACACCAAAAAAGTCACACCAGAGCAGGGCCTCTCGAGTGCAGCAAATGTGGAAAAGTCTTTAGTCAAAGGTCTACTCTGATTGAGCACCAAAAACATCACAGCCCAGATAGACCCTATGAGTGCAGTGAGTGTAAGAAAGCTTTCAGCCGAAGGTCTAACCTTCTTCGTCACCAGAAAGTTCATACTGGACAAAGACCTTCAAATGAGATGAGCAGAGAAGCAAATAATGAACTGTCTCCCTAGCTAGTACATCTTAATGAACAGGCTCTGTGAGGGATTCATCAACTGGAAGTTGAATGCCACCCATCTGGACAGCCCTAGTGTGGAGATTACCTGTGGGTACCCGATTTGTTGGAAGCTTTTAAGGAGCTATGCTTTACTTTCTAATCTGCCCATGGCCCTTCCCAGACTTCATGTCACTGTGAGTTTCTGTGGTAAAAATCATCTTATTTCTACCAACTGGTGGTCATCTCAGTGTGATCAGGGTTGGTAGACTTTTGTGCTTATGCAATCATGGAGGAAAGCTTGAGTAGCCTGAGCACTTGGATGTTATTCTCTTATGTCTAAATGTCTAACTGACTAGAACATTGGCTTAACCAGCTTTGACCAAGGTGACCCAGTCTGCATTCTGCTGGTGGCTTGTTTACCCTCTTCAGTGGCATTATTTCATGTCATGCTCAGAATGGGTTTTTCCAGCTGTGTGTCACCTGTTTGGGAACACTTTGTTCCTCACTGAGGATAGTATCATGGCAGAGAGTAGTTTTCATTGCAGTTTTGGTCTACTTTGTTTTTTCAAGGCCTCCTGGGGTAGACTGCAGGGCTTTGTTGTAACCTGAATGTCATAATTTTTGGTTTCAGAGGTCACCCTGAGTTGAGGGCAGCCATGAGAACCACCAGTGATTTTTGGAACAGCATGAATGTTCTATTTTCACATGGGATGTCACATCATCCCCCCAGTACTGTTCAAGGGAAGTAGTTCTCTAGGTCCAGCTGGAACAGAGACACGTACCATAATGTCCAAAACATGGCAGGCTGATGTTGCTGAGTGTTAGATTACAGACATTGAGCAGGAACCATACTTGATACAGAAGACACTCAGGGAATTAATAGGTCCTAAGAGACTAGCAGAGAAGAAATGGGCCTTTTCTAAGGTTTCATCCACAAATGTGACTGGTTGTTTAGGAGGTTTTTTAAAGAAATTCTCCAGATCTACAGAGCTACTTCCTCCTGAGCCTCCAGTCAGAGACTGAATAATGTAAAGGTTTTAGGGCCCTCATGGTATCTGCAGGTTGTTTATCTCAAGGCCATTGCTGCACAGTTATGGAGGAAAAAAAGAGGGAGAGTAGAAATCCTGTAGTCCAGGCATGTGATTTTTTAGGACCCAGGCAGAGTTCCTGGAGAACTCAAGTGGAAACACCTTCCATTGCTCCTCTGTCTTCATTGCTACTGGGACCCAATCCCTTCCATGAGACTGGAGAGGTGATGTAGTTATTGTGTTGGTTTCCAGAGTTCTACTTTTCTAAAAAGGAGATTCAATTTTTATGTGAAGCCAATTTTTATTTAAACTTAATTGAGCTGTATAGTTAGTATGCAGTGGACTGAATATACTTAAAATGTATAGCCTGGTAACTTTTACTATGTGTAAAAATCACAGAACCACCATAATAACAAACATCCATTATTCCCACATCTCCCTTCTGAAATCTCCCTGGGCTCCCAGGCAACTGGAATTCAATTTACTTTATTTCACATTCTATTAGTTTTCTAGAATTTTAATGTCATTGGAATGTTAATGTGTTTACTTTTGTATTTGCCTTTTTCTTTCATGGTACATAATTACCTTGAGAATTATCCATATTGCAGATATGAATGATTGTGTTTTTGTTCGTTTTTGCCATGCCACAAGGTTTTGGGATCTTAGTTCCCCAAGCAGAGACTGAACCCAGGCCCTCAGTGGTGAAAGCACAGAAACCACTGGGGAATTCCCTGATAGTTAATTTTTTTAATTCCTGAAAAATACACTGTTTGGATATATTAACCTGTTGACTGTTTATCCATTTATCTGTTAATGGATGAATGGGATTTTGCTTTTTGTTTCCAGCTTGGCTATCACAGAAAGTTAACTGTGAACATGTACATAAATTTTCTTAAATGAATATATGGTTTCATATTCTAAAGTGAATGACTACCCTTCTGGATTCCCATCAACAGTATTGGGAGCATTCCAACTCCCCTATATTCCTCACTTGTACTTGTTTGGTATGGTCAACATATTAAATATTACCTATTTTCAAAGTGTGTAGTTACCTCACTGTTGCCTGATGGTCTATCTGGTTGAACATTTTTAATCTGTTCACTTGCCAAGTGCATGTCTTTGATAAAATATTGATAATAGTTATTTACCATCTGGTAGTGAATTTTGGAGAAGGCAATGGCACCCCACTCCTGTACTCGTCTGGAAAATCCCATGGACAGAGGAGCCTTGTAGGCTGCAGTCCATGGGGTCATGAAGAGTCGGACATGACTGAGAGACTTCACTTGCACTTTCCACTTTCATCATTGGAGAAGGAAATGGCAACCCACTCCAGTGTTCTTGCCTGGAGAATTCCAGGGATGGGGGAGCCTGGTGGGCTGCCGACTATGGGGTCGCACAGAGTTGGACATGACTGAAGCAACTTAGCAGCAGTGAATTTTGGCTGATATTTCTTTTTTTATGAATAACTAAGAAGACAATAAAAGAAATGTGTTAGAACTTGACTTTTCTTCAGTTCAACTTGGCTGGGTGGAATGAATGTGGTATTCCCCATATATAGTCCTCATTATTAACTCATTCTGCACTATTTTCTAAAGTCTCAAAAATTTATAGAACAGCAAATCGACTCCTGATTGTAGTGTTTGCCAATATCCCTGGTACAAATACTCCAAAAGGTGGCAATTTCACGCTGTGAATATGAGGTTGTTACCAAACCAGGCAACATTTCCAGAGGTGCACAAGCCAGGAACTGGGACACTGAGACAGTGAGGGGCAGCTGGAACCTGCCGACACAGTTCCTCTTGGAGTCTCACATTACGCCATCTTCCTTTGCTACTCTTCATCTGTATCCTTTTGACTGTAATGAACTGTAGCCACTGAGATCCTTTATTTCCCCTGTAACAAGTTTCCCTAGAACTATATATTTTCCCCAATTTCATTGAGTAACTACATAATCATTGTTAATGACTTTTTGTAATATTCAAGTATTATTAATGTTGAGTTTAGCACAGGATTTAAGTAAGAGGAGAAAAGGAATAGATTTTTGGATAGGGAGGTTAATCATAAACTCAACACGGGAACTAAGTTTCTGAGGTGGCGCTAGTGGTAAAGAACCCACCTGCCAAAGCAGGAGACTTATATGAGAGACATGGGTTTGATCCCTGGGTCAGGAAGATCCTCTAGAGGAGGGCATGGCAACCTGCTCCAGTATTCTTGTCTGGGGAATTCCCATAGACAGGGGAGCCTAGTGGGCTACAGTCCATAAGGTCAGATACTACTGAAGCAACTTAGCGTGCACACACAGTTTTACTACCTTCTCCCAACAATCTCTTAAAACTCCAAATGCCAGTTACCTCTGACGATCGACCCCAGCTGTTGAGTCACATGCAGAAAACTGTAGAACTTAAACCTTGGACCTGAGCTGAATGAAAACATATAACTAAAGATTCTCTTCAATTCAAGTAAGACCAGCAAGTAGTTATTTAAAAATTTAGAATTCGTTAGGGTACATCTAACTAAGGTCATCTAACTTATACAACTTGTATACATGTTGGTTGGAACATAAGATGCTAAGCTTATGTGATAAGGTGACAAAAGCTGATTGGAAACTGATCAGGAAGGGATCAACAGGGAGTTCTCTTTCCACAAAAACCCTGAGGATCATAGAAAAGTCAGGAAAGGAAGTCTAAGCCTCCAAAAATCTAGACCTGAAGTATTGAAAAACTGATTGCAATTTAATCAGTGAAACAAAAATATGTTTAAGCTGTAGGTTTTCAGGACAGACTAGCATATTTATAAGGCAGGATCCAAAGAAACGTGTCCCTGCAGATGATGAGCAGAGGCTAAGGGGCCCACATCCCAACCAACTGCCTATTGACAAGGACACTTGCAAATAAATGGAATGAACACTGGAAAAAGATTTTCCTATCTTATGAAGAAAAACTGACACAAAGAATATGTCTCAGATCAAAACAGGGTGCCCTGAGGAAGGGAAAGTGCCCAATAGCCTGCCATACCCTTTAGTACTCAAGATGAGTTGACTGTACATGGTCATCTTCATCAAATTCTGGTAGACATGGAGGCTAATGCTACATTAATCACCAACAGCTTAGCTCAATCTCTTTCTGACAGTGGAAGGTATTTCAGATAACCCTGATTTCCCCCATTTCAGCTGTAAATACTTGGACTGAAAAATCATAAGCATTCTTCCCACTCTGGTAACATCCCTGCAAATTTAATAGGAAGAGACTTATTGAACTACACATTGCCCAATATCCTAATTCAAGGGAAAAACTTAAAGGAAATGTATAGTATTATTTACAGTTTATCACAGAAGAAGAATGATGTCATAACCTAACCTTCCTTGTTGAGAAACCTGGAAAATAAGACCAAACCCTAAAGCAAAGAAAAGGAAGGAAATGATAAAATTAGAACAAAATATTGAAACAAAACTTTTAAAAAATCAATGAAGAAAAATGTTGGTTCTTTCAAAATTGACAAAACTGTAGGTTGGCTGAAAAGACAACAAAATAAAGGAAGACACTACTGACTAAAGAAATTGAAGGTATCATAAGGGAATGATTAAAAAAAAATTTACAAAACAGAAACAGATGCACAAACTTAAGAGAACAAACGGGGGGGTGGTGATGGGGGGATGTGAGAGATTATTGAGTTGATTGATATGTGCTCAGTGCTGTATTTAAAATATACAACCTACAAGGACCTACTATATATAGCACAGGGAACTCTGTTCAAAACACTGAAATAACCTAGATGGAAAAAGAATTTGAAAAAGCATACATGTATATGTATAACCAAATCACTCCGCTGTCCACCTGAAACTAACAGAACGTTCTTAATCGACTATACTTCAAAGCCGTTCAAGAGAACAAAATTGAAAAAATTATCTGACTGTATTTTTATTGAAAGTCTTCCCACAAGAAAATTTCAGGCTTAGGTGCCTTCACTAAGGAATTCCAGCAAGCATTTAAAATAGAAGTATCACTCATCCTTCAAAACTCCTCCAGAAATTAAAGGAAGAGGAAACAATTATTCTTTGACATCAGAATTACTCTTATACCAAAGTCGGAGAAAAACAGATCTATAAACCCATTACTATTCATCTACCTATACAATACATTAACAAAATATCAGAAAACTGACTCAGCAATATATATAATGGATTATACAAGATGATCATGTGGGACTTCTTGCAGGAAATGCAAGATTAGCTCCCACAGACAGAGGAGTCTGGCAGGCTACAGTCCACAGGTTGTACAAAGTCAGATATGACTGAAGCGACTTAGCACGCATGCACCATTTAAATAAAAGACAACAAGGAAAAAATTTTAAAAACCACAGCCACGTGATATTATCTCACTAAGTGGAAAAAACTGGAACAGAAACCACAGAAATAGATCCACACTAATAAACTGATCTTTGAAAAGGGAGCAAAGGCAAAGGAATAGAGAAAGGATAGTCTTTTCAACAAATGGGGCTTAAAAACATGATCCAGTGGTTAGGACTCCCTGCTTCCACTGCAGGGGACATGGGTTAAAATCCCAGGTTTGGGAACTAACATCCTACAAGCTGCACAGCACAGGAAAAAAAAGAAAAAAAAGTGATTCAGACACAGACCTCACACTTTTCACAAATATTTTCTCAAAATGGATAATGAGTGTAAATACAAAACAGTAAAACACATTGACCATAATATAGGGGACACAGACCTTGGGTTAGACAATGATGTGTTAGACACAACACCAAAAATACAATCCATGAAAGAAATACTGAGTAATTTGGACTTGACTAAAGTTTAAAATTTCTGTTCAGCAAAAGACACTGTTAAAAGAATATGAAGATATTCATCATATGTCATTAGAGAATTGCAAATGAAAGAAACAACAATATACTATTACTGCATACCTACTTGAACGGCAAAAACCAAAACATTGGCAACATCAAATACTGACAAGAACATGGAGCAACAGGAACTCTCACCTACCGTTGGTGGGAAAGCAATATGATACAGCCACTTTAGAAGGCAGTTTTTTAAATAAAACTAAATATTCTCTTACTATGTGACCCAGCAAATCATGCTCTGAGACTTGAACCCAAATGAACTGAAAATGTATACTTTCAGGAGCCGCGTTAGGTATTACTGACAAAATGGAGGCACGGCCCCAGCCCTCTCTCCTCATTTCTGCAGGCACGGTCCCAGGATGAAGGAGTTAAGTTTTGTGACCCTGATTTGTTCTTTCCTTTCTTCGGTTGAGTTGGCTGGAAGGAATGTTAAGGTGCTTATTGTTCTTGAGAGAAGCATGAGAAAGAACAAAGCCTTCTGCAGTTGTGCCCAGAAAATAATCTATAAAGTAACCATTGACATTTGTTCAGGATTTTTGCAAAGAATGTCCCAGGATGAGCACGTAGGCCACAGCTTGAGGCCATGGGAAAGACTGTTATCTGAGACCTGTTTGTGAGGGAAATGTTTATGGCAAAAGAAGTTTGCTGAGTTTAGGGTTTAGGAATAATTAAAATAGAAGCCTTTTTAGGAGATAGTGAGCTTAGGATACTAGGGGCAAGCAGGATTTAAAAAGATAAGAAATAGACTGAGGAATGTGGTATGCGGCCCAGACATAAGCATGAGTTACAATGTAATCATAAGTAAACACGATTCTGAGAAAATCGCTGAAGCAGGAACTCTGAAGGACAAGAAGATAAATCTAGGTGAGGGGGAGCTGAAAATGCCTTTGAAAAAGTAGAAGACCTGATGCTTGAAATAAAACATGTAGTCCTGTACCTCGAGTCAGAGGCTACATCATTTCCCGCTGACACCGCTCATCCCTTCAGGCTGATTCCCTGGCATACTCACACAAAACAATGCATAATGCAGGTTTAGTCATAGTGCCAAAACTTGGAAGCAATCAAGATATCCCTCAGTGAATGGATAAACTGTGGTACAACCATACAATGGAAGGTGATTCAGTAATAATTTATATACAAATCATCACAGAAGTTTTATCCGTGACAGCACAAAACTGGAAACAACCCAAATATCCACTAACTGGCAAATGGATAAAAGACAATTGTGGTATATCCATACAATGGACAAATACTCAACAATACAAATGAATAATTGATACATATGGCAAATGGATCAATCTCAAAATAGTTATAGCTGTTGAAAAAAGTCAGAGTTCCCACTCCCCAGAAAATATATATCAAATGATTTTGTTTATATAAGATACTATAAAATGCTTGCTATTATTTGTGAATTGTGGGAAAGGGGGTTAGAAAGGACTGGGCAAGAAACATTATAAAGAGACACAAGGAATCTCTTGGCTGTGTTGGATATCTCCATTATCTCAATGTCTGGTCTCATCAGTATATACACATGCTGAAACATAACACATTTATATTTTACATATATTTATTTCATGTCACCATACCTCAATAAAGATGTTAAAAACTAAATATTCCCCATAAATATCCATATTTACTATTCTTCTTGGAAAGCCCCATCTGCCAACTGTTCTGGTTCTACCATATCCCTCTCCACATAACTTAGGAGCATAAGCCCTGCCTCAGGATGAGCAAAAACTGCGGAGGACCAACCTAGATAGTATATTCAAAAGCAGAGACATTACTTTGCCGACTAAGGTCCGTCTAGTCAAGGCTATGTTTTTCCTGTGGTCATGTATGGATGTGAGAGTTGGACTGTGAAGAAGGCTAAGCGCCGAAGAATTGATGCTTTTGAACTGTGGTGTTGGAGAAGACTCTGGAGAGTCCCTTGGACTGCAAGGAGATCCAACCAGTCCATTCTGAGGGAGATCAACCCTGGGATTTCTTTGGAAGGAATGATGCTAAAACTGAAGCTCCAGTACTTTGGGCACCTTATGCAAAGAGTTGACTCATTGGAAAAGACCCTGATGCTGGGAGGGATTGGGGGCAGGAGGAGAAAGGGACGACCGAGGATGAGATGGCTGGATGGCATCACGGACTCAATGGACGTGAGTCTGAGTGAACTCCGGGAGTTGGTGATGGACAGGGAGGCCTGGCGTACTGCGATTCATGGGGTTGCAAAGAGTCGGACACGACTGCGCGACTGAACTGAACTGAATGAAGGCCATGTGCACTTCAGTCACTAGGAATGTTGGCTGGTCAGAGAAGCCTGAGCCCTGGATCTCTTTTCTGTCACTGCTGGGGTTCCTGCCTGTGCAGTGATGGCCAGAATGTAAATAGCCTAGGGAGGTACAGGAATCCATAAACCTTTATTTACTGAGACAGTATGTCAGCCACAGGAGACTCAGAAGTGTGAAGGTCCTGAGAATTTCTGTATACTTTCATGCCATAGAGCCAAAGTTGCAGGGACATATAGAGATGCTGCCTTAAGAACAGATACCCATCCTCTCATGAGCCTCAGTCATCCCCACTCCATATCCCAGTGTCTCTGAACCAACGATGATTCCCACCTTTGCTGGTGTGAGTTCTATAATCTTCAAAAGGGACAAAGAGCATTGACTCCATTCATAAGGCCTTTCTCCAGTTGAAGTTTCTGGGCATTAAACAAATTTAAGAGACGCAGCTAAAGGGTCACCAAAACTGTTGCATGCATGAGGTCCTTCTCCAGCGTGAGCTTTCTGGTGCTGAACAAGATGGGAGCTTCTGCTATAGGCTTTCCCACATTCACTGCACATGTAAGGCTTTTTCTCCAGCGTGAACTCTCTGGTGTACAATGAGGCTAGAGTTGTGGCTAAAAAATTTCCCGCATAAGGTCTTGCTCCAGTGTGAACTTTCTTGTGTTGAACAAGGTGGGAGCTACTAATTAAGTTTTTCTTCATTCACTACGCACATAAGGCCTTGTTCTACTGTGATGTGTCTTTTGTAGAATGAGAATGGAGTTGTGGCTAAAGCATTTCCCACATTCACTGCATTCATAAGGATTTGCTCCAGTGTGAATTCTCTGGTGCACAATGAGGTTGGAGCTATGGCTAAAGAGTTTTCTAGTCATTGCACTCATAAGGCCTTTCTCTAGTGTGGATTTTCCAGTGCTGCACAAGCATGTGTTTACAGCTGAAGGCCCTCCCACACTCACTGCACTCAAGGCCGTGCTCCAGTGTGTCTTTGTAGCCAAAAGCATTCCCACATTTGCCACACACATAAGACTTTGCTCCTGTGTGGACTCTCCTACGTTTAATGAGGCTGGAGTTACGGCTAAAGAAACTTCCACATTCAATGCACTCATAAGGCCTTGCTTCAGTGTGAATTCTCAGGTGTTGCACAAGGTGGGAGCTTCTGCTGTAGGCTTTTCCACATTCAGTGCAGTCATAAGACCTTTCACCAGTGTTCACTCTGGTGCTGAACAAGTGTGCTTTTATGACAAAAGGCTTTTCTGCATTCACTGCACTCATAAGGTCTTTTTCCAGTGTGAGTTCTCTGGTTCTGAACAAGGTGCATGCTCTGTTGTAAGCTTCTCCACATTCACTGAACATATATTGCCTTTTGCCAGTATGAAATTTCTGGTAGGTTTTTAGGTGAGACAGGTGAATGAAGGCCTCTCCACACTCCTTACATACATGTGATGTTTCCCCACCATGAAGTTTTCTGTGATGAATAAGAGTGGATTTCTCCTTGCACAAATTTCCACACTGTAGGCACCTAAAGGCTCACACTTCAGTCTGAATTACCTGGTTTTTGAGGAGAATGACAGCTTTCAGGAAGGCTTCCTCATTGTCAGTGCAATTGAAAAGTATCAGTTCATTACTCTCTCCCTGGTGTTGCCCAAGACTAGACTTCTGTGAAAAGATTACATGAACTCAGCTGTTCTCTGTGAGTGCTTTGGTGTTGGAAGAGGCCAGAGTTATCCAGCACGTCCATCACTGCCCCCCACAAGTAAAAGGTCTCCCTAACTCATGGACAGCTCTTCATATGTGAGGCCACATTATCATCTTTACTGACAGGATTCTTACCACTATGTGGTTTCTGGTGCTGATGAAAGTTTTCACTCAACAGGAATCCTCGCCCATAGGGGTCACATGTGTCCAGGTTCAGTGCAGGGCATGGCCCCTGGTGTTCATCCAGGTGTTAAAATGCCTTTCAAGAGCAGGTCACCTGTCTCACATGGGTGAGCTTTCTGGATAAGTGGACAGGACCCAAGAGTCCTGAACTCTGACACTAACTATAAAAACACTCTGCTCAGAAGGGGCTTCCTCATTGACTTCTTCACACCAGTAACCTGAAAGCAAAGAACTGCTAGTGAAGAACATGCTGACTTCAGTAAGAAACAGCAAGTGTGACACACCAGTGAGTGAGTCCATGGGCCTTTGGCAGGATGAGGGGGCCAGGATCAGTGAGGGAGAGCCCATTGTCAGTCCTGGGCCTTGGAAGGCATGGAGGAATTCCAATGATGGGTAAAGACACAATGATGGTGGACAGTACTGGAAGCAGAGGCGAGGTCTCCAACTCACTCCTCTAAGAAGGGTTAAACAGGGTCTCAGCTGTTGATGTCAGGTGAGCTTGGCTCATTTATCAGAAGGATCTCTTCAGGCCCAGGAAAATCTGATTGTAAGTAAGTAGCTGGCTCTTCAGGACTACATACGGATATGTACACAACTCATGACACATTAATGCAGCCAATGCTGCAGAGCATTGTGGGATGAGCAGAGGAGAATGAGTGACAGACACGGAGGCCAGAAAGGTGGGAAAACAGCCAAGGGAAGGAAGACAGAAGAAACACATCAAGTGCCAAGAATGGTGAGGAAATGGAGAAGTGAGGTACTGTTACGGGCCTCGGCAAGAAAACACTGGTGATCACAAAGCAGGCTGACAGTACGATGTGAGCCCAACCCTCAGATGGCTCTCTCTCAGCTCTCTGCTCTGGGCTGTCAGTGTGGCTGGAGACAGGTCCACCCACAGGCACTTGGGGCTTTCTGCCTCTCTTCCACTGGGCAACTACATGGGGTCTAGAAGGTGGAAGTTGTAAAACAAACAAACAAGCAAACAAACATAGCACAGATGAGTGGCCCAGATAGACCCATCTCAGAGAGAAGAAAAGGTTAAAATTAGACAAAAAAACACATAGGAAGATTTGGCAGAACACCCCTATGCCCTCCACAAGCAGTGAGTGACATGTCAATAGCTACAATTTCTGGCAAAGTCAGTCCCTGAGAACTGTCAGCCAGAGGATAGGGGCAGAACATAGACATAGATGCATCATGGATCTGGAAGTGCCCAAGCCAGGGAGAATCTGTGAAGCCAACTCAAGAGCCCTGAACACTTAACCTTATCCAGAAAGTCTTTGGGCAGCAGGTGTTGGGACTGCTCAGCTAGGGGACACTACACATAGCCCCAGGCACCCACAGCCCCTACCCTGGGAACCAAGACAGGAGGGGAAGAGCCCCTGATTTGGCAGGACAGGAAGAGCTGCCCACAGGGCACCAGGGAAAAACCGAACCCAAGGACACTGCAGCAGGCCTGTGGGCCTGTGGCAGGCAGCCTTTCCGAGCCCCCAGGAAGACCTGTTGCCCAGTGTTCTTGCCCTTGCGGGAGCCACTTCCCTTGACCAGAGGCTGCACTGACTGACCCGTTTCTAAGAACAGAACAGAGAAAAATGATGGGATCACTTTTTCCAGGTCGGGTTAGAAAAAGACCAGCTACCGTCCTGGACATTCTCTCTGCTCAGAGAGAAGGTTCCTTCACTGCTGTGAGATGCACTACAGAAAGCCTAGGGTGACAAGGAAGCCAGGGGGCCTCTGACCAACAAGCCACAAGAAATGACCTCTTGGAAACATAAAACATGAGTGAGTTTTTAAGTGAGATCCTCCCAAGAATGGCCTTCAGATGAGAACAGTTCAGCTGGGAGCTTGATAGAAGCCTCATGACAGACCCTGAGCCAAAAGCACCAGGTGAGGTGTGACGAGTTCCTGACACACTGAAGCTTATACAAGGCCTTTTTATTGTTTTATGTCACTCACTTTTGGAGTAGTTTGACATGTACCAATAGGTAACTGAAACAGGGACTTACCCAAGGCAGCCACATGTGCGAAGTTCTCCAGCATCACATCGTGGTACAGGAGTCTCTAGCTTCTTCCAGCAGCTCCCACTCCTCCCGGGAGAAGTACATGAACATATCCTCAAAGGTCACACCACCCTGCCACAATGCAGACAGCTGAGCCCACAGACAACAGGACTCTCCAGGCCCCCCACTCACCTCCCACCCCTGGCTCCTCTGCTCCCCAGCCTCCCAACTCGGAGGCAATACTCGGCCATGACACCGCTCCTGGCTGCCCTCTCCTGTCCCTCTGATCACTGTGTGCAGCCCAGAGGAAAATCAGGAAAGTGGGCAGACAGAGACTATGTAAGCCACGGGTCCAGCAAGAAGGGCACCAAACACTCTCCCGCTGGCATCCTCCTGACCATGCCTCCCAGAAACAACTTTAAGGCCATCAGTCCATGCTCCTCCCACCATGTACATCACTCTGAACCACATCTTCCTCATATCTGGGGTCCCCCTCCATTAAGACTAAAACTTTCCAGTCCACACTTCCAAGGCACACCCCCACCCCGAAACCACTCTGCACAGTGTCCAGGAAGAACTCCTTTGTGTTTATGACAGGCTCCACTACCACCCTGGTGCCTGAGCAAGACACCCAGTCCTCAGTACCCAGTTGGGACTTTCTTTGCCACCATCAACACTTCTGTGGACCACTGCAGTAGGCTTCTCCCTCATGCCCACACTCCATTCTTAACCAGACAGCAACCAGAGGGAGCCTGTTTTGATTCAGAACATCTCTCTTCTCTTCCAAATCTGCCATGTCTTTTGTGCATGCTACATATTCACTTAAGTCATGTCTGCCTGTTTGGGACCCCAAGGATTGCAGCCCACCTGGTTTCTCTGTCTATGGGATTTCCCAGGCAAGACTACGGGAATGGGTTGCCATTCCCTCCTCCAGGGGATCTTCCTGACCCAAGGATCAAACCTATGTCTCTTGCATCTTCTACACTGCAGATGGAATCTTTACCACTGAGGCATCCCGGAAGTTCATGTCTTTCATCACCTTCAAAACAGAAGCCCAGCTCCTCAGCCTGCTATTGCTGCCCAACTTCTGGCCTTTTTCTCAACAGACAGAATTAAGACCTGTGGTTTCTTGATGACTCCCAACTCAATCTTAACCCCTTAAGCACTTGTGCAAGCGGTTCCTCATACCCTTCCACTCCTCCTCCTACTGGCTGCTCAAAGCAGGGAGACCTCTTCATATAACTCTTGGCTTAGATTCAGGGTGCTGGGCTAGAAAAGGACTCCTACTGTAAGGTCCCCAGACTCAAGCACAGAGAGAGGGACAGGTGAAGAGTCCCAGAACATCACTACTTCTCATCACAAAATCTCCACCGGCCCTAGTTTAAAAACATACAAAATCCATACTCTCTCTAACCTCCACTTTTGGCCCCACCATCAACACACCTGAGCTATTGCAGTAGATTCCGCCTGGTCTCCCTGCCACCCTCAGGCTTCCTCAATCCTTCCACTCAATTCAGAGGGAGACTGTCACACAGACGTCAGATCACCTCCCTTCTCTGTTACAAACCTTCTGTGGTTCCCATCACCGTCAGAACAGAGGTCCAGCTCCCCAGGCTGCCATACCAGTTCGGACTCCTAACTGCCTGCTCTCTGTTCTCAGCACAAATAACCGCAGAGACCTATCGTTTCCAGAAAGTGCCTAATTCGTCCTCACCTCCAAGTGTTGGTACCTGGGGGCTCCTAAGCCCTGCAAACCATTTCGCCCATCCCGTCAACACTGGGAAGGGGTTCCTTGCCACATGTTCACCGTCACTGACCGCCTTTCACCACCTTCATACTCAAGAGAAGGGAGCCACGAAGACCAAGTTCAGAAAGCCTGAGAACACAACATCCCCCACACCTAAGTTGGGAAGGCTTGAGGACTTTCCACTCACCTGAGCTCAGTCCATAAGCGCGGCAGCCAATATGGGGTCCTGTGAGCAGAACTGGGTTGAAAAGCCGGCGGAACCCACGCACTACCCTGGGTGTGGTGAGCCCGAGAGAACGGTCGAGTTCTGAGCCCCAATCTCCTCCTGGTCAAAAGGCGCAGAAGCTTAGGATGCTGCCTCCGGAAGCGGACAAGGACAGTGGGCGGTTGCGAAGGACTCCGATGGAGCGCAGCCCCAGGCGACAGCTTCCGCGATAGGCGGCCCGTCCCACGACAGCAACCATGTTTCGTAATAACCAAGCGGACAGAAGTCCCATCTTTTTTTCTGTCCTCTGTTCGCCTCTCCAGAGCCTCCCCAAAAGCGGACCCCAGTGAGGACTCCCAGCTTACACAGGCACTCCAGAATTCCGGGCACCAGCAAAAGACGTCACAACCGCGACGCCAGAAATCCCACCTCTGCTTGCGAGGGCCTCCGGAAACGCCCATCTTCTGGGCGGCCACTGGCACAGCGCACATGTGCTGGGCAGAGACCTCTAGGTGAGGGAGTTTGTGCACCTAATCCACCCAGGGAAAGGGCGCGTTTCTGGTTCTCTGATAGTTGCAGAGGTGGATGGAGGTGGAAAGGTCAGGGAGAAACTATGTTCTGAAGTGCCAGACCTCCTGGTAAAGGCAACACACCCCTATTTCCATGGTGACCTGTGACAACACTGTGACCCTCAGTTCTCAGTTGCAGGTTATTCAACATGGGTGGATCTCCTTCTAAGCCAGAAGAAGCGCCTTTGGAGTGTTCAGAAGCCCCATCTTTCTTTTTTTCTGTCCTCTGTTCGCCTCTCCAGAGCCTCCCCAAAAGCGGACCCCAGTGAGGACTCCCAGCTTACACAGGCACTCCAGAATTCCGGGCACCAGCAAAAGACGTCACAACCGCGACGCCAGAAATCCCACCTCTGCTTGCGAGGGCCTCCGGAAACGCCCATCTTCTGGGCGGCCACTGGCACAGCGCACATGTGCTGGGCAGAGACCTCTAGGTGAGGGAGTTTGTGCACCTAATCCACCCAGGGAAAGGGCGCGTTTCTGGTTCTCTGATAGTTGCAGAGGTGGATGGAGGTGGAAAGGTCAGGGAGAAACTATGTTCTGAAGTGCCAGACCTCCTGGTAAAGGCAACACACCCCTATTTCCATGGTGACCTGTGACAACACTGTGACCCTCAGTTCTCAGTTGCAGGTTATTCAACATGGGTGGATCTCCTTCTAAGCCAGAAGAAGCGCCTTTGGAGTGTTCCACAGGAAAAACCATAGCCTTGACTAGACGGACCTTTGTTGGCAAAGTAATGTCTCTGCTTTCAATAATCTCAGATATGCAGATGAGACAACCCTTGTGGCAGAAAGTGAAGAGGAACTAAAAAGCCTCTTGATGAAAGTGAAAAAGGGGAGTGAAAAGTTTGGCTTAAAGCTCAACATTCAGAAAACGATCATGGCATCTGGTCCCATCACTTCATGGGAAATAGATGGGGAAACAGTGGAAACAGTGTCAGACTTTATTTTGGGGGGCTCCAAAATCACTGCAGATGGTGACTGAAGCCATAAAATTAAAAGACGCTTACTCCTTGGAAGGAAAGTTATGACCAACCTAGTAGCATATTCAAAAGCAAAGACATTGGAGTGTTTCCTTAAAAACTGGAAATTCTTCAAAATCGAAGGGTTAAAAAAGAAGAGACTTAAATTCTACTGTAATAGTGCCAGGCCTTTTGATCAGTTGGGGAATGGAGAAAAACGGCCTCCAAACGAGTCTTTACTGTCTGAGCTACACGGGAAGCCTTGTGGGTTTCAGATTTCTTAAAGGGGATGCACCTAGATTTCCATGGACTGTACTGTAGGTCCTTCATTCTGTACACTCTCTTCCCACTTAGCCAGTTACTGGAACACATGCCCGTTTGGAAGGGGCTTATCCATTCTAAGGGCTTCCCTGGTGGTTCAGATGGTAAAGCATCTGCCTGCAATGCAGGAGACCTGGGTTCGATCCCTGGGTCAGAAAGATCCCCTGAAGAAGGAATTGGCAACCTACTCCAGTACTCTTGCCTGGAAAATTCCATGGAAGGAGGAGCCTGGTAGGTTACAGTCCATGGGGTCGCAAAGAGTTGGACACAACTGAGTGACTTTACTTTATCAATTCTACATTGCTGCAATCTTCCCCAGTCCCTATTAACCCAGTCACTGTTTCTGTACACAATATGGTTCCCACCCCTAGGCCTTCTGAGATCTTAAGTCCATGGACATATACCTACATGAGTTTTTTCTTCAGGACACACAGCTCCTACAGTGGATCTCAGAAGACAGCTCTCTCTCAATTTTGCCATGGGACAGTCACTAAATTCAAGGGCCCCAACTCAGGCTACTGCCAAATAACACTGTTTGCAAACCATCTGCCCCAAGTGACTGTGGATCCACAAATAATTTTCACACCTAGGGCATGAGATCCTGGTGCAAGGTTCCTTCAGATTTTCCTAGGAAGTCTCAGGAAGCAATACAAGTAGGCCAAATTTACACTGAGAGCTGTTCATTGTCCTCCTGCTATTTCCTTTAGGGCATAAAAAGTTAAATAGTAAAGACAGCTTAAACAATAAGACTGAGGGGAGGAATGGAATAGGAAGTTAGGTTAGCAGATGTAAACTTTTATACATAGAATGGATAAACAAGATCCTACTGTAAAGTACAGGGAACTCTATTTAATACCCTATCATAAATGATACTTGAAAAGGATATTTTTTAAAAAGAATATATATGTATAATTGGTCACTTTGCTGTATAGCAGTAATTAACCCAACATTCATGACCCAGATAATCATGATGATGTGTTGACTAATCTAGAGCCAGAAATCTTGGAATGTGAAGTCAAGTGGGCCTTAGAAAGCATCACGACGAACAAAGCTAGTGGAGGTGATGGAATTCCAGTAGAGCTGTTTCAAATCCTCAAAGATGATGCCGTGAAAGTGCTGCACTCAATTTGCCAGCAAATCTGGAAAACTCAGCAGTGGCCACAGGACTGGAAAAGGTCAGTTTTCATCCCAATTCCAAAGAAAGGCAATGCCAAAGAATGCTCCAACTACCGCACAATTGCACTCATCTCACATGCTAGTAAAGTAATGCTCAAAATTCTCCAAGCCAGGCTTCAGCAATATGTGAACCGTGAACTCCCTGATGTTCAAGCTGGTTTTAGAAAAGGCAGAGGAACCAGAGATCAAATTGCCAACATCCGCTGGATCATGGAAAAAGCAAGAGAGTTCCAGAAAAACATCTATTTCTGCTTTATTGATTATGCCAAAGCCTTTGACTGTGTGGATCACAGTAAACTGTGGAAAATTCTGAAAGAGATGGGAATACCAGACCACTTGACCTGCCTCTTGAGAAATCTGTATGCAGGTCAGGAAGCAACAGTTAGAACTGGACATGGAACAACAGACTGGTTCCAAATAGGAAAAGGAGTACGTCAAGGCTGTATATTGTCACCCTGCTTATTTAACTTATATGCAGAGTACATCATGAGAAATGCTGGACTGGAAGAAACACAAGCTGGAATCAAGATTGCTGGGAGAAATATCAATAATCTCAGATATGCAGATGACACCACCCTTATGGCAGAAAGTGAGGAGGAGCTAAAAAGCCTCTTGTTGAAAGTGAAAGAGGAGAGTGGAAAAGTTGGCTTGAAGCTCAACATTCAGAAAACGAAGATCATGGCATCTGGCCCCATCACTTCATGGGAAATAGATGGGGAAACAGTAGAAACAGTGTCAGACTTTGTTTTTTTGGGCTCCAAAATCACTGCAGATGGTGACTGCAGCCATGAAATTAAAAGGCGCTTACTCCTTGGAAGAAAAGTTATGACCAACCTAGATAGTATATTCAAAAGCAGAGACATTACTTTGCCGACTAAGGTCCGTCTAGTCAAGGCTATGGTTTTTCCTGTGGTCATGTATGGATGTGAGAGTTGGACTGTGAAGAAGGCTGAGCGCCGAAGAATTGATGCTTTTGAACTGTGGTGTTGGAGAAGACTCTTGAGAGTCCCTTGGACTGCAAGGAGATCCAACCAGTCCATTCTGAAGGAGATCAACCCTGGGATTTCTTTGGAAGGAATGATGCTAAAACTGAAGCTCCAGTACTTTGGGCACCTTATGCGAAGAGTTGACTCATTGGAAAAGACCCTGATGCTGGGAGGGATTGGGGGCAGGAGGAGAAAGGGACGACCGAGGATGAGATGGCTGGATGGCATCACAGACTCAATGGACGTGAGTCTGAGTGAACTCCGGGAGTTGGTGATGGACAGGGAGGCCTGGCGTGCTGCAATTCATGGGGTCGCAAAGAGTCGGACACGACTGCGCGACTGAACTGAACTGAACCCAACATTGTAAATGAACTATACTTCAATTAAAAAAAAAAAGAACTTTATTGCAAGAACCAGGAAGGCTAGCCTGGAGTTTGAGGAGCGGATAAAGTGGAGGCTGGAAAAATCTGTCAAGACTATCAGGAGACAATCACTAATGACAATGAACAAGGGAAACCTCTGAAAACTGCCAGCAAAGCCAGATCCAGTCCTCTGGCAAAGCTAGGTGATGTCCACACCGTAACCAACCAAGGGGGTGGGGTATGAATTCTTACCAAATGACTGGCGATACTCCAGATAAAGCAAGTGAAAGTGAAAGTCACTCAGTTGGGTCCAACTCTTTGCAACCCCATGGACTATTCAGCCCATGGAATTCTCCAGGCCAGAATACTGGAGTGGGTAGTCTTTCTCTTCTCCAGGGATCATCCCAACCCAGGGATTGAACCCAGTTCTCCCACATTGCAGGCAGATTCTTTACCAGCTGAGCCAGAAGAGAAGCAGAGAAAGCAAGAGAACATAGAAATCTGTTCTCCTTGGTTTGTAACAAAACTGTTGTGGCCTGGGTTCAGTCCCTAGCTGGGAGCTGATATCCTGCAAGCCATGTGATGTGGCCAAAACAGAGAAAGGAACGCAGAATAGATGAAAGACCTAAATATTAAGGTTTAAAAGCACAGTACTCAGAGAAGAAAACATAAGAAAAAGGCTTCATGACAGTGGATTTGTGATAATTTCTTGGACATGATAACAAAGGCACAGGCAACATTAACAGAAATAAACTAGACTACACTAATATTTGAAATTTCTGTGTAAAAAAAATTACTAAGTGGACACAGTGAAAAGACAACCCTCAGAGTGGAAGAAAATATTTGCAAACTATTTAATAACAAGTTAATACACAGAATATATAAGAACTCTAACATCTAAATAACAATAACAATGACCATAATAACATGAAAAAATGGGCAATGGATCAGAAGAGACATTTTCTCAAAGGACTAATACAAACAGCCAACAAGCAGATGAAAAACTGTTCAACATCATTAAATGCAAATCAAAATCACAATGAAATATCACCTCATGTCCCTTAGGATAGTGTTATAAAAAATAAAACAAGAAGAAAATAAAAATATTGCTGAGGGTGTAGAGAAATTGGAAACTTCAAGCTGTGTCAATGTAAAACAGTCTAACTACCATGGAAAACAGCCCCTCAGTTCCTCAAAAAATGTAAATATTGAATTACTATATGGTCCAAAGACTCTGTCTGGGAATATACTTTAAAAGGACTGAAAGCAGGGCCTCAAAGAAATATTTATGCCATCATATTTATAACAGCCAAATAGGGAAAACAACTTAAATGCCCAATGATGAAAGGAAACAGAAAAAGTAGGATGTACAGAAGATGGAGCATTACTCAAAATAGGAATGAAATTCTGACACATGCTGAACATGGAGGAACCCTAAGAACATTATGCTCAGTTAAATAAGCCAGCCACAAAAGAAGAATAACTTGATGACTCTTATATAAGTTACCCAGTGAGAACAATTTATACACAGAAAGCAGAACAGTTGTTGTCAGTCAATGAGAGGGGGGATGAAGAATTGCTGTCTGATGGGTTTAGTTTTATAAGATGGAAAGACTTTTGAATATTTGTGCACAATGTGAATGTATCATTACTACTGAACTTACGCTTAAATATGGTTGACTATAAATTCTATGTTACATGTACTTCATAACAATTAAAAAAATTTTAAACACCTAGATAGCAGTCCATCCCAGTGCTAAATCAGACCAGACTTTGCTTTGAAGTCTTCCCCTGTTTGCAATACTCTTTAGTGTGAACTTCTTGGTGTCGAAGGAGGTGGGAGTTTTGGCTAAAGCCTCTCCCACAGCTGACACATTCATAAGGCCTTTCCCCAGTGTGAACTCTCCGATGTTTAATGAGGCTGGAGTTGTACCTAAAGACTTTCCCACATTCTCTGCACTCATAAGGCTTTTCTCCAGTGTGGACTCTCTGATGAATAATGACAGTGGAGCTGTCCATAAAGAATTTCCCGCATTTGCTACATTCATAAGTTTTTTCTCTGGTGTGGACGTTTTGGTGCCGAATGAGGTGGGAGTTTTGACTGAAGAGTCTACCACATATACTGCACTCATAAGGTCTTTCTCCTGTGTGATTTCTCTGATGCCTGATGTGATTTGAGTTATGCCTAAAGAGTTTTCCACATAAGCTGCACTCATAAGGCCTTTCTCCAATGTGCGCTTTCTGATGCCTCTCAAGTGTGAAGCGGTACCTAAAGAATTTCCCACATTTGCTGCATTCAAAACGCCTTCCCCGAGTGTGAACTCTCTGATGAATAATGAGCCTGGAGCTGTCTACAAAAAATTTCTTGCACACACTGCACTCATATGGTTTTTCTCCAATGTGAACTCCCTGATGTCTTTTGAGCGTGAAGCTGTACTTGAGAATTTCCCACATTCGCTGCATTTATATGGCTTTTCTCCTGTGTGAACTCTCTGATGAACAGTGAGTGTGAAGCTGTCCTTAACGCACTTCCCACACTGGCTGCACTCATAAGGCACTGACCTAGTGTGAACTCTATGGTGTGCAGCGAAGCCAGACTTTTGTGCAGAGAACCTTCCACATCCAAGCTGCTCAGAGAGTCTGGTCTCAGTGTCAGTTTTCTGCTGCTGAACCAGGTGGAACTTTCTGATGAAGGTCTTCCCGCTTTCACAGCAAAGGTTTTTCTGGTGCTCAACAACTATGTGTTCTTGGCTAAAGGTCTTCTCACATTCACTGCACTTGTCATCATCCTGTCCACTTTCAGAGGCTGCCCTGCCCTCCATGTCACTGTGTGGTTTCCCTTCCATGTGAGGGGCCTGCTGCTGGAGAATGCTGGATTGGGCTAGGAACTCCTGCCCTCTCACCCAACATGGCCAGGTCTGATCTGTCACGTGAACACTGTTGTTCTTCACACAGAAAGTCTTTCCATCACCCCATCCAGGGGGTCTCCTTTGATGTGGCTCCTTTGGATGCTGGGAAGGACTCTCCCCACATGCGGACACCTCCTGCTCAGGCTGTGTCCCACCATGCCCAGCCAGGCACAAAGTGTCTTTCAAGAGTGGGCCGCATGTCTTACAGGGGTGAGGCTTCTGGATGCATGGGCCTGGCTTTGGAGTCTTGACCTGTGACCTTGCAGTCACATCATGCTGCTCTGAAAGGGCCACCTCATCCTGGGTGGTATGCCGACAACCTGGAAGGAGAGATGCCAATAAAGGCGATCCCATCAGTGTGTCTCAGTCAGGCCCAGTGATAATCTGTGGGATTGCAGAGGCATGGGGCTAACCCTAAGCCCATGTGAGGAAGGCCTGGGGTGCAGAGTGGAGACTGGGAGGCTCATTTGAGGGCAGAGCCCAGACAACTGACTGGCCAGGGCAGGAGGAAGGGGTATGGTGCAGGGAGGGGAGGAAGGTCTACAGCTCACTTCACAAGGCCTGACTACTGGCAACTGTTCTGTTCAGACCCCAAATGTCTAAATGCAACACGGCAGTTGGACTACAAGGAGTATTTAAGGATGCATGCATATGTTCCACCATTTTAAATGGAGGATATGTTGAGAACACTGCAAAAGGAGCAGTGGAGAGGAATGGATGAGAGCCAGGGCTAAAAGTGAAGAGTCAAAAAATCAATGGGGAAGAAAAGGAGGAAGTGAGGTGTGGACTCTGGCGCACACACTGCTGGATATAGGACACATGCCCGGTGTGACAGGACCCCAGCTCTGATGTCTCACCATTTCCTCACCCCCACGTGCCAGGGTTATGCACTCTTGAGCCTCTCCTGACCTAACGGAAATAACGTCCACCCTGTCAAGCACCCAGGGCCCTCCTATTGCTCAGGGTAAGCAACCACCTGGGCCTGAAGAGACCACTCAAAGAGGAAAGACTGGGAGAGGGATGGGGCCCACTGTATGAAATCCCATACTCTAAAATGATCAATATAAGAACAAAGGAGGGTCTAAACAATCCAGTGGTAGATCAATGAAGTAGAACACTCCCTCTCACCAGACACAAAACTAACTCAAAATGGGTTATAGACTTAAGCATAAGTCATGACACCATAAAACTCCTAGAAAAAAACATAGGCAAAACATTCTCTGACATAAATCAGAAACATTTTCTGACATAAATCAGTCCAATGTTTTCTTAGGTCAGTCTCCCAATGTGACAGAAATAAAAACAAAAATCAAGAAATGGGACCTATTCAAATTTACAAGCTTTTGCACAAAAGAGGAAACCATAAATGAAACGAAAAAACAACCTACAGAATGAGAACCAATTGTGGGAAGGTCAGAGGCACCCCTAGAAAGTGATGAAGAGCAAAGCCTAGCCCAGGATGCTGAGGTGGGAAGGGGGGCCTTACCTATGGAGGACAGAAGTGCAATGTTCTGCACCATCACTTGATAGTACAGGAGTCTCTGAGCCTCATCAAGAAGTCCCCACTCCTCCTGGGGAAATATATGGCCACATCCTCAAAGACCACAAGGCCCTGTAATAAAAATTAAGATAGTTCACCCCATAAGCAGCTGCCTGTGCAGTATTTCCTTCCATTTTGTATTGGTCTACTCTTCATCCACCAATTCCAGGGCCAAACTAACCACCAAATGTGTTTATAGCTCCCCTACCATTTGGAGTCTGTGGTCTGACATGAATGAGCACTCAGTCACTCAGTAATTGTGTCCTACTCTTTATGACCCCATGGGCTGCAGCCTGCAAGGCTCCTCTGCCCTTGGAATTCTCCAGGCAGGAATACTGGAGTGGTTGCTGTAGCCACCCCTGGTAGTGAACCTGGGTCTCTTGCGTCTCCTGCATTGGCACGTGGATTCTTTTACACTGAGCCACCTGGGAACCCCTCCGTGGTCTGAACCACCTCCTTATCGAACTGTCACAAACCAAGTCAGTATTTTAAAAGGCATAAAGGCTTCAGTGTTTCCATCTGTAAAATGGGAATGAAGGATGGTTTCAATTCAGAGGGCTGAGACTGATATCAAACATAAGAAGTACACAATATGTGTCAGTGGTGCCATCCACACAATCAAGGGTTTTGTGTGCACTTTCAGTGAAAATGAATTGGTACAGTTTTGAAATTTGGGTGTGTGTTTTTCCTACTTTTCAAGGTTTTAAGATGTGAGAAGTAAAATTTCACATTGTAAGCAAATACATAAATGTATATTATCATGCAAACCAATGATTAAGTGTCTGGATAAATTTAACTAATTCAATATGTTCATTTCTAATGGCCTACCTACATGTGCATATTTAGAGGGATATTGGTTCATTAGTGTTTAAATCACTGCACCTTACCTTGGATGAGGGGTATCTTCTTACCGCCACCGTTCCTGACCTTCAATGCAGAATAGCTCCTCTAGGCCCTCCTGTGTCTGCTAGCAAACACTCTCTCCCAACAACACAAGAGAAGACTCTACACATGGACATCACCAGATGGTCAACACCGAAATCAGATTGATTATATTCTTTGCAGCCAAAATGGAGAAGCTCTATACAGTCAACAAAGACAAGACCGGGAGCTGACTGTGGCTCAGATCATGAACTCCTTATTGCCAAATTCAGACTTAAATTGAAGAAAGTGGGCAACACCACTAGACCATTCAGGTATGACCTAAATCAAATCCCTTATGATTATACAGTGGAAGTGAGAAATAGATTTAAGGGTCTGGATCTGATAGATAAAATGCCTGATGAACTATGGAATGAGGTTCGTGACATTGTACAGGAGATAGGGATCAAGACCATCCCCATGGCAAAGAAATGCAAAAAAGCAAAATGGCTGTCTGGGGAGGCCTTACAAATAGCTGTGAAAAGAAGAGAGGTGAAAAGCAAAGGAGAAAAGGAAAGATATAAGCATCTGAATGCAGAGTTCCAAAGAATAGCAAGAAGAGATAAGAAAGCCTTCTTCAGCAATCAATGTAAAGAAATAGAGGAAAAGAACAGAATGGGAAAGACTAGAGATCTCTTCAAGAAAATTAGAGATACCAAGAGAACATTTCATGCAAGGATGGGCTCGATAAAGGACAGAAATGGTCTGGACCTAACAGAAGCAGAAGATATTAAGAAGAGGTGGCAAGAATACACGGAAGAACTGTACAAAAAAGATCTTCATGACCCAGATAATCATGATGATGTGTTGACTAATCTAGAGCCAGACATCTTGGAATGTGAAGTCAAGTGGGCCTTAGAAAGCATCACTACGAACAAAGCTAGTGGAGGTGATGGAATTCCCGTTGAGCTGTTTCAAATCCTGAAAGATGATGCTGTGAAAGTGCTGCACTCAATTTGCCAGCAAATCTGGAAAACTCAGCAGTGGCCACAGGACTGGAAAAGGTCAGTTTTCATCCCAATTCCAAAGAAAGGCAATGCCAAAGAATGCTCAAACTACCGCACAATTGCACTCATCTCACATGCTAGTAAAGTAATGCTCAAAATTCTCCAAGCCAGACTTCAGCAATATGTGAACCGTGAACTCCCTGATGTTCAAGCTGGTTTTAGAAAAGGCAGAGGAACCAGAGATCAAATTGCCAACATCCGCTGGATCATGGAAAAAGCAAGAGAGTTCCAGAAAAACATCTATTTCTGCTTTATTGACTATGCCAAAGCCTTTGACTGTGTGGATCACAATAAACTGTGGAAAATTCTGAAAGAGATGGGAATACCAGACCACCTGACCTGCCTCTTGAGAAATCTGTATGCAGGTCAGGAAGCAACAGTTAGAACTGGACATGGAACAACAGACTGGTTCCAAATAGGAAAAGGAGTACGTCAAGGCTGTATATTGTCACCCTGCTTATTTAACTTATATGCAGAGTACATCATGAGAAACGCTGGACTGGAAGAAACACAAGCTGGAATCAAGATTGCTGGGAGAAATATCAATAACCTCAGATATGCAGATGACACCACCCTTATGGCAGAAAGTGAAGAGGAGCTAAAAAGCCTCTTGTTGAAAGTGAAAGAGGAGAGTGAAAAAGTTGGCTTAAAGCTCAACATTCAGAAAACGAAGATCATGGCATCTGGCCCCATCACTTCATGGGAAATAGATGGGGAAACAGTAGAAACAGTGTCAGACTTTATTTTTTTGGGCTCCAAAATCACTGCAGATGGTGACTGCAGCCATGAAATTAAAAGACGCTTACTCCTTGGAAGAAAAGTTATGACCAACCTAGATAGTATATTCAAAAGCAGAGACATTACTTTGCCGACTAAGGTCCGTCTAGTCAAGGCTATGGTTTTTCCTGTGGTCATGTATGGATGTGAGAGTTGGACTGTGAAGAAGGCTGAGTGCCGAACAATTGATGCTTTTGAACTGTGGTGTTGGAGAAGACTCTTGAGGGTCCCTTGGACTGCAAGGAGATCCAACCAGTCCATTCTGAAGGAGATCAACCCTGGGATTTCTTTGGAAGGAATGATGCTCAAACTGAAGCTCCAGTACTTTGGCCACCTCATGCGAAGAGTTGACTCATTGGAAAAGACCCTGATGCTGGGAGGGATTGGGGGCAGGAGGAGAAGGGGACGACTGAGGATGAGCTGGCTGGATGGCATCACGAACTTAATGGACGTGAGTCTGAGTGAACTCCAGGAGTTGGTGATGGACAGGGAGGCCTGGCATGCTGCGATTCATGAGGTCGCAAAGAGTCGGACACGACTGAGCAACTGAACGGAACGGAACAGAACGGAACGGATGTGTGCCTATAATTAAGGTCTGTGACTCAGACTGAGGGTCTAGTACAAAAGGTTGGCGATGCTTCTAAGTCACACAGCAACCTGAAAGTTGCTTGCCTGCTTTTATCCATCACTACGGTTTGAATTTATACAGGGTAGCATTCAACTTATTTTGTCTCTAAACAAAAGAGGTTACACTTTCTATTTGGTCAGCTGTAGATTAAATGTTATTAAGGTGCAGGGATCACATACCAAATTTAATTTGTTTACCCAAGAAGATACACACATAAAGAATTGCACTTAACTACTGAAATACTGTAACAAACAAATTTAAGTGATTTTCTATATTTCAGTGTACTTAGGGTGAGTATTTGATAGTAAATATTTTTAAAACTTGTTGTAAGGAACTAGCTGCATTTTTTGAAAAATTTATACTAAAGTAACGATGGACAGGGAGGCCTGGCATGCTGTGATTCATGGGGTTGCAAAGAGTCGGACACAACTGAGTGACTGACTGAGCTGAAGTGTTTAAATCAGTAACTGTGTCATGTACTCTTAAGTGAATGAGGTGCAGGAAGGCACTGAGCAAGCAAATCAGCTACTAGTCCTTTTGAGCCTGCCTGTAACACAGTAGTCTGGAGGGAGCTGCAGGGAGCCCTGGGCTGGACAGCACACCACCCCTCTTGCTCTCAGGTCTTGAGGAGATGAGGCAGTGCCCTGGTCTGGGACTGGCTGCTCCAGTAGCTCAGGTGACCTCTGCCGTGTTCTACAGGGAGTGGTTTTGAGGGCCTGAGAAGCCTGCAGTGGGGAGAATCTATACCAACTCACCACTCAACCTTCTTCCCAGGTCAGCTCCTGAGTCCACCTGGAGGGATCCTTCTACACACAGGCCAGAATCCATCCTATAGGAGGGCTGCTCCCTCCTACACCCATCTGTGCCTCACCTCCAGTCTCAGGCCTTGCACACCTCACCATGGAGACCATGTGAAACAATAACCTAAGACTCTCTTCCTTCAGTCCACACAGTACACCCTGGCTACAACCTGGTCCAGTCCACATAGTACACCCCTCAGAAAGGACCATGCCAGCGACCTTCCCAATCCTCCAGACCTTTATATTCCTCTACCCAGAAGATGTCTCCATCTTCTAACATCTCCATCTCAAAACGTCTCAGAATAACCATGTCCAAATACAACTCATGATCTCCTCCCTGAATCTCATTCAATGCACAGACTTCCTCATCACCATTCCTTAAATGTTCAGAGGAAAAAAAAATTGGTGGTGGTCTTCTATTCTCTACTCACAGCCATTGTGTTGCAGCAGGAAATTCTGCCAATTCGATCCAATTTCCTGTCACAATTCTCCTGAATTCTTTGACCACGTCCTCCTCACCAGCCTCCCTGCTTCCATACCTCATCCATTAAAACAAACAAACAAACAAAAAAAACAATTTTATACTTCAAGTCTGGATAGGCCCCTAAGTTAGGTTCCTGGATCCAGTGCCAATGGGGTGTGGGGGGTGGGGGGCATCCCACACAAAGCCAAGCAATTCTCAGGTAGCAGCAGGACACTCAAAAATTAAACTTCATTCTGACACTATATACCCGGAAATAGTTAATATTCCACAGGATAAGGATTTTGCCCCACAAAACTTCCCCTGGCACTTTAGATTTCAGTTCCAAGCCCAGACCCTCACTTGAGCTTCTGACTCACAGGGTATAAATCACACATTCCCAAGATCCCTTTCTTGGGTTTGAATAAACTGCTAGTACAGGTCCCAGAAATGAAAAGAACACTTTACTTACTAGATTACTGGTTGATTATAAAAGCGCACAGCTCAAGAACAGACAAGTGGAAGAGAGCTTCCACATTCTCTGGAACTTCACCTCAACAGCACCTCCCTACCTTCCCAACCCGGAAGCTCTCCGAACCCTGGCCTTTTGGGGTTTTTTAATGGCTTCATATACAGGCATGACTGATTCAATAACTGTCTTTGGGGGCTTCCCTGGTGGGTCAATGGTAATAAATCTGCCTGCCAATGCAGGGAAACGTGGGTTCCATCCCTGATCCGGGAAGATCTCACAGGCCTCGGAGGAACTAAGGCCGTGTGGTACAAGTACTGAGCCTACAACTCTAGAGTCTGGGAACCACAACTACTGAGCCCACGTGTGGCAAGTACTGCACAGCCCTAGAGTCCGTGCTCCCCAATATGAGAGGCTACAGCAGGTGAGAAACCTGTGCACGGAACAGTAGTTCCCACCCTCACCCCCGCCGCAACTAGAGAAAGCCCAGTGGGCAGCAAAGAATACCCAAACTGCCAAAAACATCTAAAACTATTTTTAAAATAATAATTGGCTATGGGAGCCAGATTCAACGTCCAGACCCTCTCCTCTCCTTGAAGGCGCCTGAGGTGGGACTGAAACAGGCAGCCCTCAAATCCTAAAATTGGTTCTCCTGGTAATCAGCTCCCATCTTGAGGTGCTTCCACAAGTCAGCTCACTCACATTACAAGACACAATCACTCTCAACACTTAGGAAATTCCAAGTGTCCTGGCAGTTGTGAGTCTACAACTGTGGATCAAGACCAAATACACAAGGGAAATACATTATGATCATCCGAATGAACACATCTATACTGCTTCTAAATCACAATATCACAGGTCCTGTCTTCCTCATTCCCTTCGCAATCTTCCACGATTCCCATCTGCTTAGGATGTCGTTTCAGGTGACAGCTCGTCCCCCTCGGTCCCCGAAAAAAGTGACCCCAAGTTTTCCCAGTGCTCTGGACTCGTGAGCATCTGCAAGCCGTGCACCGTCGCCCCCGAGGGAACTCTCTCCCTTACCCCTGTCCACTGGCTGAAGGGCGACCCCTCACAAGGCTGCCCTCAGTCCTGGACTCCATGGCTGACAGGGCCACTCCGTCCGGATCTGGGACTCGGAGGCTGGAGTCAGGCCGGGTGGGGGCCGGGAGACGGAGAACCCACTGAGCCGGCGTCATCGCCGCGGCTTCGGTCGCCTGTCGTGGGAAGACCGAGGACGGACTGCAGGCACTGCCGTCAACTACGGGCTCAGGGTGCTCGTCCCCCTCGGTCCCCGAAAAAAGTGACCCCAAGTTTTCCCAGTGCTCTGGACTCGTGAGCATCTGCAAGCCGTGCACCGTCGCCCCCGAGGGAACTCTCTCCCTTACCCCTGTCCACTGGCTGAAGGGCGACCCCTCACAAGGCTGCCCTCAGTCCTGGACTCCATGGCTGACAGGGCCACTCCGTCCGGATCTGGGACTCGGAGGCTGGAGTCAGGCCGGGTGGGGGCCGGGAGACGGAGAACCCACCTGAGCCGGCGTCATCGCCGCGGCTTCGGTCGCCTGTCGTGGGAAGACCGAGGACGGACTGCAGGCACTGCCGTCAACTACGGGCTCAGGGGGCCTCACAGCCGCCACTGGGCAGCGGGGCCAAGGCATCTCCTTTCGCTTTCCGCTCCGTCTCTTCGGTGACCACTATGCGACTGAAAACCCCTGAACAAGTGAGCAGCAGGACAGCAGCTCAAAGACTACAAGGCAAACGCCGGAAGTCTCGCCCCCAGGCGATGCGTACGAACGTCTGCGAGGCTCTCTTAAGCTTTTTTGGCTCAGCCTACACCGCCTAGCACTGTAGAGACTTCTGGGTAATGTAGTTTCCGCTGGCGCAACGCCTATCAACTCTAGAGTTGCCTAGAGTCCCTCCGGCGCGCTGGGAAACGGAGTTGCCAGGCTCTTAAGATGTTAAGAAAAGCTGGCACGAATACACAGAGGAACTGTTCAAAAAGATCTTCAGTTCAGTCGCTCAGTCGTGTCCGACTCTTTGCGACCCCATGAATCACAGCACGCCAGGCCTCCCTGTCCATCACCATCTCCCGGAGTTCTCTCAGACTCACGTTCATCGAGTCTGTGATGCCATCCAGCCATCTCATCCTCTGTCGTCCCCTTCTCCTCCTGCCCGCAATCCCTCCCAGCATCAAAGTCTTTTCCAATGAGTCAACTCTTCGCATGAGGTGGCCAAAGTACTAGAGTTTCAGCTTTGGCATCATTCCTTCCAATGAACTCTCAGGGCTGATCTCCTTCAGAATCGACTGAAGACAGAATGGACAGAATTGGATCTCCTTGCTGTCCAAGGGACGCTCAAGAGTCTTCTCCAACACCACAGTTCAAAAGCATCAATTCTTTGGCACTCAGCTTTCTTCACAGTCCAACTCTCACATCCATACATGACCACAGGAAAAACCATAGCCTTGACTAGACGGGCCTTTGTTGGCAAAGTAATGTCTCTGCTTTTGAATATACTATCTAGGGTGGTCATAACTTTTCTTCCAAGGAGTAAGCGTCTTTTATTTTCATGGCTGAAATCACCATTTGCAGTGATTTTGGAGCCCCCCAAAAATAAAGTCTGATACTGTTTCCACTGTTTCCCCATCTGTTTCCCATGAAGTGATGGGACCAGATGCCATNTGAACCTCATTCCATAGTTCATCAGGCACTCTATCAGATCTAGGCCTTTAAATCTATTTCTCACTTCCACTGTATAATCATAAGGGATTTGATTTAGGGCATACCTGAATGGTCTAGTGGTTTTCCCTACTTTCTTCAATTTAAGTCTGAATTTGGCAATAAGGAGTTCATGATCTGAGCCACAGTCAGCTCCTGGTCTTGTTTTTGTTGAATGTATAGAACTTCTCCATCTTTGGCTGCAAAGAATATAATCAATCTGATTTCGGTGTTGACCATCTGGTGATGTCCATGTGTAGAGTCTTCTCTTGTATTGTTGGAAGAGAGTGTTTGCCCTGACCAGTGCATTCTCTTGGCAAAACTCTATTAGCCTTTGCCTTGCTTCATTCCATATTCCAAGGCCAAATTTTCCTGTTACCCCAGGTGTTTCTTGACTTCCTACTTTTGCATACCAATCCCCTATTATGAAAAGGATACCTTTTGGGGGTGTTAGTTCTAAAAGGTCTTGTAGGTCTTCATAGAACCATTCAACTTCAGCCTCTTCAGTGTTACTGGTTGGGGCATAGATTTGGATTACTGTGATATTGAATGGTTTGCCTTGGAAACGAACAGAGATCATTCTCTCATTTTTGAGACTGCATCCAAGTACTGCATTTTGGACTCTTTTGTTGACCATGATGGCTACTCCATTTCTTCTGAGGGATTCCTGCCCGCAGTAGTAGATATCATGGTCATCTGGGTTAAATTCACCCATTCCAATCCATTTTAGTTCGCTGATTCCTAGAATGTTGACGTTCACTCTTGCCGTCTCCTGTTTGACTACTTCCAATTTGCCTTGATTCACGGACCTGACATTCAGGTTCCTATGCAATATCGCTCTTTCCAGCATCGGACCTTGCTTCTATCACCAGTCACATCCACAACTGGGTATTGTTTTTGCTTTGGCTCCATCCCTTCATTCTTTCTGGAGTTATTTCTCCACTGATCTCCAGTAGCATATTGGGCACCTACCGACCTGGGGAGTTCCTCTTTCAGTATTCTATCATTTTGCCTTTTCATACTGTTCATGGGGTTCTCAAGGCAAGAATACTGAAGTGGTTTGCCATTCCCTTCTCCAGCAGACCACATTCTGTCAGACCTCTCCACCATGACCCGCCTGTCTTGGGTAGCCCCACCGGGCATGGCTTAGTTTCATTGAGTTAGACAAGGCTCTGGTCCGTGTGATTAGATTGACTGGATTTCTGTGATTATGGTTTGTGTGTCTGCCCTCTGATGCCTCTCACAGCACCTACCGTCTTACTTGGGTTTCTCTTACCTTGGACGTGGGGTATCTCTTCACGGCTGCTCCAGCAAAGTGCAGCTGCTGCTCCTTACCTTGGACATGGGGTATCTCCTCACAGCCACCCCTCCTGACCTTGAACATGGAGTAGCTCCTCTCAGCCCTCCTGCGCTCACCTTTCTGTACTAGAATATAAATTCCAGGAAGATAGGAATTCTGGTACTTTTAGTCACTTCTGGAAATGCTAGCAAGTCACAACTATGTTTTGATTGAGTGAAGTGTCCTTCACCTTTACTAAAGGTTCATTACCACCAAAGATACTTAAACATCTCATAGTGTGTATACATACACAAATAGATAGGTATCGATATATGTTGTGGTGGTTGTTTAGTCGCTGAGTAGTATCCGACTCTTTCATGACGCTGTGAATTGTAGCCCACCAAGCTCCTCTGTCCATGGGATTCTGCAGGAAAGGAAAAAAAGTGGGTTTCAATTTCCTTCTTAGGGGATCTTTCCGACCCAGGAAGATCCTTCCTGAACCGGCATCTCCTGCACTGGCAGGCAGATTCTTTATCACTGAACCACCATGGAAGCCCGTATCGATACATACACACATGTATAGAGATACACTATATATGTACACATTCACTGTATAGGCAGTACATGCACACACATACACCTGGAAGGTACATTAAATATATTAAGAACATGGTCAATAGTAAACACTGGGTGTTCCTGGAATAAACATGCCGCATCCTGGGAAGTTTACACTGGATCCTAACTCACCCTCTATCCCATTAGCTTATTTTCTTAGATGTTTACACTGGGGCACATGCATCCTGATTGTTATCACTTCTCACTGTAAGGATACATATACAGATGCAGGCAATAGAGGCCTTTGCCTATTTCTCCGGAAAGAATTAAGTGGCACTGTCATTTTACCCACCCCAAATCGGGCCTCTGCTGGGGCACCCATCTGCTGCTGGTGCGGTTATTATCACCACCTGAATCACCCCAGGCTTGCTGCCAGCTCCCCGCCTCACCAGTTTCCCTTCCTTTCATATTGACTGGTTCCCCTCTCACCAGTTAATATGAGTGAAGCCCAGGGCCGGCTCCACCAAGACCTTAAATAAAGCCACTCCCACATCTCCATGGCAATAATCACCCCCTTAGACAACACTCTCTATGCTGTCCCACTGCGTCCTCACTTGCAGGAGGCACGTGCTGTGTCAAAAGGAACTACACAAGCTCGCACGAATACAAATCAACTCAGACCTGGATACTGCAGCAGACTGGGTTGATTTTATACCCTGCTCAGCTCCCACTCGCAGTTTCAGAAGCATCCAGGAGTGCCAAATGGGTTTAGGAAATGTGATTTTGGTGCAAGGAAGAGAGCTAAAAGTTGAGAACTCTGCTGAAATGAGGGCCCTGGGGAAAGTGGTTCAGAAAACTCGACCCTGTGGCCAAAAAATACAGGAAAGCAACTTTTTTTTTTTTTTTTTGCAGAGATAGGATTCCACAGCTTCCTATGTGTGGGTGTGGAAATGAAGTTGACACATCCTCATGGTGTTGGAATCTTCCAGAGGAAAGCCAGTAACATCACAATGGTCCCAGATCAGAGATACCTCTCAGGCACCTGTTAGACACAAATTCAAAAGTCCTCCCTAGAAACTTGTCATCCACCCAGCACACCGGACTCCTACAGAAGAATAATGTCTAGAAAAGATGATTTCACAAAGTGTATAGATCATTGGGAAAAAAGTCTGCTCCCCCCAAAGAGTCAGCAAGCAAACCCAGTAGGTTTGTTTAGCACTGCTAATTCAAATAAGTTTAAATTTGTTAAAGAAATGGTTAAAAGGAAAGACTCAATAAGCGTGGAATGCTATGAAAATAAATGAGTAGATCAAGAAAAATGCAGTAAAACTTCTAGAAATGAAAAACAAAACCATTAAAATTTATCAGAGCATCCTAGTTCTATGAAATTGGGCGAGAAAAGGGATGGAGCATCCCAGGGCTCTCTGGAAGGACTGGAAATGATTGCATTACATTAAAGGGAAACATAACCAGGAGAGCACTTTGCCCTAGTTCTAGTGACAAGAAGACACAATAATTCTCTCAAAAGCCCCAGGGGCATTATCCTAACACAAAAACGACATGGGAGGATCCTAACTCTTCTGATTTACACACCTTCCTGTCATAGTGCTTCCCTGGCGGCTCAGATGGTAAAGCGTCTGCCTGCAATGCAGGAGACCTGGTTCAATCCCTGGGTGGGGAAGATCCCCTGGAGAAGGAAATGGCAGCCCCCTCCAGTACTCTTGCCTGGAGAATCCCACGATGGGGGAGCCTGGTGGGCTGCAGTCCATGGGGCCGCAGAGAGTCGGGCACGACTGGGCGACTTCATTTCTTTCTCTTTGTCATAGTGCAGTGCTCTGCCTAGAGGCTCCCTGGTGGCTCAATGGTAAAGAATCTGCCTGCAGTGCAGATTCTTGGTGACTAAACCACCAGCCACCACCTCATGAACACACTGGCATCCTTGGAAGAGGTGCTAGAGACAGCAGAGAGTATGAAAAGGCCAGAGGGTTTTCTGGGTCACGTCATTAGGTGGAAGAAGCACTATTTTTTTTCTTTTCCTCTTACATTAAGCACTGAAGATAAGTATGACCCTGGAACTTTTTACTTGGAGTTTAGATAACAAGGTAGACTCAACAAGACATTTTTGAGGCCATATCTTTGGCGTTGACCTGTGGTTGGAAGTGAAATATAAAACTCTCTGTTCCTATCCAGCGCTCCAGAATTCTAGCAATCAGTGAGCACTGACCGGCCCCCTGGGCTCCACTTTCCCATCGGGAACTTCCTTCTTCTGAGCTTAATAAATCTTTGTCACATTATTACCTAACCTGAAACATGCCTCCAGAATGCCTTGTAAAAGGAAAAATGGCCACAAAATCAGAATCTGAGAAAGGGTGCACAGAGCTCCTTCATGAAAGTTTTTTTTAAAAAATTATGAAGTAGATCTCTCTTTGGTTCCCCTGAAACGGGCAGTATTTCCAAGGGACAAGATCTCAAAGAGTGTACTCTTTTTTTCTGAAATTGGTTTCTGAAGTTTAATCTTTCTTGGACCACATGTGCCAGAGTAAATATTCTATCACTTCATACATGATCACTGGTTTATTCTAGCTCTGAACATGGAATCAGTCAACAAAGGGAAGCAGCTTTGCCAAAATTCAGTAATGTATACTGTTTGCAACAGTAACAAAAGTAACACCCCAAACCACCAGGAATAAACTTTTACTTGTAAAATTTTTGAGAGTGATAATTTTGTAGGGAAAAAAGTCTCCATTAAAATTCATGTGTTAGTTTAGAAATTGCAACGCAGCTATTTTAGGCCCTTTAATCCTCTTCTCCATCATTCAGTAGCTCTGAACTATTTAAATACCTCTAACAAGCAAAATTAAAGAGGAAACTGCTAAGTTACTTCAGTCATGTCCAACTCTGTGTGACCCCACAGACGGCAGCCCACCAGGCTCCCCGTCCCTGGGATTCTCCAGGCAAGAACACTGGAGTGGGTGTCATTTCCCTCTCCAACGCATGAAAATGAAAAGTGAAATTGAAGTTGCTCAGTCGTGTCTGACTCTTACCAACCCCACGGACTGCAGCCTACCAGACTCCTTCATCCATGGGATTTTCCAGGCAAGAGTACTGGAGTGGAGTGCCATTGTCTTCTCCATAAAGAGGAAAAACTTACGATAAAAACTGACTAATGGTTTTGCAAGGAAAGTGCAATTTACTACCAATTTACTACAAGGAATAAAGAGGATATAAAACAGGAATGGCCAATTACATTTTCAGGGTATTGTGCTTGATAAATTAGCACTATAATAAAACTTCAGAAATCACAGCTAGAGTTACCAATAATAAGACATACACCAGAGTGCATGATTTTAGAAATTTTAAATACTTTCACAGTTTTATTTTCTCTCCCCATCATCAAGAATTCATTAACCTAAGTGTTCTAAAGGAATCCAAGCTATAAATGATACATATTTTGGACATGTCACATAAAACTTTTTGAAAGCACTGTGAGGAAATGAAGATTTTCATTTAAGACCATTATAAAATGAGCTTGAGTGGGGCAGCTAGTGAGGTGAATCAAATGAGACTAATCTTTAAAATAAAATGTCCATGTACGTGTTTAAAAAAAAAATCTTATTCCTATTTTCATGCTTATAAAACAAAAATCATCCTGGTACTAATTCTAATTCACAAAGTGACCTGAATGATTCCATATGGAAATATCTTTATGAAATATCTGCATTCCGTACCCTGGATACATTCAAATATCCCTCAAACCACCTGGATAGCCTCACGAAATTTACCAAATTCACTGCTTTAACATTTATAGTAATCTATTGGTAGAGTTTCTTGTGTTGGGAGACTTTTATTTAGCAATGCAACATGAAATAGAAAAAATAGAAAACTGGTTTAACTGTAATTAAGATATGCTTCTAAAATTACATCTTAAATATTCACTGAATTGGAACATTTTTCCACATCATGCAGAGTCTAAAAGCCTATAAGTAATGAGCAAATTGATCTTTTCCTATAAGCACAGATTAGACAAAAGTGCGATATGGTGAACACAGCCACAGCTTAGTATTGAAATGATGACGAGGCCTTACAGAAATCAGGAAGAAAGTAAATGCGACAAGTTTCCTTTCTGTTTGCTTTCAGGGCTGACCTATTGCTCCGGACTAGGAGAATAATTATTACAGAATGAGTCACATAGAAAACACAGGCAAACAGAAGAACACTGAGAATGTAAGTACGTGTTATTCTTTCACTGGTACCTAACTTTAAGGCAAAGACATAAAAATTGTATAGTAAAAACTGTCCCCAAAAGATCAATTCCTGAATGTGACTGTATTTCCTTAAATAACAATCATAGAAGCTTTTGGAAAGCCCTCAAATTACTCAAACCCTGAGTTTTTTAAAGCAATTATTCCATTATATGGAAAAACCATATGGAATTATAAAAACCATATAATGGAATTATATGGTTTTAAATTAGATGCACAAAAAACTGAGGTCTTAGGAAGTTACTTATTAGTATTTATCAAATGCAAAAATCATAAGCAAAGCAACACTTTTTTAGAGCTGAGTGACTGACACACACATACACATAAAGAAGTAAAGGTGAAAGAATTACGAGAAGAAATTTATAGAACTGAAGTCAAAGTAAAGCTACCTCAGAAGGTAGGATTAAGCCTTTTCTTTTTAAGTCACTGGCATCCTTAAAGACAGACAAGCTTTTGACAGCATCTCTGCTTGTTCAAGGCTCCACCCCAAGGAGTGTATTTGTCATGTAACAATATTGACTCTAGGTCAGACTCCAACCGCTAAGGACACGTCTCCTTAATGCACGTGAAACCCTTCTTTCATAAACAGCCAAAGGAGTTGCCAGAGCCGAACATATTTGTTTAAATGACCCCTGTTTCCCACCTTCCAAATTCATTAGCAGCAAATCACTTCAATGGCAAGTTCTAAGGATTCATGAGATTATTCCCTTCAGACTCCAAAGAATGATGTCCATGTTCCCCTTAAAAATACTCATCTCCTTCTGGGTTTGCTGGGTGGCTCAGTGCCAAAGAATCTGCCTACCAATGGAGGAAACATGGGCTCGATCCCTGGTCTGGGAAGCTCTCACATGCCACGGAGCAACTAAGTCTGTGTACCGCAACTTCTGAGCCTGTGCTCTAGAGCCTGTGTTCCACAGCAACAGAAGCCACCACATAAGAGGCCCGTGTTCCAGAGAGTCGGCCCCACTCTGTGCAACGAGAGAAAAGCCGACATGGCAACGAAACCCAGCGCACTCAATAAATAAGCGAAACTTTTTTTAAAATATCCATCTTCTAAAGGATAGAGTTCATGCGGAAATAATTTATCTACTTTGCATGTTCATATGTTATAAATTACTTTTTGTATAATTCTTATGTTCTTTTGGAGAAGGCAATGGCACCCCACTCCAGTACTCTTGCCTGGAGAACCCCTTGGACGGAGGAGCCTGGTGGGCTGCAGTCCATGGGGTCGCCAAGAGTCGGACACAACTGAGTGACTTCACTTTCACTTATGTTCTTTATTCTCATTTTCATACCCAAATTCTCTCTCGTTTTATTAACCCCCTCCCTCTAGGCCTGCATGATCTTAATTCCCCTACTGGGGATTAAACCTGGGCCCGGCAGTGAAAGCACCAAACCCTAACCACTGGACTACCAGGAAATCCCCATAAGTTACTTTTTATTCCTCCTTCCCTCTGAGCTCCACTTACACGAAGATCTCAAAGGATTTCCGACTGTGGGCCTTTATTCAGGGACAACAAAAGACTTGAATGACTGTGAGACTAGGATTCTTTCCAACTTAGGCCATGGGATAACATTTCTGATAGGAAGAAATACAAGGTGGTTCTATAAAACAAGGGCAGAGAGCTAAATGCTAAATTCTAAAGCTGTGGGACCTTGAAATGGCTACACTTAGAAGCTTGAGCATTCAAGCAATATTGTTTTTAACCTCAGTCTATGGGTGCCACAAAGGGGTCCTCTAATTAAGTTCAGTATATGAATGAGACCTCTGTTAGTCATCAGTCATGTCCAAACTCTTTGAGATCCCATGGACTGTGAGCTGCCAAGCTCCTCTGTCCATGTGATTCTCCAAGCAAGGATACTGAGTGGGTTGTCATTCCCTTCTCCAGCGGATCTTCCCAACCCAGGTCTCTTGCATTGCAGGCAGATTCTTTACTATCTAAGCCACCTAAAATTATATGTGTATAAGCAATTATTTTCCTACAGAGAACATTGGTAGATTTCATCATCTAGACTATGTAATTTATTGCCCAAATCACCAGACTTTTTAAAGTAAAGGGGGATGTTCTCAGTTAATATGCTCAACAACAGGCTTAACCTGAGAATTTTCTGGGCAAACTGAGAATATAGTCACTTTACTCATGACCCAAGAAAGTAATACATTGCCGCACCAGGTAATTTGGCTTTCCATTACTTCAATCCAAGTGACATTCATGAATTTTGATTGAAGGCAATTGATTGTTATACAACAAGTGTATTCTACAAGTGTCTTGGCTACATGTCAGAGAGCCCTGGAAACCATTCAGCTGCTTCTCTTCTCCTCTAAGCCCTACCACCTGCATTCGATGCTGGTTGTTGTTTTGTGCTCTGCAGTTACTGCTAACCCTGGATTCAGGAAATGGTGCGGTCCTGGAAATGTACGTCTTCGTACAAAGAGATTCTTTCTTGTGCTTTAGAAGCACTTCTTTTCCTCATCCTCCTAAATGGATAAAAATTACCAAGGTTTGGTAATGCGTCTTCCTCGCTACACTTTCCCTTGAGATACATCTAATTGTATCTACAACATCAAATATATCAATGATTGGGTCACAGTCTTTGATCCATATCAGAGTCCCTAATTCTAGACTCAGGAAATAAGTCCAACCTAGAGGTAAATCTGCTTCCTCTTCACTAGTCCCTAGAAGGAATAGAAAAAAAAGTTTCTATCAATGAACTGATGAAGTAATTCAAGTCTGTAACTGATGAAGTAACTCAAATCTGTAGTATTAAGACTTCCAGGTGAAGCTGAAGAATAAGTTTTAAAATAGTGGAAAAACCTTTATGTGTTTGTTAGTGAAGTGCTTGTGTGATATAACAGAAACCTCTTTTAGAGAAGCTGAATATTGGTCTGTGACTCTAATTAAGAATGTGACTAGAATTAGGATTTTTAATTTAGAATTATAATGTATTTGGCTGTGAAAAATATTTGTAAGATTAATATAACCTGAATTGCTAATCAGTAACTTTAATTTGTGATATTTACAAGAATTGCTAAAGTGCTTAGAAAAGTTTGGGTAATTATGTTGGCAAATGTACCCTGCTGAACATTTTAAAAGTTTAAAAGAATTAGATGGACTAATATTAAATTTGTAAATGTAAGTAAAAATACTTAGAAGAATTTCATTAAAGAAATTTGTAAAGGGGGCTATTTCATACATCCATTTTAGCCTATTGAAATGTAATCTATCTGATTTAGGTCAGTTTAATTTGATGATACTTATTTTACTCAAACAGCAAGAAACAAGTTCTAGGACTTCCCTGGTGGTGCAGTAGATAAGAATCGGCCTGCCAATGCAGGGGACACAGGTTCCATCCCTCGTCCCAGACGCTTTCACGTGCCGCATGAACAGCTAAGCCTGTTCACCACAGCTGCTGAGCCTGTGCTCTAGAGTGCAGAAGCCGCAACCACAGAGCCGGCGAGCGCACCCCAGAACCTGTGCTCTACAAGAGAAGCCGGGGCAGTGAGACGCTCACACACTGCAACAGAGAACAACCCCTGCGCACCGCAACTAGAGAAAGCCCTCTTAGAGCAACAAGGACCCAGAGCAGCCTAAACAAATAAAAATTTTTAAAAAGAAACCAGTGCTAGATATCTGATTACAGCATTATGCTTATAGTTTAAAATATCATCTTGTACACTTCATTGGTTAAGAGGATAGGTATATTTCATGTGATTTTTTTTCTTACTATAATAAAAAAGAAATTAAAATAGATTTTGAATTTTATGCCAAACTTTCCTGTGCTCAGCCGCTTCAGTCATGTTCGACTCTTTGTAACCCCATGACTATAGCCTGCCAGTTTCCTCCGGCAGGAACCTTGCCAGATTCTCCAGGCAAGAATACTGGAGTGGGCCGCCATTTCCTTCTCCAGCCAAACTTCTCTATTCAAAACCAAATTATTTTTGTATACTTCATACAAACAAACAAAATTTGTATATTTTTAAACAAACTTTTCGAACTAGGAAGAACTAGGTGTTTACATTTTACTTTTAATACAGTATCAGTTAAACCCCAAGAAATGGGAAATGATTGTATTTGTACACAAAAGCCCCCATACAGCTAAGTGACTTTCATAGAGAAGCAAGTTCTGTACCATCGATAGTATATTCTAGTGCTTACTATATGCTATGTACCATTCTAAATATTTTTTCTCAATTATTTTATATAACCTTCCATAGATCCTATAAAGTGAGTCTTACTGTTTCCACTTCACAAGGAAGACGACTCAAGTACAGAGAGGTTAGGTAATTTGCAGGAGTTAGAAGTATATGTACTAATCATCACACTAAATTTGAACTCAAACCAAAGGTGAATCTACAAAATACCCTCTTCACCAGAGCAGCAGGACACTTCCTCTTGAGGATGAAGCCTAAACTCCTTAAAATAGTATTCAAGGTCCTGGGTAAATCAAATAGCCCCCAAACAACTTTTCAAACCTATTGTTTATGAGTTGCTCAGATGTATCTGACTCTAGCCAGGGGTGGTTCCACTAAATATCCAACAAACATATTTTGGAAATTCTTTATCACTGTCTGCATCTGGAAACCTTGCTGTCTAGCATCAATCTGAGCATTTTCATGACTAGCAATCTCTATTTCCTCTGAAAAATAATAATAGCTGATACCTATACTACTTGTTCAGTTGCTCATTTGTGTTGGACTCTTTGGGACCCCATGGACTGCAGCATGCTAGGCTTCCCTGTCCTTCACCATCTCCTGGAATTGCTCAAACTCACGTCCATTGAGTCAGTGATGCCATCCAACCATCTCATTCTCTGTCACCCCCTACTCCTCTTGTCCTCAATCTTCCCTCATCAGGGTCTTCTACCCATCCATTATGGCATGTTCTTCTCATGCGGATGATTAATTTTTAGTGTGGGTTTGTGCATCATGAGAAACACTGGGCTGGATGAAACACAAGCTGGAATCAAGATTGCCGGGAGAAATATCAATAACCTCAGATATGCAGATGACACCACCCTTATGGCAGAAAGTGAAGAGGAAGTAAAAAGCTTCTTGATGAAAGTGAAAGAGGAGAGTGAAAAAGTTGGCTTAAAGCTCAACATTCAGAAAACGAAGACCACGGCATCCAGTCCCATCACTACATAGCAAATAGATGGGGAAAAGTGGAAACAGGGTCAGACTTTATTTTGGGGGGCTCCAGAATCACTGCAGATGGTGACTGCAGCCATGAAATTAAAAGACGCTTACTCCTTGGAAGGAAAGTTATGACCAACCTAGATAGCATATTCAAAAGCAGAGACATTACTTTGCCGACTAAGGTCCATCTAATCAAGGCTATGGTTTTTCCAGTGGTCATGTATGGATGTGAGAGTTGGACTGTGAAGAAAGGTGAGTGCTGAAGAATTGATGTTTTTGAACTGTGGTGTTGGAGAAGACTCTTGACAGTCCCTTAAGGAGATCAGCCCTGGGATTTCTTTGGAAGGAATGATGCTAAAGCTGAAAATCCAGTACTTTGGCCACCTCATGCGAAGAGTTGACTCATTGAAAAGACCCTGATACTGGGAGGGATTGGTGGCAGGAGGAAAAGGGGACAACAGAGGATGAGATGGCTGGATGGCATCACTGACTCGACGGACATGAGTTTGAATGAACTCCGGGAGTTGGTGATGGACAGGGAGGCCTGGCGTGCTGTGATTCATGGGGTCGCAAAGAGTCAGACACGACTGAGCGACTGAATTGAACCAAACTGACTGAATCTTCACTCTTCAATCAGATCATTAGTAACCTTACAGCAGAGATAATGTATTCAATGTCTTTGTTTTCCCATGGTATGGCTTACCATCCTGAACTGCAACTGTCCATGGAGTCTGTCTACCTCAATAACTGACCATGTCTTTTTCATTTTCCTCTCTTTAATGTCAGGCATAGTGTTTGCTACATAATCAGGCTCAATGAATATTTGCGTGCTCAACTGTGTCCAACTCTTTGCAACCCCATGGATTGCAGCCTGCCAGACTCCTCTTCCATGGGATTTTTCAGGCAAGAATACTAGAGTGGGTTGCCATTTCCTCCTCCAGGGGATCTTCCTGACTCAGGGGTCGAACCCATGTCTTCTGTGTCTCCTGCATTGGCAGGCAAATTCTCTTCCACTGAGCCACCTGGGAAGTCTGTATAAAAGGCTTACTGGTTTTCAAAGTTGAGCTCAAATCATTATTTTTATTCAAATTCCTAAAGAAATTATTTCTGTGAATTCATTTCAAATGAAAACTCATCATTTTTGAAATCCCTTCCTATTTTGCCCACAGAAACTCAGACTTTATCAAAAAATTCACCTGCTTGAAAATATTTTGAAATAGTATGATCTCAACTTATTTCAAATTTTATTTTTATAGGGCTTGCATCTCATTAGCTAATTTTCTGTTGTTAAAGATTTTTCTGTTCTGAAGTTTTAAGGATTACACATAGTTTTCACAGGATTAAAATTTTTTACAGAAAACCCAAGTCCAGTCTTAAAATGTTGAGTGAATTATTGCCTAAATTTAAATGAGAAAGTAGTTGCACATCTTAGTTTATAGGTGTGAAAAATGATGGAAATAGCTTCCTGCTATGCTTAGCAGTAACGTTTGCCATTGAATGAGAGAATATCTGTGAAATACCTTTGAATTCTTTGGAGGGGAGTTCCTGCAAGGTGATTAATAAAAACTCATAGTGTTACGATACCTTGTTTTCAATAACTTCCTTAGTTTTAATATATTATAGGAATTCTTGGTTTGGATTACTTTCATACCTACAGTGAATACATATTTTGTTTGCCAAGAAAAGGAAGTACATTATGTGAAATAATTTATACCATAATGGAGGACAGCAGCTTATATGAGTGTAGGGGTAGAACTGTGAATCATCTCTTGTGTGTTTCTAGTGTTTCTAGCTAAATAGAGGCAATCCGCCCAAGAGAGAGAGAAAAAAAAAAATTCTACAAACCACAAATTCCATCCAATCACATAAAGACAAATCAGCCTTCAGGCAAATCAAATGTCTTCATTTAAACTGTACCTGGATTTGGCACTCTGCCCACCTTTCTCAAATCTCTTAACAATATGCTTTCACAAAGAGTTAAAGCCAAGCATACTGAAAGGCACTCCCTCTGCAACACTATTTTTTAAAAACAGGGAACTCTTTAGCCCCGGGAAGACCTGGGGAAAGAAAAGTTCCTTTCAGAGTCTGCACCATGTGAATACAGGATTAGTGGGTGGGATTGAGGTGTGCTCAGGTGCATAAATAGAGGCGTGGGCTGCCAGCATACTAGGAAGCTTGGACTGCATCGAGGCTGCCTGGCTCACACAGACAGGTGGGTGGGGAGATCCAGGTAAGGCTCCTGACAGCATTGTTAGACTGGGCACCTGTTAGAATGAGCTTTGGCCTCTGGTTACCATGTAAAGGTGTAGGCAATTCACAGGCAGAGGAGTGCGGGGAAGTTCCAGGAGCAGCAAAATGGAATTTGGAGAGGGAATTGATGGAATATCCACCAGAGGCTTCCTGGAACCTCTCTGTGGAGCGATGTTCCTGAGCTGATTCAAGGTAATGCTTTCTCCTCCAGAAAACAAGAGGTTTAAGAGTGAGCCAACTCCTGGAGTTTTCAAGCCTGACACACAGCCCAGGGTCTCCTGTCTTGGTTACTGAGCCCTGATCACCATCTAAGGCTTATTTCTTTCTTACTGGCAAAGCAAAGACCCACAAGACTGTGAAACGTCAGCTTAGATTAGCTGCTGGGGATTACAGATCAAAATATTATTGCAAATCAAGAAATAGCTTTCCTTCTGTGTCTGATATAAAGATATCCTTATTGCTTATTCAGTCTTTAAATTCATAGGACAGAATGTAAAAGGAGCCATCTGGTTACTTTCCTAAACATTTATGAAAAAGGACACTGAAACCTCCTGCAAGGCATTCATTGATGAAGACAGAGATATAATGAGCAGTGAAAAGTGCTGGTTTCATACTGTCTGTGTGTGTCTCCAAATTATCAGTGTCCTCCATGTTTAGCTTTGTGTTTTGAGGTGGTTTATGCATGCAATTTGCAGATCACAGTCAATTCAGGACTAAAAATTGATGTGTTGAAAACAGTATAGTGACTCTCAGAAAATCTTGTTTGTACAGCAGGAGTTATATTAGGCTCTCTTGAGTCATTCTGCCATAAAACATGTATAAGGTATCAGTAGTTCCAATCTGAAAGCTGCAAAGCTATAACAGGAGGTCCTAATAGCCATTTGCACAACAAGAATTGTCAGTGAATTACATACTTCACCACCTGTTTACTACTATTTTTGCTAATATACATTTGTTGCCGTACATAAAATATAAAATCAAACGTTTGTCGATAAATTTTAAGTCATTACTTGCATGATATTTTCTGAATCAACCATTATCCTGAATAGTGTAATTATTTTCACATAAGGATTCTTGGTTTTTAGTGTTGTTGACATGAAAAAGAAGTCTTTGTAACAAAATGGCTAGAAGACTTGTAGCACAGTTAGGGTGCTTGTGCAAAATACTAGATACAAAAATTGTTACTGGCATTTCCGTATCTTTATGGATATAGAAAATGAAGACAGTGTATCCCTGTTTTTTGCTTATGTCTTTTTTTGTGAGACATTGCATGGCTACTACATACACAATAGACATAGACAATAATTGGTCAGATTAATACAAGGCATCATCTGGATTTGGTAATTTAGCAATGCCTTTTTTTTTTTTTTTTTCCATTGGCTAATGCTTAACAAGGGCTTCCCCAGGTGGCTCAGTGGTAAAGAATCCACCTGTCAATGCAAGAGATGTGGGTTCAATCCCTGGGTTGGGAAGATTCCCTGGAGAAGAAAATGGCAACTCATTCCAGTATTCTTGCCTGGGAAATTCCATGGTCAGAGGAGCCTGCAGGCTACAGTCCAAGGGGTCTCAAAAAAGTGGGACATGACATCATGACTAAACAGCAACGCTTAACACAGGTTTCCCCTCAAGCTATCAGAATATGAGAAAGTTTACCCCTTAAAGACACTGAACGTTGATGGTCCATCCTGTTTCTCTTGCAGAGTTCATTTAATTTGAAACACACCAATATTAGAGTTAGGTGTTTCTTTTTAACCAACTTCAGTCTTTGGCTTTACTAGCATCCCAAGTCTCCAGCTTTGCACGTCATGGTCCCTGGATAGCCCTCGTGATTCGTTAGTGCAATTCACTTTGCTAGCTCATTTACTTCCTCACTCACTCATGGACCTTACCTTGCTATTCTCTTTCCCATTCAAAAGTATCTGCTTTGAAATAGTACAACATTTCTTAATATTTAAATTTGGAATACTGGAAAGAAAAACAAATTAACAAAGAGACATTTATGAGGTTGGTCTCTCTGTGTGATGAGTCCCATAGAATATTTTATGAGATAAAATAGAAACATTTTGTGCACAACCACCTACCTATACAGGCCCACACTAAGCATCAAAGAATTAGTTCACTGGAAGAAACTTCCACTTAACAAGTTCAGAACCAATATATCTAGAGTTTGAGTAAATGTTACACTAGGGAGAGAGCTGTGTGTGTGCAAGCCTTTAGTTAAAAGATAAAGTTGGGAGTTTCTAAATGAAATAAATCATTTCACTCAGATCTTATTTTTCAATGGCAGTGTCCCCATTTTAACAAAATGTTAAAGAAATATGTATGTTTAGGGCACCTTTTTCCAATGGGAAGATGGGAGCCAGCATTGCAAAATGGCAAGATCCAAAAGCCTTGGTTCTATGCCCATCTCATTGGTCTTCATTTCTCTGAATTTCAGATTCTTCATCTACAAAATGAGACACTGGGGAGGTGGGGAAAGAGGATATAACTCCTAAGGAGTCTTCTACTATGAAGCTTTTAAGAAAAATATAAAATTTAAAAGCAAATTCCCTTAACTATAAGAATATTACATCTATCTCCTAATTTTCTTAAAATATATCTGTATCTATTTCTACATTGTATATTTCTATGGAGATCTTCATCAGTATATTTTTTTTCTATACAGATCTTATATAGAGGTGGATAGATAGAAATTTATACTATGCATTCTTAGGAAAGTTCTGTGGAAGGTATTTTTTCACTCCAATTGCTTGTGTTCAATCTCATCTAAGCCTCAATTCTTGCTGTGTCCCATGGTTGGGTTGCAATCTAAAGATTTTGAAAAATTGCTAATTTCTTTTTGTTTTACTGGCTTCTTGCTAATTTACTTGTTTTCCATATCAGATTTGCCATGGAGAAGATTCCAGTGTCAGCATTCCTGCTGCTGGTGGCCCTCTCCTACACTCTGGCCAAAGACACCACAGTCAAACCAGGAGCTAAGAAGGACACGAAGGACTCTCAACTCAAACTGCCCCAGACTCTCTCCAGAGGTAAGAGTCACATTCTTGTTGGCCTCCAATTATACTTAATTGGGAAGGATTTAACTCTCAGAGCTGAGATCTGTGTGAACATATTTTCGTACGTGTTCTTTCTACCTTTATCAAAATTTACCATTATTTCTGTTTTCTCTAGAGGATTTTGCTCTTCTTTAGTATCAAGTATATAATGATCTCAGTTTTACAACTGTTTATCAACAGCTCTGGGTCTGAAAACATAACAGTTTTAGATACACTGGGTTTTTTTTGTTCTAGGTTGGGGGGACCAACTCATCTGGACCCAGACATACGAAGAAGCTTTATACAAATCCAAGACAAGGTAAAGACAAGCTTTAGGGAACTCTCTCAAAGCTCTCAAGAGAGCCATCTAGCGATCTTTAGTGACACACAAAATCCTACTCGTTAAACGTGACCCTATGTCTCTTTGTCTCTTGAAGCAATAAACCCTTGATGATTATTCACCACTTGGATGAATGCCCACACAGTCAAGGTAATTTATACTTCTAAATATAATTTCTTTTATAGGTTTATAGCTTTAGGGGGAGGGTCCAGATTCTCATCTTTATACCCTTAGCACCCAGCACAGTTGAATTAAAAAGAATATTTCATGTAGTAAACACATATTCTGAAGTAACTTCAACTATTTCCACATTTTGTGTTAACCACTGGCTCACAGTTTGAAAACACCAGCTCTAGAATTCATCCCTGACTTCTTGCTTTGTCTTTTATCCCACATTCATTACATCAACAAATACCAAAGCTTTACCTTCACAGTATGTCCAGAGGCCAGCACCAGCCTCCTGTGCACACCATCTGCGCAATCACACAGGACACAGTGCTTCAAAGGCTCCTATGTTTGTTGTAAAGATCAGCTGTTGCCATCTTAAAAGTCATAGTAATTATTGAACAAAGGGCTCCATATTTTCATTTGGCACTGATGATGGTGGTTTAGTTGCTGTCTGATTCTTGTGGCCCCATGGACTGTAGCCCGCCAGGCTCCTTTGTCCATGGGATTTCCCAGGCAAGAATACTGGAGTGGGTTGCCATTTCCTTCTTCAGGGAGATCTTTCCAACCCAGGGATCAAACCCAAGTCTCCTGCATTGGAGGTGGATTCTTTACCTCTGAGACAGGCTCTGGGCCTCATATATTACATAGCTGCTGCCCAAATGCAGCCACTTCCTACTACCTTACTGCTACTGCCCTGGTCCAAACCTAGATGAGATCTTGCCTAGCTCTGGACAGGCACCTACCGGGCTACCCTAGGATGCATCCCTAATATCTTTGAACATATCAGCTTCTCACTTCAATGTCATTTCCTCAAAGTCTACCCTGAACACTCTATAGCTTTTAAACCTCTTACTTTGCTTTATTTTTCTTCAAAGTGCTTATCTCCACCTAAAACTACTTGCTTGTTTATGATCTGTCTCCTACACAAGCATTTCAGTCCTATGAAGAAAGCACATTTTATTTTTTTCCCACTGCTCTATTCCCAGTACATGAAACAGTCTTGCCACATAGTAACCGCTCAGTAAACACAGGTTAAAAAAAATTAAGAGATGAATGATTGACTGAGCATAGAAACAAAGCTGGTCAATGGTCTAGATATTTCTTTGTTAATCATTTGCAGAAAGGGTGGGGTTCAACACTGTATTAAAAATACAGTTCCGTTTAAAATCTAACAGAGAACAATGGTTTTACCTGGTGATGAGATGAATGCTTAACTATTTTTCTTTGCATTATAGCTTTAAAGAAGGCATTTGCTGAAAATAAAGAAATCCAGAAATTGGCAGACCAGTTTGTCCTCCTCAATCTAGTTGTAAGTTAGCTCTTCATCCTCACTACCACTTCTCTCAGTATTTGAAATGGATGGTTCCTTTTCCCTATGTCTTAATCATACTACTTTAATGGGGATCTGTTCTGAATACATCTCATAGACTACAGAGAGAAAAGATTTTATTTTGCATCTTTTCCCCCCTTTTTTTTTTTAATTTTTATTTTTACTTTATTTTGCTTTACAGTACTGTATTGGTTTTGCCATACCCTGACATATTTTGCGTCTATCTTGCATGTCTGCTTTTTTGTTTATATATGTGCACATACATGTGATCACATCCACGCCCAGTGGCTCAGTTGTGTCCAACTCTGCAACCCCATGGACTGTAGCCTGCTAGGCCCCTCTGTCCATGGAATTTCCCAGACAAGAATGCTGGAGTAGTTGCCATTTCCTTCTCCAGGCAATCTTCTAACTCAGGGATTTTGTTTAGTGACTAATGATTTTAAACTGTCTGAATAACACTCTCCTGTGGTCCGAGATTTCTTTGTTGCTGTAATAAGTGGGGAGTTTTTGTCATTTACCAGGTCCTTGCTGTGCCCCTTTGCCCTGCAGTCCTGGCTGCTCTCCACCCATTCTTACTCCATGCGCCCTCTCTGTCTCTGAAAGAGACAGCTTTCTGGGTGGCCAAATCTAATCACTTCATGAATGCTGTGGGCCAATGCTTCCCTATCCTAACTGGCCATCACCACCTCTCTTCATGGTAAAGCTTTCTGTTTTTATAAGTTCTACTTGGTGTAGAAACAGGATCCACTTCTGTTTCAAAGCAAGCGATCAGTAAACAACTCAGAAAACTTTGGTAACCCTGTGTCACCCAGGACTTCTCTCTCTCCTCTTTCTGGGTTGACAGGTGAGCTTCTTCAAGGAGCATCCACACCAGCCATTCTTAATCTCCTTCCACAGGCTCCTCTTTCTCCATTTATCCCCTTAATATAAGTGACTTCCTGATCTCTATTCGACCTACTTCTCTTTCCATATTTTATATTCTCTATGGACAATTTCATCCAGACCTGCTCACTGGTAATTCCCCCGTCTTCCTCAAATACACAACAGCTTCCAATCTGTGTCCACAACCAAATTTCAGAAATCATGCAATCAGCTTTAACGTGATATGTTCAACACTGAATTTATCAACATAAAAGGTTTTTCAAAAAGCTCTTTTTTCTCCACTCCCTATTCCATTAGAGTGTTATTCTAGACTTGACTCTCTGGCAGTCATGAAGGCCTGCGGTTCTGACTTGGAAATAGTCTTACTATTGGTCACTTCCCTGTAAATCCAGGACTGCTGTTTTAGTGTAAGTTTTTCACTTGACTAGCTTACAGTCAGTGGCTCTCTGACTGCAAAGTAAATCCTGTCTGATCCCACGTGATTGTCAGGGTAATTACTCTAAAAACCGAATAGGGATCACAGCTCTTTTAACATCCCTCCAGTGGTTCTCTATTTACGGGCAAATCTGAACACTGTGGTGAGGAGTGCAAGGCCACTCATGAGCCGCCCCCGGGTTAGCTTTCTAGCATCATCTCTCGCTACAGCCTCAGCATCCCTAGCCTTTGCGTGTGTGCTCACTCAGTCCAACTCTTTGCGGCCCCATAGACTGTAGCCCACCAAGCTCCTCTGTCCACGGAATTCTCCAGGCAAGAATACTGGAGTGGGTTGCCAGTTCCTTCTTCAGGGGATCTTCATGACCCAGGGATCCAACCTGCGTCTCCTGCATTGCAGGTGGATTCTTTATCACTGAGCCATCCAAAAGCCATCCCTACCCTTTAGACTCATCCAAATACTTGATTTAGAAACTTCTAGGTCTTTCATTTGTCTTTGTATCATCATCCCCCCTCCTCTGCCCAGAATGACCTCCTTATTTCTATGTAACTGACTCCTATTCATTTTCTAAAGATTTCTCTTCACGCACTTCAGAAAGTTCTGTGGAGCCTGCAGACAGGGTTAAATGTCCGACTCTGGGCACTCGATCTGCCTGCATATCCTTCATCATAGCATTTCACCCACTGGATCCCAATACTCCTTCTCTGTCCCCCAGTGCGTGCTAAGTCACTTCAGTCGTGTCCGACTCTTTGCAACTCCACAGGCTGTAGCCCGCCAGGCTCCTCTGTCCATAGGATTCTCCAGGCAAGAATACTGGAGTGGGCTGCCATTTCCTCCTCCAGTGATCTTCCCGACCCAGGGACTGAACCTCTGTCTCCTGCATTGGCAGATGGGCACCACTAGTGTCCCCTGAGAAGCCCCTATCTCCCAACAGACATGCATTAATTCAAGAGGAGTGCAGTATACTGCTCAATAAAGTTCTGAATTAAAAAACGATAGATGAATTCTCAGGACAATCCTGTTTGTTTTGTAGTTTCTCCAAAAATGAAGAAATTCATTGATCTGGTTCTTCCTACCTCATCCAAGGTGCCTTCCCTGAACACCATATGCCCCCCAAATTCTCCCTCATTGAATTCTGGGGCTCCTTATTCACCACAGACATCAGCTCTTTACCTCCTGTCCTGCATCACATTCTGCTCTAGCTTCTTTATTATTTCATGCGTGTAATTAGCGTCTACATCTGTATCATTAAACTCTGTTAGAGATGTGCCCTATAGTGATTTAAGTGTTTTAGTGTTGAAGTGTTATAGTGTTTTAGTCCAAGAATGGACATGTTTTTATAACAAGTTTGAAAATGACTGAAGGATAAAAAAACTGAAAGTTTCTTTTTTTTTCATCTTAGTATGAAACAACTGACAAACACCTCTCTCCTGATGGCCAATATGTGCCCAGGATTTTGTTTGTTGGTAAGTAAATGTGGCGATGAGATAAACACACTCCGAACACTACACAAACACTGCCGCATTTTTTCCTCTGTCCTGCACACCCTCAGCTGTTGTTTCACCACGGCCAAGGAAATGACAAAGCTGGGGTGAGGGGTGGTGGGGGATGGTGGGTCAGCTGTTAACTTTCAGTTTCACAAACTATTTTTATTAGAAAATGCAAGCGCCCACCTATTTTCATACATGACGTTTCTTCATCTGCTAATTTGAACTTCTCATTTTCTGCCATAAGAACACCTGAGATGGAAGTACCCTATGCATTGTTTAAATGTATTTCCCCGAATTATATCATGCCTGGAAATATTTAATCAGGCATCCTTTTGTTTTGTGTGCTGGATTTTTCTTTCTGATGCTTTTGATCATTATTTTTAGGTGTGTTTTGAATATGAGCTGAAAGAAAAAAAAAAAAAATCAAAGGAGCCATGCTCCTTCCTGTCACTGGTACTTTACATGTGCCGTCTCCGGCCTGCCCCCAGCCTGCCTCAGGATCCCCAGGCCACCTGGGTAACCAGTGTCATTCACAGACCCGCACAAAGCCCCATGATGTGTTCTTGTAGCGCCATGTTCCTCTCAACGGTCACTCTCTCCTCAGTTATATTTTTGCACTTAATGGGTGATTGTTGAATAATTAGTGACCCTCAAGCGGCAGAGACTAGATCTTTTTCTGCTAATCATTTTCAGAATGACCCTGTGATAGGCTTACAGTAAATATTTGTTAAATGACTGAACAAATGAACTGAGTTTGGCTTTGATCAAAGTGGCTCAGATGGTAAAGAATCTGCCTGCAACGTGGGAGACCTGGGTTTGACCCCTGGGTCAGAAAGATCCCCTGGAGAAGCAAATGGCCACCCACTCCAGTATTCTTGACTGGAGAATCTCATGGACAGAGGAGCCTGGCGGGCTGCAGTCCATGGGATTGCAAAGAGTCAGACACAACTGAGCAACTAACACTTTCATTTTGATCAAGGTGATACTGAAAAAAATGAGAGAAAAAAAATCCGTAATTAAATCATCATATAGTACACCTCACTCTGACCAAGTGTAATTCATCCATGTTCACACTAACCTACAAAACAGAAAAAGTGAAGGGAGGAAAGGAACAAGGTTGAACAGGAGCTAATCTTACAGATTTGGTCTTGTTGGGAATTAGAAGATTTAGAATCCTCACCCTGAAAGGGCCTTTGGAGGTTATCCACCCACACCCTGTGCAGGAATTCTCTTCAGTGCTCCTCTTAAGGGCAGTTTGCCGTGCTGTGCTGTGCTTAGTCGTTCAGTCATGTCCAACTCTTTGTAACCCCATGGGCAATAGCCCACCAGGCTCCTCTGTCCATGGGATTCTCCAGGCAAGAATACTGGAGTGGGTTGCCATGCCCCTCTGCAGGGGATCTTCCCAACCCAGGGCTGGAACCCAAGTCTCCCAAACTGCAGGCAGATTCTTTACTGTTTGACCCACCAGGGAAGCCCAAGGGCATTTTAAGCCCTGTTTAATTCCTCTGCTCGTAAGAACCAGGTCCCAGGAAGCTTGCTTTTCCAGCTCAGTAGTTCTCCATGAGGCCTGAGTATTAGAATTGCCTGGAAGATCTGAAAAATCAAGTTGCCCAAGCTACATCTCAAACCAGTTAAATTAGAATCTCACAGGGTGGGACGCAGGTGGCAGTCTTTGAACACTCTTCTGGTGACTTCCCTGGGCAGCCAGGGATTGTGAGCCAATGGTTGGGAGACTTAAAAGCTTTCCTTACATTAATAGATTACGAAGGTGAGACCCTGTGTGTACACCAGGCAGAGGTAGAGTAGATCTTAAGTCTTTCTTGAGCAAACACAAGTCAGTTTCCTGTCATTTATGTCTGCTGGTCCCAGTCCAACATTCTGAAATGACAGGGATTGTCCATCAAGTACCAGTGACAGACTTGGCAGGCACGAGGCTGGCTTTCACGTGTCCTCTTCATCTGATTCTCAGGCAATGGACCACAGGCTCCTTTAATCACGCTCTTAAGGAAAGGCTGCTAGGCCTCTGTATATCTTGATACTTCCTTTTGGATGTATCTTGTTTATACCTTTTTTTCCTCATTAATTGATAACTTCAAGTTAAATGTAAAACATGAAAAATAAAAAGACTTAAACCTAGAGGAATATATACATAAGGGACTCTCAAATCTCTATTTTTAACATGCAGCTTGTTAACAATAAAGCAAAAAAAAAAATCATAGAGGACAATACATAATTATTTTACCTTGGCTGCTCTTAAAGAGCTTGCATTCTTCTATTCATAAAAAAAAAAAAAACTTTGGTTTGGAAAACTATCATTTGATGTGTGTTTCTAATTATCTAGGCTGTTCTTGGTAACATATTTCAATTATAACATAATCATTTCAAAAGTTTAAAATAATTCTTTAGTAGAGAATGCCATTGCTTTCACCAAAAACAAAACACCACTTCAACAATGTATATTACCCTGCTTTCAGGCTGCTATAGATAGAACAACAGAGTTTGTAACCTTTTCCACAAATACCACTGCCAGGCTACTGAATGCTCCCAGTTTGGCTCTGGGTACCAGCTGCGGCGGCCAGGTTGCAGACTGGATGGAAGAGAATCCCATCCAGCCGGGCATGTCGTGTTCCTTTCATGGGATGTGAATACACAGGCTTTCATGGGATGCAAATAAACACATAGGCTTCCTCTGCAAAAGAGGGTCCCTTGAAACAAAATACTTCATTCCTTTTGCCTTTTTCTTTGTAGACCCATCCCTGACCGTTAGAGCTGACATCACTGGAAGATACTCAAACCGTCTCTATGCTTACGAACCTTCAGACACAGCTCTATGTAAGTGTTACCTCCTTGGAATATCCATAGAATTGCTGTTGTGATGGGTAGAGAGTCTTCATTGGGAGGGGAAAAAAGCCGTGCTCAGAGACTCCAGAGAAACAGTCTAACCATATCCAGTCTTGTGTTCTTCATCAAATCACATTCATTTTGATCTCATTTTTTAAAATCTCAAAGAATTATTATTTACATTAGGTGTCTTTCCCTCCAGGAGGATCCTAGGACCATATTACTGCTTTTCACGTTTCTCTTCAGCACAAATAACTCCTTCTACCACAAAACTGAGTACAATAGTAATAGTACCAGGGTAATAGTAATAATCTGCATGCTTTGTTAATTTTTTCTTCTCAAACAACAAAAGTAAAATCATTTAGTCCAGCTTATTAAAGCTGAATTTGAGTTCAATTTTAAAGATCAGTAGGAAAGATGGTTCCAAATAGTTGCTAAGACACTCAATTCCCCTGGGGTTGCCATAAAATGGAAAAAAAAGTTTGAGACTCAAGGCAGAAGAACCTCAATGGGAGACTGTACCTAGCTGTGACATGTAATTAGTCCTTCTGGGAAGAAAACTGAGTTTTGTCCTAGGGATCAATTTGCTCAACGACTAATGACTGTATAGACTGGCATTGTCCAATTTGTCAGCCATTAGCCACATGGAGCTGTTTAGTAGTAACTTTAATGAAAATTAAACAAAATTCACCAAGAAAAAAACTGAATTTCAAAAAGACACATGTACCACCGTGTTCATTGTAGTACTATTTACAATAGCTAGGACCGGGATGCAACCTAGATGCCCATCAACAGATGAATGGATAAAGAAGTTGTGGTACAAATATATGATGGTATATTACTCAGCCATAAAAAGGAATGAATTTGAGCCAGTTCTAGTGAGCTGGATGAACCTATAGCCTGTTACACACAGAGAAGTAAGTCAGAAAGAGAAAAACAAATATGGCAAATTAACACAAATATATGGAATCTAGAAAAATGGTACTGATGAACCTATTTGCAGGGCAGGAATAGAGGACTCAGTCACAGAGAACAGACTTGTGGACACAGTGGGGAAGGAGAGGGTGGGATGAATGGAGAGGGCAGCGTGGAAACATAAACATCACCATGCGTAAAACAGATAGCTATTGGGAAGTTGCTGCATCACAGGGAGCTCAACTCCGTGATCTGTGACAACCGAGGGGGTGAAAGGAAGGCTCAAGAGGGAGGGGACACATGTATAGTTATGGCTGATTCACCCTGTTGTGGGCAGAAACCAACACAACATTATAAAGCAATTATCCTACAGTTAAAAATGAAAATTAAAAAAAATTTCAATCTACAGACACAGTGACCACATTTAAAGTACTTAATGAACAAGCACTGAATATTTTTCATCATCACAGAAATTTCTATCGGGTGTCATCGACGTAGAATGTTATTTTGGGAAGGATTGTGAAGTTGTGTCCAGCAGCAGGAAAGAATGCCCCAGTCCATTAGCAATGCCTTCAATGGGTGCGGAGAGAACCAGGGGATGCACATCCCAAATGTACGGAACATTCTTGAGATAATAGTATAAAGCTTGACCTATTAAGTCTTAACTTTGGGCTCCTTAAAGACAGGTATTCTGCACAGGTAATATCACCATGCCTTGTAGAAAAGGAATTTAATAAACACTGGAAGAGATCTGGATTACAATGAAAGCCATTTCACGTACTTTTAGAAAAAATTTACAAGATTGCCAACAATTCACCCTATGATAAAACAGCACCTATTATAAATTAATTAATTAATTAATTTTAAAAAAAGCACCTATTAAACAAGAAATAGAATACTAGAGTTTGGGGATAAACTATGACTATTAATATAATTCTGATGATGTGTTGACTCTTGTAACTTTTTCCTCTGTTAGTGCTTGACAACATGAAGAAAGCTCTCAAGTTGCTGAAGACTGAACTGTAGAGAAAACACAAAATCTGCAAGATCCTCCCTTTGTGTTGGGCCTTGAGACTGGGAACCAGAGGAGGTTTTGAGAAACCATGGAGAAGGCTGAAGCACTGGTGAACCTACTGATTAGATGATGGTTTCATGTTACAACAGCTTTAAAAAAAAAAAATTGGTTTTACATATACATGTATGAAAATAATATCATATGCTTCCATAGTGAGCCATGATTTTTTTAAAAAATAAATCCTTTTAGGGAGTGTTCAAACTGTTCATTTTTTCCCCAACCTGGTCTTTCACAAAAAGCTATTTGGTTTACTCACCAAATAGGATTTTTAAACACAAATGTTCAAAAAGGGGACAAGACAAATCTAGTTCAACATCTCACTATAGTTTCTCACTGGGTGACTAAAAGTAGATGTGAGCTTGAACAACAGAAGTATCAAACAATATGCTCTCGGGTGACAGAGGATCTAGAAAGGCATCCCGAGCAAATCAGTATCTAATTGAAGAGGTTCCCCGGTGGCTCAGTGGTAAAGAGCCTGCCTGCAATGCAGGAGACACAAGAGATGTGAGTTCGATCCCTGGGGCTGAAAGATCCCCTGAGAAGAAAATGGCAGCCCACTCCAGTATTCTTGCCTGAAGAATCCCATGGACAGAGGGGCCTGGTGGGCTACCGTTAATGGGTCGTAAAGAGTCAGACATGAGTTAGCAACTGAACATTACCACTAATTGAAGACCACCTTGCCTCATTCTGGCCAGAAACTCCCATGGACACACTTGAATTTAGCAATTCATTTTTACTTAGACTTTGCTCTCAGAGAAAGCCTCTGACAGGTAGCTTTCTCCTTCAGAAGGCTAATTTTGTGAAAAGGTCATTCAGAGAACATCTGTATCCTTGAACACACTCCAACCACGTCCTGAGAATTCAGTCTCATACTATGTTTGGTTTCTTAAGATTTTAGAGTACTGGTCTGAAATAAATTCAGTAAGAGCAAAGGGCAGTGATATCATCTCTATGGGGTAAAGATCAGAGGTCACTATCTCTCTTTGGATGGTTAAGGGAGAAGGTGTCATCAGAAATAGGAGAGCAGCCTTACCTATTTTTAACTCTGTATTCTGCTTGACAAAAACTGTTGTGGTTGTGTTGTTCAGTCACTCAGTCGTGTCCGACTCTGCAACCCCATGGACTGCAGCATGCCAGGCTTCCCTGTCCTTCACCATCTCCCACAGTTTGCGCAAACTTCATGTCCATTGAGTCATAGATGCCATCTAACCATCTCATCCTGTCGCCCTCAATCTTTCCCAGCATTAGGGCCTTTTCCAATGAACACAATGAAAAGACAAAAATTAGCAATGTGTATTCCATGTACTTACTGATTAATATTAAGTATCACTAATGTACTTAGTACATGTGTGCTCAATTATATCCAACTCTTTGCAACCCCATGGACTGCAGCCTGCCAGGCTCCTCTGTCCATGGGATTCCCAGGCAAGAACACTGGCGTCGGTTGCCATTTCCTTCTCCTGGGGATCTTCCTGACCCAGGGATTGAACCCGCATGCCCTGTGTTGGCAGGCATGTTCTTTACCACTGAGCCACCTGGAAAGCCACTAATGACTTTAATATGTATTTAATCTCACATTCATTATTATACAAAATTCCTTTATCATCCAACCTCCACTGCCTTCCTGAGCCCCCAAATGGTTGTGGTGTTCTGTGCCATGCTTTGTATATTGGTTATCTATTTCTTGTCTTAATTAACTTTTTGTTTGTTTGGATAGAGCCCTTCTGAGTGGGTCCTTTGGCATTAGTAACTTTCCCAGTTAATACTTTCTAAAATACTTTCTCTCACACAGTACTGTCAAAGAGCTCTGCACTAATCTGTTCTAAGCCTATGCTGATGATTTAAATCCTTAACAAAACTATCATCAGAGAGACTGGGTGCCCTTCTTGTAAGTAGGTAACCTACTGTGCTTAAAAAGGTAAAATGTTCCATTTAGAAATGTCTCTGAAGGTTAGCTGGAGGAAAAAAAAAAGAATTTCTACTTGAATAAAGAAACATTTTGAGTAACAACTTCTAAGCTAGTCAGGTTTCCCTTATTGTACAATAAAAATGGTTTGTTTGTTTGTTTTCAGTTGGGCTGATATGAAATATGATTAAGCCCTTAAAATTTACTGAATGTTATTTTAGCAACCCATATAATTTATAAAATATAAATACATCTCTAAGAAGCCTAATGTTAAGGTTGCAAGGAAAATAAGTCTCCCATAGAAAAGTGACAGAGCAATAGTCATTTAAAAAAAATTGATCAACTTTGACCCAGTTTCCTCAACTTCCAAGAATTTGTCCCAATTAAATAATTCAAGAGAAATTGTTCTGTGAAGAGCCTATGGCAACATTATTTAAACATCACCTCCAAATCTAATGATTACTTAGTTCACTAACAGAAAATGCACTATATTGACATCAATAAGTTATAAACATCATATAGAGAAACAAAAAAGACAAGTGAAAAAGAATTTTTAACAGTTTCTATGCTATAACTGCAGGTACAGGAAATGTGTCTGTACACAGGTTAGAGAGAGCAGTTGCAAACATAAAAACCGTTGTTTTAGCTCATGGGAATGTTAAGAGTGCCTGCTCTTTTCACCAAGCCCTTTACTGTCATCTCACAATGTTTCCTTTGTGTTTAAATAAACTTATGTGAAAGCATACCTTGAGAGAGAAAACAGAAGAATGCTTTAAGACTAGAGTCTTATTTCAAACAGCTGGATAAAACTATTGGCAATCTAGACGGGATATAAAATGGTGCAGCTACTATGGAAAAACATATGACCATTCCTCAAAAAATACAAGATTATCATACATCTGAGAAGTCCACTTCTGAGTAGGTACCCCAAAGATATCTACACACTCACATTCATAGCACCATTGTTCACAACCCTTTGGAGGTGGAAGCAAACCAAATATCCATCAATGAATAAATGGGTAAACAAAATGTGCAATATACATATAGAATGGAGTATTATGTAGCCTTTAAAGGAAGGAAATTCTGACATAGGCTACAACATAGATGGAGGACATTATGCTAAGTGAAATAAACCAGCCACAAATTCTGCCCCATTTCAATATGAGGCATGTGTATTAGTTAAATCCATAGAGTCAAAGTAGAATGGTGGTTGCCAGCTGCTGAAGGCAGGGAAAAAATGGGGGGTTATTACTGAACAGAGTTTCAGTTTGGGAAGATGAAAAAAATTCTAGACATGAGTGGTGGTGATGGTTGTGCAACAATGTGAATGTACTTAGTAGCACCAAACTACATACTTGAGGGTTAAAATGATAGCTGTTATGCTATGTATATTTTACCACCTTCAGTTTTTTTAATCAGTTTTGTCTGAGGCCCCACACATGCAGGGGAGGGGGCAGGGACAAATTCTGGAAAAAAGTTAGTAACAAAAAGCATCTGTGAAAGTCATTTATGTCGACGATCAACATACCTGACTACACGTTTTAGAACTGTGGCCTTCAAAGGACCATCGAGGACCAGCTAACTCTGCTCTGGTTTTCTGCTTGTCTGATGCCTTCAGTAATCCTAGATAGCTACCGAGGTCCCATGTTTGGTAATCCCTGGTGAGAATAGAAGCTGAGAGGGAGAAGAAAGAGAGCGCAAAGGCAAGAACGGAACTTTCCAGGGCCCCACCAATGAGCAGACTTCAAAGGCCAGATGAAGTTAGCTGACTTACTAAAAAGCCACTTGTCAAGTTGTGACCTCACCAACCTGTCAAAAGCAAGATCCCCAAAGTAAGCAAAGGGTTTCACCCTCCAGGTGGTGGCAAAGTCCATTCTTCAACATACATTTTAACTCACAGGCAACTCCCCGAAGCCCTTCTCTGCCAAAGAACTCCAAAAGCTGAGTTTCCTGAGGGGAGGAGAGAGAAGAGAGAGAGTGGGGAGTGGGGAGGGCAGGGGAGAAGCAGCCTGGCACTTGGAGGGGGAGGGGGAGTCTGCTTTTCCCCTTTCCCACTGTCTCAAGAGTCCCTTCAAAGACTACAAATGTCATTGACTACAATTGTGATAGTGACATTCCAGAAACATTTCAACACAAAAAGCTCTGTCTGGTCTCTTTTTCTTTCTCCCTCTGCCTCTGGGGTCAGGTGGAAGTGTGGGGCGAAGGGCGCTGCCCCTTTAAAATTATCTAGAAAACATTCTCTGCAAACCCACCTTGTAATTAATTGCACCTGGCATAGAGAGCCTGCTGCAAACATCAACTGCTAGCCTCAAACATACCGAGGGCACAACAGCTTTAGACAAACCCCCTTTCTGATCCAGACACCCAGACAACTTGGTCTTTCCCCTTATTGTCATCTCCAATAAAACAACTGACATGTGAATGCCCCCATTTGCATAACCATGAGGTCTGAAAGGGTTTTCCCCTAGAAAACACTATGTAGAAACATGATTCTAACTTTCTCACTGCCAGCTAAATGGTGAAACAGTTTCATATATTTACACAGTGCATTTTCGAAAGAATGAATAAACTTAAACAGGGCTAAACAAATATTTAGAAAAACAGTGTGAGGTTGTTTCTGGCTGAAGGAAATGAAGAACTAAAAGCCGCTCTTCTGGTTTCTTTTTCCTCTGAAAGGTTTCATTCAGCAACATATTCCTGAGGTTGAAAATGTATAACTGGTTTTCACACCAAAATCACGGTGGCTCAGACACAGGAGCTGAGAGGAATTTAAGCTATATGAGCTGAGATTTCTAGAATATTAGCCTCAAAAATTTCCATTTGTAGTACCATTATGTTTTTCTAAAACATTTCTCTATGTGAAATACATATACAAAGAATGAGAGAATTTTTTAAAGCCGAGTTTGTCTTTTTTAATAAGTGCTAGGTTTAGAAGAAAGCAGCTCTGGAGTCTTTAGTCCTCAGTCTGTTGTTGGTCAAGACAGACCCTGATTTGACATGCACCCTCCTCTGAATTCACAAAATGTTTTTGTGGCAAAATTTCTGTGCACACAGGCAGCGGCCCTCCTGTCATCCTGGGATCAGCCAGACCTCAGCAGGTTCACCAACAGCCATCTGGGACTCAGAGGTTAGTGGCCCTAAACAGTCATGCTTCTCAATCCCTGGGCTGTAACTGAGTTGACCTAAATAATGCTGTTGCAATTAGAGCACAAACCAAAGCTATGGGTTGCTTTTCTCTGGAACAGCCCCTTTCCACATAGAATCATTTGTACCAAGAAAAAGTATTCTATTAGGAGATTCCAGAACCTCATGGAAACTTCAAAATGCAACAAAGCATATGGGGAAAATATAAAATGCTCTAAAGGAAGACAGAGTCCAGAAATCTCACTTCCTTCATGTGTCACAATCTCATGGTACAAGTGGGAACATTTTTAGGGTTGCCCTGAGCCCCGTATGACATTGAGGGAGAACAGAACATGTCACCCAGAAAGTGCCTCTTTGGCATAAAGATCATTGTGAGCTGATTACGTGAGGGGAATCACCGACTGAAACCGCCCACCCTGCTCAGGCAATCACAGAAACCATCTACATGAGTTATTTTATAACAGGAGATCCTGGTAAGGAACATGGAACTAACAGGTTACCACCAACCAGAAGAATTCGGGTCGAAAGGTTGGAAGGCGACAGGAGATGTGAGCCCATGTGTCGTCCCAGAATCCTCCTCACTGGAATCCATCTTGACTGAGCGACGTGTGAGCCACTGGGAAGGACCTCGAGTCAGAAAGATCGGCCAGAGACAGCCCGGAAACTAATCGCATCACCACAAAACCCAAGACAGTGAGCCACATGGCAGAAGAGTCCTCTTGGGCTCCCTTACCCTGCTGCTCTCCACCCAGGTGGCCCTTCTCAACAAAGTCTCTTGTTTTGTCAGCCTGTGTGTCTCTTCGGACAATTCACTTCTGAGTGTTAGACAACCATCCAACTCTCGGGACCTGGAAGGGGTCCCCTTTCTTGCAACAATTATTTTGGAGAAACAACAGACAGGAGAAGCTCTGAAAAACAGAGTAGAAACTTACTCTTCTGTAAGATAAACTTACATTTAAATCTCCATTTGTAAATACATCTCCTTCTCTGTACCAGGAAGAGAAGCATGATTCCAAATCACCAAAAACTCATATCAATGGCGCTGGCTTAAAACTGCTGACAAACCTCATTCTTGTTTACTGTGCCTTTCCTGGTAACTTCCCATAACTGGCTTCCTGACCACCATAAACACACACACACACACACACACACACACATGGTAACTTCCCATAACTGGCTTCCTGACCACCATACACACACACACACACACACACACACCCTGGTAACTTCCCATACCTGGCTTCCTGACCACCATACACACACACACACACACACACACACACGGTAACTTCCCATAACTGGCTTCCTGACCAACACACACACATACACACACATACACACCCCTTTCTTTTGCCCTTAGTAAAGATGGTATTAAGACAATGGCTTGAGCCATCTAAAAGAGTTAATCTGTTTTTCTGGATATTTCCTATACGTACATGAGGTACACATGTTAATAAACGTCTGTTGTTTCTCTTGTTATCTATCATTTATTAAGTGAGGTCTCAGTCGAGAACTCAGGAGAATGGAGGGAAAATGGTTTTTCTTCATCTACAATAGCATGAGAATTGCACCAAGAGAATTTAGCTTTCTTAAAAGATAAGCCAGTCTGTCAGAGGCATGTAAGTACCCACCAACAAAATGCTTTAAAATTCTATATATAGGTCAGCCATTTCTCCTCTTTCTTGCTCTAAAAGCATCAAAACAATTACTAATGAAATATCATATACTACATAAAATATGACAGGAAATTAGTAGTGATAGGAAAGAACTTCTATATTTCCCTCCACCGAGATAAGCAACTTCTCTTTTAAAAAACAATTTTCACGTGGAGAAAATAGACACTGAAACATTTCAAGAAAAGATTCTGGCATGACTACTGGTGCGGGAAGTTAATTCCATGGTTGGATTACAGACTGAAATAGCGACTCAGTTCGACGAACTCAAAGCAAAAAAGAGAATTCCGCTTCACTTAATTCATTTATCAACCCTTCCATTACTTTCTTTTAATTCAAACATCCAAAGACGAAGAAAGGTTTCCATACTTTAATTTTTTAACATAATATACAGAACCACAATACTATTTAAATTTCAAATTATGGGAGATCACATTCAAATATGCTTGGATTTGACAAGCTGCTGTGACAATACTGAGAAATTTCATGAGAAGGGTATTTAGAATTTGTCAGATAATCAAATATTGTTTTACTACGTGAGCCAATGCATTAATAGTAACTTGTTTAAAAGGGCAATCTTTTGGACTTCAAATTATTATAAAAGAATACCAACATCATATATAGATATGCTTTCTGAATTTCTCAAACTCATTTCATTTTGAAGGCCGAAGGTAAACGTTACTCATTAGGACATTGAGGAAATCATTTCCCTTTTCACTTACCTGTAAAAATCAAAACCTAAACCATACTTTCCTAAAGACACGACTATTTCTAGACTACATTAGTGTGATCAGAAAGACTACTAAAACTAACTTATCACTTTTATATTAACAATATTCACCACATCACTTCTTTCCTAAAAGGACACAAAACTGGGGAGTTTAGATTTCCCTTGTTGAACTTATAATAATCTCATACTTTCTGGCTTTAATAAATTTCAACTCTTTTTTTCTTTCCAGTGAGAACTATCTATACAGCACAGTGCCACATAATAATTATTCCAGTGAGATGTACATTAAGAGTCACATATGATCAACACAATAGTGCCTTACAAAGTTTTTCTGCAGGTAAAAATGCTAAGAAAGGCCACAGTAGACAGTGCCAGACACTGTGAAAACCAGTCGATTACAGCTACCACTGAGGTTCAGAGAAGACCACGAGTTTCAGATTTGTTTCAGCAATGAAAAAAAAAAAACATTTAGAGAAACATAAAAATATATAACTCCACTGTCAATAATGTAATTTTGCAGGTACTGTTTCCTTAAACAGGCAAATTAGCTTAACTTAGAGGAAATGTACAAGATCAGTATATGAAAGATGTTCCTTGTTTTCTCATCAAAGGAATGCACTAGGATTAGCACGAGGGTCTTTCTGGTTCCTGTATCTGTAGGTTAGCCAAACTCCCAGGATCTGGAAGGGAAGGAAGAAAAGAAGAAAGTAAACAGTTGTGGGTGTTTACTCAGTAGATCCATAAAATAATCTGAACTCTCTGAAGCACTTTGTATTGTTTGTTCAAAGAGGAAGAGATTTCTTTTTAAAATGGAGTAAGTAACCCAAATTAGATGCCCTAAGAAAAACTGAACATTAGGGTAGGCTGACTAATGGCGCTCTGAGCTTGTCCACACCATAATCCTCAGAACCTGTGAGCATGCTATCTTACACCATAATAGGGACATTGCAGACAAGACTGCGTTAAAGCTCATGAGATAAAGAGATCACGAGAGTGAACTCGTGATGTAATCTCAAGGGTCCTTGAAAGAGGGAAGCAGGAAGGACAAAAACCAGAGAGAGAGCCAAGAGGTACAGCTCAAAGGCAATGTGACAACAGAGGCATTAGCAAGGAGAGTCAGAAGACGCCATGCTGTAGCTTTGAAGATGGAAAAATGTCAATTTGGAATCGAGCCAAGGAGTGCAGGCAGCCTCTAGAAGGTAGAAAAGGCAAGGAAACACGTCTCTCCTAGAGCTTCCAGAAACAGTCTCTACTTTAAGCTTCTGACCTCCAGAAGTTTAAGACAGTAATGCTTTAAGCTACTACAAGTGTGATTACTTATTAGAGTGCAAAAGGAAACAAATACAAACACTAACTTGTCTTAACAGCTAAAATATCATGTTTTGCTAATTCAAACTGAGTTCAGTGAAAATTAAGCAATAACAAAAACCCTGCAATAAATACATTTTCCAACACAGATCATAAAAAATGTAATTCCTACCTCTCCAAAGGTGGGGGGATGTATACTTTCAGAAAAGTAATTAAATAGTGATTGTCACATTTCCCTCACCATGTTCAAAAATGAGATAACCAATAGAACCTATTATTTTTTAATTAAGAAATGTGTTCATTCTGGTGGTCCTGCTACCTCAAAGCTTTTTTATTTAAAATACTCAAAAATTCTTAGACAAAATTAAATGGAACAAAATGAAATTCAAGTTATATTTCCATATTTCAGACCTAGGCCAACTTTTAATCTAAATTTTGTTCGTTCGACTTCGTAACTACTCATTAGCTGTTGAAACTCAGAGAAGGCAATGGCAACCCACTCCAGTACTCTTGGCTGGAAAGTCGCACAGATGGAGGAGCCTGGTGGGCTGCAGTCCATGGAGTCGCGAAGAGTCGGACACAACTGAGTGACTTCCCTTTCACTTTTCACTTTCATGCATTGGAGAAGGAAATGGCAACCCACTCCAGTGTTCTTGCCTGGAGAATCCCAGGGATGGGGGAGCCTGGTGGGCTGCCATCTCTGGGGTTGCACAGATCGGACACGACTAAAGCAACTTAGCAGCAGCAGCAGCAGCTATTGAAACTACCTCTAGACAACAGTGGTAAATCCAAAATTTTCTCCATTTACCATAATAATAATTCCTGAGTTACTGTAAAACTCATGACTGGCAGAGGAGTTCCCTGGTGCCCTAGTGGTTAGGATTCTCGGCTTTCAATGTCACAGCCTGGGTTCAATACTTGGTCGGAGAACTGAGATCCCACAAGCTGTAAAGCATGGCCGAGGGAAAAAAAAAAAAAGGAAATTCATGACTGGCAATGTTTATATAGTTGTTACAACATCTAAGGATGTAGGGGCTGCTGGTTTGTGAGGTGAATCAAGGAAAGATAAGTCTAATTTAAGGAAGTAGAAAGTCTGGTTTGGCTCTGTATGACGAGGCAGGGATGGGGGGAATTTACTTAAACATACAAAGAGTACTTTGTGTTTAGCTCTGTTTTTCAAACTTCCCAAATTCATACCATTTGATCAAAAACTCTATATGATAGGAATTGTCATTATCCTCATTTTACCGATGAGGGAACTGAGGCATGGAGAGGTTAAATAACTGGATAACAATCACCCTGGTCATGAGTGCTAGAACCAGGGTTCAAATCTGGGGTCCATGCATCTAATTATTTTGTTGCTTGAGAGAAGAATCTGATGTGCTACTGGCCATTCTCAGGCTAACAACATTCCACCTGCCATTTCAGCCACACTCATATTACAGGACTGAAATCCTTTCACATGGATTAACTTCTCTACCACCCCTCAACCTGCCCAACCATCATTTCCCTGCCCCTGTCTCAGAAACACGGGCACACAGGGAACTTTTGGTTAGAAGTTTTGAGATTGTTAAATACTTTTATTGTCAACCCAGGATGCAAGCTGATAGTGCAAGTTACAGTCCCTAGGGGCAACAGGGCCATCGAGTAAATTACTCAAAACCTGGAGCCATATTCTATCAGTTTAATTCCTCCAATTCAACTGTGACAAAACGAGACCACCTCTTCTGTGTGTCCACTGCCAAACCACCATCTCCTTGCAACCAGGGAGAGCGTGACAGGGTGGTCATGCCCAAAACACAGAAAGATCCAAGTTGGCTCATTATGTATACTGGATTTTTAGATTACAAAGGCGCTCATGATTTAAAGATTTTCAATGGTAACTTTGACTAGACCTGATCATGAACTCTGCTGATTCTAGAACCTATACCCCAGATATGGTAGGTCACCAAAGTACAGTTTTATAAAATGTCTATGTAGAGTGTGCAACAAGTGTGTCCTTTGCTATTTATTTTTATATTTATTAAATGTAGAAAGATGTAATATAATATGCCAAATTATTAATGTTGATGATTTGAGTAGGTAACTTCAGATCCAGTCTTTCAGCTTCACAATTTTCTGTATTTTCCAAAAGTTTCTACAAAGCATATGCACTAACTTTTAAAACTTTTTTTTTATTTTAAATCAATGTTTCTTTGATGGTTTAAATTTATTTTCATGTGTTACAAATAGTTCAAACAAACTCTTTCTATTTCTTCTGTGACAAGAAATCATCAGCTAGTTAGACTCATCCCTTCAAGTTCTGAGAATTGCTGATTCTGTGAAATACTGAATAAAATTTTTAAAAGTGAGAGAGTGTATACACCCAAAAAATATCAGATTTGATAGAATATTAAAATCTCTAGGTTTCAAAAGGTATTGGTGTATAAAATATAAAGAAGGATTCCATGAAAGAACACTTGCGAAATCTAAGACCCATGAGTTTATACTCTTAAATAATTAGTATTTTAAAAAAACAGTGGGGGCTAGGAGGAATGAACAGAGCACAGAGGATGTTTAGGGCAGTGAACATACTGTGTATAATACCACAACGGTGGATATATTTGAACTCATAGATTCTCCAGCGTCAAAAGTGAACCCTAACGGAGGTAATGGACTTTGTGTGGTTACGATGTGCCACTGTGGGTTAAGCGTGACAAATGCACCATCTGGTGAGTATTTGTGATAGTGGGGGAGGCTGTGCATGGGCGGGAGCGGGGGGGGGATCCTGGACATCTTTGTTCCGTACTCTCAGTATCATTGTGAACTTAACTGCTCTAAAAATACAATCCTCTAAAAAAAAACATGCATAGCTGAAGCAGCGTGACCTGATAAGAAGAAAATGGAGCTGCTCAAAAGGACTAAATTCTCAAAATATATCCCAGATATAAAAAGAAAACCACGTGGCCATTGACTCTGGCTAATGAAGCATATTCAGATTGGTCATTCTGATATTTTTACCATCTATATTTTCAAGTTTTTATGACAAAAATCCAATTTTCTTTTAAAGGAAAGACAGGAAATGTGTACAGAGTTGTTTTCAAGTGGTATATGAATTTTCTTGGAGCGATGCCATGACCAACCAAGAAGTAAGCTGGCTCTTTCCTGAGAAAAAGTAAAATGAAAAAATGCTTAGATTAGAAAGGGATGTTAGGGGAAACTTCCTTAAAAAAGAAGTGAATCCTAAGCTTGGTCTTTATCTCCACTTTGATCATTATAGCTAAGAGTGGACTTTTCATTCTTGAAAGGAAACAAAAATTGAGTTAGAATAAAATACGTAACACACATACACACACATACATGTATATACTGTGCTATCTATATTAATTATACATTTATACATATGTATATACACATTATATGCATAAATGCAATAGACATCACACACAATTAAAATGAGATCTAATGTGTAACATGGTGACTGTAGTTGATAACACCATATTGTACAATTGAAATTGGCTGACAAGAGTAGAATTTAAATGTTCTCACCAAAAAAAAATAGGTAAATGTTAATTCAATTGATGGGGGTATCTTTTCACATGTATACTGTAGTGTAGTAGCGTTAAGTCGCTCAGTTGTGTCCCACTCTTTGTGATTCCATGGATTGTAGCCCTCCAGGTTCCTCTGTCCCGGGGATCAAACTCAGGTCTCCTGCATTGCAGGCAGATTCTTTTACCACCTGAACTACAAAGAAGAGCTTCCACATGTACACATCCGTCAAATCATGATGTACACTTTAAATCCTTACAATTTTGTCTATTATACCTCAATAAAACTGAGATATATGTATGTATTTTTATATTTAGGTGTACAGAGAGAAATAAACTTCTAGGCCCAAGATGAAGCTGCTATAATATTATCCAGAGTGCCACATCAGCAAGTAAAAAATACTTGGGTAACTTCTGTGTCCCTGTAAATGCTCCGCTTCACCAAAAGTGCAGTATATTCAGCCAGCCAATCCCCAAAGGCCAAGCCCACTCTAGACCTTCTCCTCCCAAATAAGACTGACTCTCTGGCCCCAGCTAACCAGATATTTTCTATTATTCTCTTCCTTATTCTTTATTCTATGAAAGCTCCTTGCCTTCTGCCTTAATTCTGCAGTTCTCCAAAAGGAGACTTTCCACAAAGTGTTAAAGTTTGTTCCTATCACCTATACTGTCTACTTTAATCATTTTTAACATATATAATCAAAATGAGAAAGGCCTTTCTAAACATACAAATCAACTGGGTAAGTCATATAGGTAAAAACAATAAACCTAACTATGTAAAAGTAACATCTATAAATTTTATTTAAAAGTCATAAAAAAGTGAAGTCACCCAAGAAATTGCAAGCAGAACAAGAAGCCAAGCAGAGTGACAGACAAGAGGAAGCGGGGATGGGAGGGAAGGGAGGAAAGAAAAGCAGAACAGACAACCTTCTGTATGGCTGGTGAGCCCCCAGCCTGAGCCCTCCTTTCTAGACACTTTCCGGGCCCTGTGGCCCGCTCTCCTCATCTTTTGAAAAAATTTCCCCTTTTTGGCATAGACTGAGTCACAGGGGATCCAAAGGGCCTTGACCAAGACAGACTTTAGGCGGGCAACTGATAGAAGAAAGGCCAGTGGTCCAAAAACACATGAACTTATTTTCAAATTCACTAGTCACATTTCCAAAAGAGCAAACAAAACTGTAACACTATTTATACCTATTAAACTGGCAAGTATCTTTTAAGATAAAAATACCAAGAATTAGTGCTTAAATCAAAAGTTGGTAGACTCCCCCCAATGCCATTTGGCAATATTTATCAAGCTCTTTTAAAATGTCCACATACTGAATGTATCATAGTTTACTTTTGGAGGTGTACTCAAAGAAAAAAGCTAGAAAATACAGATAAAAAATTTCATACAAGGAAGTTAACTATGGAATTACTTATCATAGGGACATACTGAAGGGGAAATTAAATATCCAAGAGATTAAATGACAGAGTGGACTTCAAACATACAAAACATTTAATATTTTTCTGATTTTCTTTTAAAGATAAATGCTTATTCTTACAATAGCCTACCATATATTTCTATAGTTATGTGCACAATCTCACCTAACAGCATTACTCTATACATACTATTCTATGTCTAAAATAGGGGAGTAACATGAGCAATTAACACAACAATCATAGGGGTCCCAGCATCTTTTTTTAAGCGGGCATAATATGTACAATTTACTCATGTCGACAAACCAGCAGCTAAACACACAGCACCTGCCATATATCAGGTATTATTCTAAATATTGCAAGCTTTATTAATATATATACTAGCTCCTTTAAGTATCACAACAACTCTATGAAATAGGGGCTTTCCGTTATTATGCCTGTTTGTAAAGATGAAGAAACAGAAGCACAGAAAGAGAAAGTAACTTGCCCAAGGTCAAATAGTTAGTAAGCAGGGTAACTAGGTTTCTAACCACACCATGCATTTTTCAACTATTGGCTCTTGTCTAGTAAACTCAAATTTAACTAGCTTTTTATTGGAAAACACAAGCTGGCCCAAAGGTCCACTGTTACAGACAATAAACGTTCTTGTGTATCCATTTTCCAGAGTTAAAGGAACATCTCCGTGAAATAAAGCGCTGCAGGCAGAATTTATGAATTAAAGAAAAAATTTAATTTTAATACGTATTCACAATTCAGATGCATCAAAAATGTCCATGGTTATCAAGCATTCAATGAAGATAATGAGGAATTATGCATTCCTCAAAAATTACCAAAATAATATGTATGTGGTTTTGTTTAGATGTATGTCAATATAATAATTACTAACATAATATAAATATTATATAGATAAGAAATTAGTAACAGTGGTTACTTACAGATTTTTGAAGGCTAGGAACAAAGGGGAGTGAGGGATGGAGTTGGAAGGTAATTTTCCAAAGGAAACTTCTACGTAAACACATGTGTGTATACTACACACTAACAGATATATTAAACAATGTGAAGGTGTTACCTATGCCAAAATTATATTTAAAATTATAATTTACCATACAACTCTAGAAAAAGAAGAGACCCTAGAGATGACTCCATCTAGTCTCTTCATTTCATCTGTTTATTTTATTTTACATAATTTAATGATCAAGCATTTCCTTAAAAAGGAAGCTCTATCTTCTGATTTCAAGCCAGGGGTCCTCCTATTACAATATTAGTTCTCAGTGAAAACATCCATCAATACGTTCCAAAAGTTCAGTGCCATGCTAAGGCAAAATGCCATGCCCTCATGCCCTAGAAAACAGAAATCCCTGTTCGTCCCTGTAACAAAGGTGTGAAGAGACTGAGTTACGTGCACATACCTCTGTAAAACTGAAGAAGAGGCCAATGCCACCGACAAATCTCAAAACCTCTCCCGCGTATCTTCCTATTATTGGAGCACAGGGTGAGCACGGGTGGCTGCTCTTCACACAGCTCTGTATCAATTAAAAAAAAAAAAAAGAACTTGTATTGAAAAGTACATTTATAATGAGCAAGTTAAAAAAAAAAACCCACCCACATAAAAATTAGTGTCTGGAATATCATATCCAACTGGGGACCACTCTTCTTTAGCAGCATCCAAAATGGTTAGAAAAGGCAGAGGAACCAGAGATCAAACTGCCAACATCCACTGGATCATCAAAAAAGCAAGAGAGTTCCAGAAAAATATCTATTTCTGCTTTATTGACTATGCCAAAGCCTTTGACTGTGTGGATCACAGTAAACTGTGGAAAATTCTGAAAGAGATGGGAATACCAGACCACCTGACCTGCCTCTTGAGAAATGTGTATGCAGGTCAGGAAGCAACAGTTCGACTGGACATGGAACAACAGACTGGTTCCAAATAGGAAAAGGAGTACGTCAAGGCTGTATATTGTCATCCTGCTTATTTAACTTATATGCAGAGTACATCATGAGAAACGCTGGACTGGAAGAAACACAAGCTGGAATCAAGACTGCCGGGAGAAATATCAATAACCTCAGATATGCAGATGACACCACCCTTATGGCAGAAAGTGAAGAGGAACTAAAGAGCCTCTTGATGAAAGTGAAAGAGGAGAGTGAAAAAATTGGCTTAAAGCTCAACATTCAGAAAACGAAGATCATGGCATCTGGCCCCATCACTTCATGGGAAATAGATGGGGAAACTGTCAGACTTTATTTTTTTGGGCTCCAAAACACTGCAGATGGTGACTGCAGCCATGAAATTAAAAGACGCTTACTCCTTGGAAGCAAAGTTATGACCAACCTAGATAGCATATTCAAAAGCAGAGACATTACTTTGCCGACTAAGGTCCATCTAGTCAAGGTTATGGTTTTTCCAGTGGTCATGTATGGATGTGAGAGTTGGACTGTGAAGAAAGCTGAGTGCTGAAGAATAGATGCTTCTGAACTGTGGTGTTGGAGAAGACTGTTGAGAGTCCCTTGGACTGCAAGGAGATCCAACCAGTCCATTGTGAAGGAGATCAGCCCTAGGATTTCTTTGGAAAGAATGATGCTAAAGCTGAAGCTCCAGTACTTTGGCCACCTTATGCGAAGAGTTGACTCATTGGAAAAGACCCTGATGCTGGGAGGGATTGGGGGCAGGAGGAAAAGGGGACGACCGAGGATGAGATGGCTGGATGGCATCACCAACTCGATGGACGTGAGTTTGAGTGAACTCCAGGAGATGGTGATGGACAGGGAGGCCTGGCGTGCTGCGATTCATGGGGTCACAAAGAGTCGGACACGACTGAGAGACTGAACTGAACTGAACTGAAAATCCTAAGCTGGCTCCCAAGATCCCCATCCCTGAACAGTCACCCCTGGAGACTGGATAGAATTTGTGAATATGATGGTCCTCTCTCCCATGTTTATGTGGCATTACATAAGTCACTGTCTTCATAAAACGAAGCTCTGTTGTGAGATGGCTATATAGTTAAGACCTGACCACAGCTTCCAGGAGCTAGGAGACACCAGCAAGAAAATGGAACTTCAGTCCTACAACCACCAGAAGCTGAATTTGGCCCATGATAGTTTCGTAGGAGACCCCAAACCTCAGATGAGACTGCAGCCCTGGCTGACACTTCATTCCCGTGAGATCCTGAGCACAGGATCCAGTCAAGCCAAGCCCAGACTCCTGACTTAGGAAAACTAAGGTAATAAATGGATGTTGTTTTAACCACTAAAATTGTGATAACGTAATACACAGCAATAGAAAACTATGAAGCCCACAAAGGAGGCCTCAATGAGGGGATATCCAGCTCAGGGCTCAGCAAGGGGGTAGTAGAAGTTTCCCCAAAACATAAACATATCTGAACTACCAGGAGAGCCAAGCTCCAAGTCCATCCCTATAAAGGACCAGGTTTGATCTGCAAGGTTAGGAGTTAGGCATGGTCAACAGAATGGCTCTAATTGGTCCGTTGCTAGCTTAGCTTTCAGACAGAAAGGGCATGAGGTTGTGATGGGGAGGAAGGGAGAAGGGAAAGAGGATGGTTCCATGTGTTCTCCACCCTGGGGATGTATAGCTGGTTGACAAGCCCAATTTAATACAGACCACTCTCTTCCTCCCACCCCGATAGGCTTCCAAATGAAGATATTTACTCGCTAACCTTTCACAACTTGTTCTGGGGGGAGCTGAATGGGAAGGAATTAGAGGCAAAGAACCCAAATCATCTTTGGTGTCTGTCTGGGCCCTGGGATATTCAGGACCCTCAGGAATGGATACTTGAGAACAGACAATCGATACAATAGTGTTCATAGAATGGAACACTGGTATATAAAAAAGTTAAGTACAATTCAGCATCAGAAGTCCATGTCTTCCATGTTAACCATTATTTATCTATATGTGCTAGTGTGAAAGTTGCTCAGTCATGTCTGCAATTTGAGACCCCATAGATAGTCTATGGAATTCTCCAGGCCAGAATATTGGAGTGGGCAGCAGTTCCCTTCTCCAGGGGATCCTCCAAACCCAGGGATCAAACCCAGGTCTCCCATATTGCAGGCAGATTTTTCACCAGCTGAGCCATCAGGGAAGCCCAAGAATATTGGAGTGGGTAGTCTATCCCTTCTCCAGGGGATCTTCCTGACCTAGGAATCGAACCAGGGTCTCCTGCACTGCAGACAGATTCCTTACCATGTGAGCTACCAGGGAAGTGCATCTATATGCAATATGTCTCAAAAATATTTTATACTTTGTACTTACTGCCAGACAGGTGTCATTTGGGTTAAAACTTCGGAACCCACAGCAGTTTAAATTTCTCTGGATGTCATTCCGAGCACTTGCTGTATTGTTCCAACCAACTTCCAGGAGCTGAGCCTAGAAAAATGCATTTAACATATACATTAAAATATGGGACTTCCCTGGCGGTCCAGTGGTTAAGACTCTATGCTTTCACTGCAAGGGGTACATGTTTAATCCCTGGTTGGGGAAGATCCCACATGCCACACAGTGTGGCCATCAATAAACAAATAAAATGTGTTACCCCTGCATAAAATATATAAAGCTGGGGCCTATAACTCTCAATACTGTGTGTACCTAAAACAAATACTCTTTATAAGACCATCAAAACTTTTCAAAGGGTTATACCTCTATCTGCAACAAAAAGAAGGCACCATTTCTATCTCAAGAATAAAAATTCATGTTCACGTGCAGCTTCAAAGAAGCACTTGGTTCAAAGGCTTAGTTCCCAGAGTGTAACAAGACAAATTTTCCATTGCCCCAAAACTGAGACCCATATTCTTCAAACAAATTAAAGCTTGAAAAGAATAACTGCCAGAGTGAAACCGCAAAGATTCTGGAGCACATGTTTCATTGCATATTGGCAGGGAAAGACTGGGTGAACATCCATTAGCAAGAGCACTTTTAGACCCTGTGAGGGCAAAATTCTACTTCAAAGGTGAAAAAATAGCAACATCTGATGTTGTAGGACTCAAATCAGCCCCATGAAAGCAATCAGGCTCAAGAGACTTCGGCTATATAGAGGGAAATGGCATTCTGAACAAGAAGAAATTATTTTATACTCCAATCATTCCTCCCGCCTCCCTCTTTTTCCCATACTATGTGGTATAATAAAGCAGAAAGAAAGAAAAAAAAAACCTTTGCTTACCTGTTGCTCCTGGTTCAGGGCTAAACAAGCACACGATACAGAAAACTGGACAATAAATACAAGCAAGAGAATAATCATGTACTGAGAATCAAAGTTAAGTATATTTCTGGAAATATTGAGAATAACATAAAACAGAGGTACTGACAAGTTCTTAATGCACTAAAAGGAAGCCACCTAGAAAATAGATCAAGGGCACTTAGAGAAACTTCAAAAAAGATACATGTAATTTTTATTTTGATAAAACACTGTAGGTATAATTACATAAAAAATACAATAATTATTTAAATGCTTTCTGTCATAGAGAACAGACTTGTGCTGCCAAGGGGAAGGGAAGTACAAAGAGATGGCTTTGGAGTTTGGGATTAGCAGATGCAAGCTGTTCCATATATAAGAATGGATAAACAAGGTCCTATGGTATAGTACAGGGAGTTATATTCGACATCCTGTGATAAGTCATAATGGAAAAGAATGTGAAAAAAATAAACATGATATGTGTATAACTGAATCACTTTGCTGTACAGCAGAAATTAAAAAAAAAATTTAAATCAACTATACTTCAACAACATTAATAAATAATAGCTGATCCATTGTAATTTCATTTCGATTAAAATAAAAATTGTTACACAGAAAAAGCAGGAAGTAAGTATAGATAAATGTATGCAAGCTTTCCGAATATCGAGTCTTAAAAACATCACTGAGAAATTCTCAACCTAATATTAAAGACTTGGAAAGCACCTAGAGGCCACTGACTCAGTTAAATGTAATGCTGAATTTGCAACCTACACATAGGACGATACTGAACTTGCAGAATACATCTTCAAGTATGTGAAGACAAGACAGCATATGTAAACATACAGTAACTTAACTAAGAAATGTTCCTAATATTGGTTGTGCAAATACACATAATGCTTGCCAGGAGCTGCTGTCTGACAATTCCTCTCCTGATGGTAATTTTAAGTTAGAGTTATAAAAAGAGTAATTGACAAGGTAAAAACAGACCTAATGGGGTAACACTCCCAGTTGTAAAAAAGGATACAAAAAAGAGCAACACCTGATGGTGTTTCACAGCTCCAATCAGCCCCACCAACGCGATCAGGAACAGGAAGATGCCAACGGCGATGACCACGCCGACCACACGGAGACTGGAAATCAGCCCGAAGCCGATGCCCCATGCAGCAATTCCAATCAGAAGCAGGCTCACCAACTGCAAAAATCACCACAAAGGGCAGTGAGCGGGGAGGGGAAGGGGCAGGAAAAAGAAAGAGGAAAAGTGCCAGCTTATGTATTAATATCAAGGACATCCTTCAAGCACCTGCTTAGTGTCTGACGAATGATCGCTAACACTCGATACTAGAAGACACATGTGAGCTCATCACAGTGTTGTTTTAACAAGGATTAATCCTCAAACACGCTTTTAAAAAACAATCACCTATATAGTGCGGAGCCTCAGAGGCCATCTGGTTTACTAAACCTAAATGTTTTCTACTCAAGCTTTTGAACTAATAGCATATTTGAACTGCTAGACACCAATATATCTCAGTCTGACACACTAGTTTGCTCCTGTGGAAATCACATATCTTTCCTTCAAAGCCCAGAACATGTGAACTTCTCTGCGGTGTCTTCCTAAGTCCCCAACAAACCAAATTCATTTCTCAGCTCTCTGGGCAATCTCTGTTCTTCAAATGTGGTTCTACTCTCTTCACAGTAACACTCTGATTCCAAGCCTGTCTCTCCTAGGGGTCTGTGAACAACTTAGAGACCCCATCTTTTCACCTCTCTGTATTGCCCACACCTATCACAGAACTTGACCCTTGGAACAGCCAAAAATATCTTGCAGACTGTCACTGAAATGAATTGCTTTAGATATCATTATCTTTTCCATTAGCATTCAAATATAGAGAGAAACTATTAAAACTTTTAGGACGAAAAGAGTGTTAAGAGATTTTAGCTACATTACCTAAACATGGCATTCTGAGTAAGAAGAAATTATTTTACATCCCAACCACTTAATTTGTATTATAAAACAAAGTCAAGTGTATGAGGTAAACACGTGCCTCAATTGGTCATTACCACTCAAAGTTACAGCTACTTCTTTAAAATAACACTTAAATAGCATGTCATATTAAGATTATAATCAATTGATAGAAGACACATCTTCAGTAGGTATATGGGAAGGGTGGGATGGGGGTGGAACAGAAAAGAGACAGGATCTTCAAGTCAATCAAGTGTTAACCATTTCCTGGAGCAACTTGACAGTTTTTAATACCCTGCTGGGAGAAATAGAAGTATGTAAAATAAACTTTCTAGCACCACTTTGTGGAGAAGGCAATGGCACCCCACTCCAGTACTCTTGCCTGGAAGATCCCATGGACAGAGGAGCCTGGAAGGCTGCAGTCCATGAGGTCTCTGAGGGTTGGACACGACTGAGTGACCTCACTTTCACTTTTCACTTTGATGCATTGGAGAAGGAAATGGCAACCCACTCCAGTGTTCTTGCCTGGAGAATCTCAGGGACGGGGTAGCCTGGTGGGCTGCCGTCCATGGGATCGCACAGATTCGGACACAACTGAAGTGACTTAGCAGCAGCAGCACCACCACTTTGAGGCCTAATAAACTTTGTCTTGAAATACAAAATAAGTCAATACTCATTCAAATGATTCTTTACTGAAACGTATAATTTTTTATACATGTAGTCATTTATCAGACACAAATTTTAAATGTCTTGGCACATAAAAATTCTTAACATGTATAGACATATGAGTAAAATGGCTAAATAACAGTAGCTGTTTGTATTTTTATCCACTTATGATAAAGCAGCAAAACTTTAGAACAAAAGCAACCATCTGTAGTACGACAGGACGAGTTACGGAGTTACATGGACCTGGTGGTCTCCATTGCGTACACATAGGAAGCTTTTGTTTTCAGAGGGAGAAAAAGAGGAAAAACTTCTTACAAACACTCATTTTCTCAACTGCTGCTTCTCAGCAGATCCATCTGCGTCTGACTCTTTTATCACTTCATTCGCAGCCTTCTCAAACTTCAGACTCTCTTGGATGGACAAAAAGTCCTCGGCCCCATCACAAGTGAGCTTATTTCTGACTTTGTTGTATCCAAATATAACACATTTCCTTTCACGAGGTGTGAAAGGCAGAAGCCTGGAGGAGGTGTCAAGGAAGGAGAGGGCGATGCTGCTGGAGGGGCCTCGCCTCAATGAGGGGAAAGGGCGACGCTTAGCATCCTCACCGCATGCTGGGAAGAAACACTGAAGACGGTCCCCATGCTCAACACATCAGACTGACCTGCTGTATGGGTCGGGGTTCTCCAGAGAAACAGAACCAAGAAGACACATACTGAGAGAGAGACAGAGGAGATTTATTACAAGGAATGGCTTATGTAACTGTGGGGGCTAGAAAGTCCACAATGTGCAGGGCAGGATGACAGGCTGTAAATTCTGGCAGGATTTCTATGATGCCATTTTGAGACAAAATCCCTTCTCCTTTAGGAAACCCAGTTCTTGTTCTTAATGCTTTCATATTTCATATCGTACATGAGGCCCACAATTACTGAAAGTCAACTGAGTGTAAATGTTAATCACCTCTAAAAAATACCTTCAGAGCAACATCTAGATGGATGTCTGCAAAAAACACCTTGCAATCACAGCACCGCCAAGTTTTCTGTAAAATTAACCAGCACTCGCCAGCTTCAAGTCCTGGGTGTGATGCCTGTTTATTTAATTAAATTCAGGGGCAGGACATTTACTCTGTATTTCTTTGAGTTTTAGGGCCAAAAAGATCAGAATCATGAATAATATGATACATAAAATTCTTCTAATCCATAGTTTTGAAGAATCCTTTTGGGAATCATCCCAAATCCTTAATGATTTAATGAAATTCTTGCCACAAGTTAAATATTCATCAACAAATGCTTGGCGCCCACTATATACTGGAAGCCAGAGACAAGATGCCCCTACAAAAACAAAGGCTGGCAAGCTTACTCTGTAAAGAGCCAGAGAGTTGCCATCTGGCTTTGTGGAACACACGGGCTCTGCCATAATTATTCAATCAAAACACAAAAGCAGCAACTGATAATACATAAATCAAAGAGCAGGGTTGTATTCCAATGACACTTCATTTACAGATACTGAAACTTAAATTCATATAAGTTTCATGTGGAACAAAATATTCTTCCCTTGATTTTTTTCAACCATTTAAAAATGTAAAAACTTAACTTTATTGAGGCTTTCAAGGGCTAAGTCAAAGATCTCTCTTGGTAAATGTCACACAGCACTTGAAAATATCTGGGTTATTTTCAAACATCTTTTGATATTGATTTCTAACATAACTACACAGTGATAAAAGAATAGACTCTGTATGAGTTCAAAACCTTTAGGCCATGAAGTCTTTGCACCTTGTTTTTTGTCCCTGGATATGTTCCAGTGTCTCCTGGCTTATAGTCTATGGGAACTTAAAATAGAATCTATATCCTGCTATTGTGTGAAAAATCTTAATTATGTTGAATTGGGTCACAGAGGTTTTCAAGTCTACTATGTCCTTCTATGTTTCTGTCTATTCATGCTATTAGTTTTTGAGAGTTTGATATTGAAACTCCAACTAAAATAATCTTAATTTATCTACTTAAACTGTAATATATAATGGACCTATATGTAACATTGTTCTGTATTATCCAAGTCTCCTGTAAATGTGTTATCATACTTTCACAATAATTTAAAAAATAAAAAGAAAGAAGAAAAAAATTTTTAATAAAATAAAAATGTACAATCATTCTTCTTTGGCAGGTTGTGCAATAACAAGCAATGGAATGGATGTGACTCACAGGCTGCAGCTTGCTGACTTTCATTCTAGAATTCAACATAGGAGAGAATGAAAAAAATCACAATGGTACAACCATTGCTATGTCAGAGATATTTTACAAGGTGGGCCAGAATACAGAATAATCAACAAACAACAAAAACATCCAGATAGATAGAATAAGCCAAAGATTGCAAAGAAACAGTAAGGCAGCAGATAGTAGGATGAAAAAAATGACCCCAACTGAATACTACCATATGAAGCAAAGGAGGAATATTATATCGTATGGCAAAAGATGTCACTAAGTTAAGGGTCTAAAATGGAGAAACTTATCTTGGATTATCAGGTGGTGTCTAAATATCATAACAAGTGTCTTTTTAAAAGAGAGGCATATATGTATAATTATGGCTGATTCACACTGTTGTATGGCAGAAACCAGCACAGCATTGCAAAGCAATATTCCTCCTATTAAAAAATAACCCCCCCAAAAAAAATAAGAGAGTGGCAGAAGGAGATTAGAGAGACACAGAAAGGAGACAGCAATACAAAGACAGAGGCAAAGAGTGATAAGCCCACAAGCCAAGGAATGCTGGCCACCACCATAAAACAGAAGAGGCAAGAAGGCAAGTAACAGATTCTCCCCTGGGTCTTCAGAGGGAGTGCAATCCTGTTGACTTGAAATATCTGGCCTCTCGAACTGTTAGAATAAATCTCTTGTTTTTAAACCACCATGTTTGTCGTCATTTGTCACAGCAGGCCACGCAGCACACACAGAATAATTCATACATTTGGAAACAAGCAAGTCAGGAACATCTGTTAAAGAAATCTGCCTGATATTTTATCACTAACATAATCCCCACCGGTAGAGCTGGAGTGAAGTATTTAGCTATCCCTGTCAGGACCCTCCCAACAAACCAAATCCTTTATTTAAAACAGCAGCATTTTAGCAATAGGAGAAAACTGTTCTCTGCTCTCTCAGCTATCCAACTTACAAGCTCATTAACAATGAGAATCTTTTGGCCTTTGAAAAATAAAATCTACAACCAACAGGGGGTGGGAGTGGGGTGGGTAGAGCACTTTATCATTTCCATAAGAAGTTCTAACTCCCAGACTAGGCCTATGTGGTTACTGAATATATTATCTAGAACACTCACAAGCATCTCTGCTCTGGTTTTCTTTCTCTAGATGTGTGCTCAGTCATGTCTGACTCTTTGCAACCCCATGGACTGTAGCCTGTCAAGCTCCTCTGTCTATGGGATTCTCCAGGCAAGAATACTGGAGTGGGTAGCCATTCCCTTCTCCAGGGTATCTTTCCAACCCAGGAAAGATACCTACATCTCTTGCATTGGCAGGTGGATTCTTTACCACTGCACCACCTCAGCAGCCTTCTGTGGACCTCCCTGTCAAGATTATTCCTCACCAAGTTCTCTCTGCTGTATCTTTAATATAGTTTTAGTCTATCTTCATCACTGACACTAGGCACCTGTCCTTTAAAAACATTTGAGAGGGTATATCAGTTTCCTATTATTGCTTTAACAAATTAGCACAAGCTTAGTGGCTTAAAACACCACAAAAGCACACTCGTAAAATTCTAGAGGTCAGAAGTCCAACATGGGTCTTACTAAGCTAAAATACTGGTGTCAGTAACACTTCATTCCTTCTGGAATCTCTCGAGAAGAATCCATTTCTTTGCCTTTTTCAGATTTTTTTTTTTTAGTGACATCTTTTATTTCACTTTTGCTTCAAAGTTGTCTTTAAAACTAAGCGCACAGAGAAACAAAGCCTAGAAATGAATGAGCTGTGTGTTCACAGAAATAAAAACACCACACGGTATGTGCTAATAGGTTTGCTCTGAAGACAAAGAATGGAAATCACAAGATCAAGTAGCTATCTTATGAAGTTCTAAGAAAAAAAGATTATTCTATATTCAAATGCAAGTTTAAATATTTCCTCTTCAGCCATCGTTCTAGCAAAACCAATGTGGCAGCGCTAAAGAAGAAAAAGAAAGAAAAAAGAAAAAACAAAGAAAGAAACAAAACATAAAAAAACACATATTAGCATCAAAGGTCAACACAAGGTCAAAGGTGAGAGTTCAAGCATCAGAGAAGCTGAAGAGAAAGGGATTCTAGAAGTTCAGACGGGATTCTGAACTTCCTGGCCTGTATATTCTCTTCCTCCATCTTCAAAGCCAGCTGTGCTGTATCTTCAAATTTCTCAGATTGCAACTTGCTTCTCTAAGTATATCACATTCTTTGAGTATAAGCCACCTAAATCCCTCTTATACAGACCTTTGCGATTACATAGGGCTCCCCCAGGTAATCTAGAATAATCACTCCATCTCAATATGCTTAATTTAATCACATCTCCAAAGCCTCTTTTGTTATATAAGGTCACATAGTCACAGGTTCTAAGGATGAGGATGTGTACCTTGAGGGGAGAGGAGTATCAGCCTACCACAGAGGGTTCTGGGAACATGGGCAACTGAGTTACCCACATAACTGAATCCTTCCTGCTACACATAATTTAAAATATCAAAAAAAGCCTTCACATTTTATTTAAATATACAGCTGACTGCTGAGAAATTATGGGAGATTCCCACAGGCCAGAAAGGAAAGGAGAACTGAAAAGCAGAATAGCAAGCATACAACTGGCGCAATAGGGTCATGAGAAAGTGGAAAGGAATTCCCAGGTCAGAACATCACTAAAGGGGAAGGACTTGGGTTTTAAACCAGGCAGACATGAGAAGTGGAACTAAGACCCAGGTTTGTCTAGACCTCCAGAGGGCTGTATTTTCAGTATAAAAGGTCACAGAAAAATTACACCACCACTCTCAGGAAGACAGTAAAAATTTTTGAACCTCTTCCAAATCTGCAAGAAAGAGAAACTCCAAGCCTACCATGCCTACGTTTGAAGGCTAAATGTACATTATCCAGGAATGCAGGAATCTTAAAGCCCAGCCATTCACATGAAAGCAGATCACAGGCAGTGACGGCATTTAGAGGAGGAAAGTTAAGAAAGCAAATTCAAAATGACTCAGGAGGCACACTTTTGAATCTCAGCCCTTACATCATTCCCCCAAAAAATAAATAAATAAAAACTTTGTTGTCAATCAAAACTCACAAAACATGTAAGAAAAAAAATCTATCATGCAACAGACACAGAAAAGGCAAAGAATTAGAGCTCCAAAGAACTTGGGGTAACAGAACCAACTGAATGAAATTAAAATTCATACGTTTAAACTACCTAAATAAATAAAAGAAGGAATAAAAACAATATGGGAAAAACAAAGCTCTATTTTAAAATGCAGACTTAAAAAAGAGCCAGACAGAGCAATCTAAAGAAAGCAGAAAGAAGTGAAACATACCATTGGAAGGATAAGTAAAACTTCATTAAAAAAGAAAAACTGACATGCCTTCAACAAATTGTTTTTTTTAAGAAAAAGAACAAGAGTAAGTTCCTCCAAATTTCCTTAACTGAAAAGGACAGCTATCAAAAAACCAAAGTAAAAATCATACTCAATGGAAAAACTTGAGAAGCATTTCTTACAAAATTCAGGAGTAAGACAAGGGTGCCAGCCATTGCCACTTCTATTGTGCACTGAGGTAGAGGTCTTAGATACCTGTGTTTAAGAGTGAACACGGCACAAAGATGAAGGATAAACACAGCTGTGGTTATTCAAATTAATGAGAATATCTATACAGGAAATCCAAAGACCGTAAGTACTATTACAATTAGTAAGAACCAGAAAAGTTGCTAGAAGTAGGATCAGCATCACAAAAATCAACAGCGTGCTGATGCACCTCCAAATCTTTTATATATAAGGTACATACAAACAGGGAAACCTAGGGTGTTGCAATTCATGAGGTCGCGAAGAGTCAGATGTGATTTGGTGATTAAAGAACAATAACAACAATATAAACAAATCTTTTATAGAAGTATTAAAAGATGTCCATGGAGAAAACTGTGAAATGAATTGAAGAACATGAAAAAGACCTAAATTAAATGAAGAGATGCATGTTCATGGTTGGGAACACTCATTATAATAAAGCATCAACTCACCTCCTATTTAGCCTACAAATTTCATGTATTTCTAGTCAAAGTCTCACTAGGTTTTAGATCATTTATACCATCATCCATCAAGTTACATGGAAGAATAAATGTCATCAAAGAGCTAGGAACATTTTAAGATTAAGGACCAAGCCTGTGGCTGCTGCATTTTTTCACAGCCCAGCTACAGTATCACTAGCACAGTGTATAAGAAATGTTTCTAGTGGCAAACCAACCTTTGTCAATGGCTACATTTAACTGACCCAAATTTTACCTTTGTTATTGCTTTTACGATGCTCTTCAAAACCTGAGCCTGACTCTACAGTTTTTGGATCTATTTTAATTAGTAAATTTAAATATATAAACAAAACTAAAAGGACTAAAGGATTTTAAAATAATCCAAACAAATATCAGAATTTATTATAATAGTTTGGTAATTAAAATCAAGTAACTAAACAAACAACAATGCAGACTTGAAGAGACATGGAATTCTAAATCAATATGGAAATAGTAGTCGTTAACTAACAGCTTTTTCACAACTACATTCCCATTTTGAAAAATAATAGTAGGAATCCCTACCTCACACCATAGCTTTAAAGCCTAAACCTAAAAAGCTAAACTTAAACTTTGTGGGAAAGTACAGAATAATGTTTTGCCTTTGTGGTTAAAGACAAATTCTTAAACAAGACTGCCCCAAAGCACATATAATACAAATATGGCATTTACTATATACAAGAAGTATTCAAAATGTTTTACATTTACTAACGAATGGGCTTCCCTGGTGGCTCAGATGGTAAAGAATCTGCCTGGAATGCAGGAGACCTGATTTCAATCCCTGGGTTGGGAAGATCTGGAGAAGGGAATGGCAACTCACTCCAGTATTCTTGCCTGGAGAATCCCATGGACAGAGGAGCCTGGTGGGCCACAGTCCATGGCGTTGCCAAGAGTCAGACATGAGTGAGTGACTAACACACACATATACAATCTTCACAACACTAAGAGGTATGTAGTACTACTGCCTCCCTTTTCCAGGTGGGGAAAGTTGTGCACAGAGATGTTAAGAAAGTAGCCCAAGGTTAAACAGCAAGGAAGACACAGAACTGGGATATGAATCCTTGTTCTTACCTACCAAACTAGAAATCACACTAAAATTGTAAATCTATATGATAAAAAAAACACCAGACAAATGTAGGATATGCCTAGGACTAAAGGATATTTCCAGCACGCACATATATATTAAAGAACACCTACAAATCAATTTAAAAAAATACACACATTGAAAAGTGGTCAAAAATAATAAGAGGCAGTTCACTGAAGAAGAATCCAAAAGGCCAATCAACAAATGAAAGATGTTAAATCTCATTATATATCAGGAAAACAAAAACTAGAACAATGAGGTACTCACTAGTGAGCTTCATAGCAGATCTCACATTCACTAGGTTGGCAAAAATTAAGCCTGATGACATCACAATGCAGAGACCCTAGAACTTACATTCAAGTAGAAGTGTAAATTATTGTAGTCACTTTACAGAACAACTTTGTGGTACCTAAAAAGGCTATACATATGTCTCTTACTAAACTAGCAATTCTGCTTTTAGGCTAATATCCAAGAAAAATGCCCCTGTCCCCAGCCAGACATATATGTATCAGGATTTTGCTGCAGCCTTGTTTGAAATAGTAAAAATATTAAAATTACCGCAAACACCATAACTAGGGAATTCACAAACTCTGGTGTGATTACACAGTAGAATACAAGTGCTAATCTATTTCTAGTAAATCTAGAAATTCCAAACATAAAAATGAAATAAATTGCATAAATATAGATAAAACAGACCATCTACAAAAATTTTCAAACACAAAAACACTATATAGTCTTTGTGGTTGATTAACAGATCAAATGGTCATACAGTTATATAAACATGCATAGAAATGACATATGTAGACTTTAGGGTAGTAAGTACTTTTGGTAAGGGCTGGGAGAGGGAATGGAGAGTGGGCCTTTAACTGTACTATAGCTTTTAGCCTCTTAAAAAGAGAGGGAATTCCTTGGTGGTCCAGTGGGTAAGACTTCATTTTCCAATGCATCGAGTACAGGTTTGATCCTTGGTGATCAGGGAGCTCAGCTTGCACATGCCTCATAGCCAAAAACCCAAAACATAAAGTGAAAGCAATGTTGTAACGATTCAAAGAAGATTTTAAAAAGGAGAGAGCAAAATACTAACTTTGCAAAATCAGTCTATTGGGCTCAAGAGAGTATACCATATTATCTTCTGTGCATAAGAAACATTTCCTAATTAAAAGTAACTTGAAGATGTAACAGCCCCCTTCTTACTGGAACACTAAAACTAAATTCTTCTGCTTTGCTTTCTTCTGTTAAGTTGGTCCAATTTGCCTTATCTAGCCTTCATTCCCACTGTTCCCCAAACACAGCTACTTATATCAAGATAGGCTCATTTGTCTCAAATATTTCACATCAGTTCCCATCTGTGCATGTCCAGGTACTGTCCACATCCTCCCCTACAATGTGCTGCCATTTAGGAAAAAGGAAGCCTTGCAAGTGAAGGTGTACAGAAGTGTGTACAAAGGTGTACAGAAGCGAAGGCAGCAGGCAGCCCTCTGTTGAATCTTTACTCATCTATCACACTTGGGTAGACACACATGTGAAACCTGATACCACCTACCATTTCCCTTAGGTACCCATATCCTAAGCGCACATGCACGCGCGCGCGCGCATACACACACACACACACACACACACACACACACACACACTCTCATTTGTAACATGGAAGAGCACTTAGATTTAACTACCCAACCTAAAACAAGTCTGACATTTATTACTACAAAGGTAAAACTGTCCAAACATAAACTTATTTAAGTGACTCAATTTTCTGATAAATCCCCAAAATATGTTTTTTTAATTAAAAAATTGAGAACAACATAAATGTTTTCTCGTGTGTGCGACTGCAATTTCCAATATATTACAGCAAAAATCCCTCAAGTCCTCATAATTAACCGTTTAAATTAGAAATGACATCTAAAAGTTATGATATGCTTCTAATTAGATTTGATTATCAATGTGTCTCTAACTTTCACTAAGAAGGAGCCTTTTAAAGATAATAAGGAAGCAATTTATTTCTGAGTAGTAGTAATTGCATGTTATGGTTGGTTTGTAATTTTGAAGAGAATGGGATTATGTAAAGTCTACCAAATGAGTGATATAAAAATTACTGATTCCCATAAAACTACTTCTAAGTGTATAATTGAAAAGCCTATTTGTCACTAGAACCTGGTAGACAAAGGAACTGCAAGAATGTTTTGCTTAACAATAACAACAGTTTCCCTATGAGATCAATTGTAATAGAAAGTAAATTTAGACCTATGACAAATAGTTTCCTTCCTTTGGGAGACAGAAGGCTGATAAAAACAAATTACGGATCTGCTGACTTGTTGATAGTGGTGTTTTTTTATGAGCAGGAAGCGCCAACCTTTCCTGTTTTCTCTTTAAAACAAAGAAAAGTGAATACACAAGGAGAGCTTTTAAGAGAGCACAACAGCTAAAATGAAAGGCCACACCAAGGCAAGATGATAAAGGTGTCTACCACTGGCATTGCTTTCTGAAGCAAATGCTTAAAAAAGGAGGTCGTGGCAAAACTTCTAGCGCACACATGGACAGATTTTGATGAAGGAGGATGTCATGGCACAAAGTTATCTGGCCGGTGACCTTAACCAAGTCTGTTCATTTTACAGGTGAATAATCCAAGTAGCAAAACGGCAGGCTCGGTGACAGAGGCAGAACTGGGGCAAACTTCCTGTTTGGTGCATTTTTTATCCCGGTAGGACTATATCGTAGTGCCTACCAGACACAGTGCCTATGTCATAGGTCATCAAAGCAACACAGGTCATTTTTAACACTGAGATATAACGGCAAAGACAATATTATAATGCATAAGAAACTGTAGGTCTTGCTTCACAGCCAGATCGATATGGGTTTGATTAGCATGTTCTTAACCCTAGCAGACCTAGTTCCACAGTGATAAGCCAATAGTAAGGTCCTCACTCATACAGCTTTGCTATTAATTAAGTACCAAACCTCAGCTTACTAATTTTGTGCTTATTTTTCTTTTACCCAACCTGGAGAATTTGTCACATATGCTGACATTCATACACAAGTTCACAGTGCATTCATTGCCTGGAGTAGGGGAGCAAAAAATTCTACCCAGGTAAAGAGTCCTTATCGTTGAGATCATTGTAGCAAATAAAATTGCTTAAAACTAATAAATATGCATTTATGCACTTTTTTGGATCGATAACATACAATGCCACTCCAGTAGAAATGTCATGCATGATGTTCTTTATAATCTAGTGTAAGTAGGTGTTGAGGCATTAAACCACTGAAACTGAACCTGTTAGTTGCTCAGTCGCATCCGACTCCTTGCAATACAATGGACCATGGCCTAGTAGGCTCCTCTGTCCATGGGACTCTCCAGACAAGAACACTGGAGTGGGTTGCCATTTCCTTCTAGAGTAAGTCTTTCAAATGATGAAGAAGTTGCTAGAACATTCTAGAATTAAGAAGATTCAGGCAAATTCCTGCTCAGAGGACAAAGGATCTCTGTAGGGGACATACGGGGTTTTTACAACCAGCACATGTATTTCTTATAAAACTCTGAATCCTGGCATCTCACTGGCCCTCTCCAGCCAATGGTAGTAGCAGTCATGGTTACTCATCCTCCTGCTCACAGTAGCTGGTCCATGGATTGGGCCCATAAACCAACATGGTTAACTAGTATGTCCCATATGATAACACAGGGATATTGAAAGAGCAAAATAAGGACAATTAAAATTGATTCTGCCAATGGCTTGTCTTATACATGGAAAGTTCTGGCCTCAAAAAGAACCTATGCAGAGGCAAGCTGGGCTGAGAAGTGGACAGAAGGAGCAAGAGTTCTGACCTTTTTTGAGCCCCTTGATCCAGCCATACTTGATGATATAATCTCTGAATCTCCCAATTATATCCCTTTAGGAGTTTGTGCTATCTTGCAAACACATTAAGTTCATTTATAGAGAATTCAACCTAACACAAGCTTCATCTTACAAGCGGTTATCATAACTTTTTAATACTTGCAAACTTGCAGTGACTGTCTACCTTCCCTACTGTGACCACCTTCCCAACCTAAACTAACTCCTTCACTTTGTCAATGGGCTTTAAAAAAAAAATATGAATACTCCCTTTAAGCCTAAAAACCTCCCTGAAATTGGTTCCTCTTGGGACCAAACAAAAAGGGAATCAGAGAAATGAGCCAGAGAAATGTCCTAGGCCATCATCCTCCTGCTCACACCCTCCCCAGGCCTGAACTCCAGCCTCAACTTTACTGCTGAGCAGGTCAGTGGTTGCCTGTAAATTGGGACCAAAGGTTATGCGACAGAAAAGAGGGATTACAAAGGAGGATGAGGAAATCTGGGGGCCATGTGCAAAGTTTTGAATATGATGAAGGGTTGACAGGTCACATGTGTGTCACAACTTTATCTCATTTATACTTTAAATACATGCAGCTTATTGTATTCCATTAATACCTCAATAGAACTGCTCTCTCTCACACACACAGTTTTATAAGGAAAAGCATTTTACAGCATCATCCTTTTTCCAGCATGGAACAAAACCTCATACCAAAAGTTGCAAATGTAATTGGGTGACAAGGAAGAAACTCACACACCAAGGATGGTAGGGCAGGATGACAGAGCAAGACTGGGACCTTGAAAACATGCTTACAATGTACACTGGTTCTAGATTACCTCCTTCTGGACATCTTGCTACATGAAGACAATAAAACTTAATTATTATATGAAGCAGAACAGCTGGGTTTCTGTTAGCTGCCTCTGGACTCTACTCCTAATATGGTGGTCTTCAAAGCCAATAAGATCAGGTCATTCCCATGCTAACTATTTTTTGTTTCCAAATCCCAGGCTAACTGGGGGCTTCCTCAGGAGCTCAGAGATAGAGAATCTGCCTGCAATGCAAGAGACACAGGAGGTGAGGGTTCAATTCCTGGGCTGAGAAGAACCCCTGGAGTCAGCCATGGCAACCCACTCCAGGATTCTTGCCTGGAGAATACCATGGATAGAGAAGCTTGGCGGGCTACAGTCCATGGGGTCACAAAGAGTCAGACACGACTGAAGCAACTAAGCACACACACCCAGACTAACAAATACAAGGGTGTGAAAGGTCTGGATGTCTAGAGGTAATTCATTAGCCACTTCTCCCCATTCCAGCCATACTTTGCATTCTTCTAATGAGTCCTCTCCACTTTGAGTGCCATACAGGCATAGCACATGGTACCCTGATACTCCTAGCACCTGGCTAAGTGCCTGATACAGAAGAGGTACTCAAAATATCCTGCTGTCCTAAAGAGCTCATGATCTCGCTTATTATGCATTCAGTTCAGTTCAGTCGCTCAGTTGTGTCCGACTCTTTGTGACCCCATGAATCGCAGCACGCTAGGCCTCCCTGTCCATCACCAACTCCCGGAGTTCATTCAGACTCACATTCATTGAGTCCATGATGCCATCCAGCCATGTTATCCTCTGTCGTCCCCTTCTCCTCCTGCTCCCAATCCCTCCCAGCATCAGAGTCTTTTCAAATGAGTCAACTCTTCGCATCAGGTGGCCAAAGTACTGGAGCTTCAGCTTTAGCATCATTCCTTCCAAAGAAATCCCAGGGCTGATCTCCTTCAGAATGGACTGGTTGGATCTCCTTGCAGTCCAAGGGACTCTCAAGAGTCTTCTTCAACACCACAGTTCAAAAGCATCAATTCTTCGGCGCTCGGCCTTCTTCACAGTCCAACTCTCACATCCATACATGACCACAGGAAAAACCATAGCCTTGACTAGATGGACCTTTTAGAGATGCTTATTGCCAAATCTAATCAACAGCTGGGAGGAAGACATCCAGCTTAATGATCTTCCAGATTATTCTACCTCTATACAATCTATAAAAGAGCTTCATTCTTTCATAAAATATCCACCACATTGTAGAAACAAGAGAGATCTGAATCATTTCTAGACCCTTTACATTTTTTGAGCATCTAAATTCTATCAGGGTAAGTGAATTGCTCTGAGGATGAAAGAGGAATGTAGGACCTTTGAAAAAACTGGATGCAACTCTGTAGTTAAATTATTCAAAAATATTCTGTCAGCACTAGAGGAAGAGAGAGGTCGTGATGATAGTGGAGGGTAAGAAACTTAAAGTGTAATAAGATTTAAAGGGACTATACCACCAAAATGCAACGTGCATCCATAGATACATGGAAACTAAGGCCCCAGAACCCTCCCTCTCCATGCTCCAATGGTCAGAATGAGGAATTACACTTGACGCTGAACTCTCCCTCTGAACTTCTGCCTAATGTGGACAACTGAAGAATAATTTTGTGATGACTGAGCATGTATTTCTCTGATGCCAAACATCTGGACACAGATTTGAAGATTCTATAAAAAGTCTGCGTATTGCAAAATGCTTAGCTAAATGTAAGTATTTTGCAATATCCAGACACTTAGTGCTGAAGCCAAGACCTCAATTCTTCATTTCATTTTCATTCCTTAAATGACACAACAAAGGCTGATGTGCCTTTTGTCACGTTTTTCTTCTCTATGTTCTCCTTGGTGCCAAGCACACTGCTTTATACTTACAAGGCACAAAACGGATAGCATATATGTTATCTGCTGGGGAGAAATTATATAAAGAGATTCAAAAGTAAGGGATGCTGACTTGCCATCTTCCAAGGATAACTAGTTTAAAATAGCTCTCACAGCCACCAACAAAGTTTCCACCACAACTTACATCCTCCTTCTTCAGAACGGTTCTGGGAGACAAGAAGCAGAGTTAAGGGCAAAACAGCCCTAAACTGACTCCTCCATTCAATATACTAGATGCTAACCATATGCCAAGGCAGTGCTGTGCATTCAGGAAGGCAGAAGTGACTGGGACATGGTCCTTATTGTTGAGGGGCATACAGTCTAACATGACAAAATAAAAGGGCAATTGCTGTTTTCAATGACTTCTTCATTGATCAACTTAAGAATCATGTCTGAGCAGCATCTGACACAGATGCTCAACTCTGCCTCTTGAAAACAGCGTGCACTTGGCTTCTAAGACACCTGCCTCAACCAGGTTTTCCTCCTACCTGACCAAACATTCCTTCTTAGGCTCCTTTGCTGTCTGCTCATCTCCCAAAACTGTTACTGTAACAGAGTCCCTGGTTCAGTTCACAGATCACTACCCTTCTCTACCTCTCCTCCCTAACTGGTTGATTTCACCAGAAGCAATGCTAAATACTACTCTCTACAATGATGACTTGCTGAGTATGAACCTCCAGCTATTCCTCTCCCCCGAACTCCATCATTATTAGTCTACCTGCTATCTGACATCTCTACCTGGGTATCTAATTGGCATCACATCCAATACTGAACCCCTTACTTGCCTTCCAAAGCCCATCCAACTGCAGTCTACCCATTCCTGTTAACAGCAGATTCAGCCAGCCTGTTGCTTGACTGGCCTCTCTCTCACCCCAAGCTCACCCATCAGGAAATTATATTGGCACCACCTTCAAAATCTGACTCTCTCTCTTACTTCCTTTGCTATCTTATTGGTCCAAACCTCTGTCATCTTTGCTTAAATTACTGCAATAGCCTCACATGTGGTTTCACGGCTTCCACATTTGTCATCTATAATCTGTTCTCTATTCAGGAGCCAGACAAACTTCTAAATGAAAACCAGGCCCAAAGCCACCAATGGCTCCCCATTTCCCGTGGTGTAAAAGCTCAAATCCTTCAATCTGAGTCCAGAAACTCTCTAACTCAACTTTAACCACTCTACCCACCCCTTGCTCGCTCTGTCCCAGCCCTAGTAGACCCTCCTCTGTCCCTTGCATACATGAGAAATATTCCTTCAGGATCTTTTCAAAGTCAGCCCTTCAACCAACTTTTTCCAGGTGTCTGTTCATCTCCTTCAAGTTTCTGTTCCACAGGTGTCTTCCAGGGAAGGCAAATTCTGACCACCATATATAAAAATATGCCTTCATCCTCCCCTACCCACCACACTCCCCCTCAATCCATGCTTCATCCTTCTTACTCTATTTGTCTCCATAGCACTTGTTTTGTTTGTTTCTTTGTTTTTGTTTTTACCTTCTTTTCCCAGGTGGCGTTAGTGGTAAAGAACCTACTGCCAATGCAGGAGACATAAGAGATGAGGGTTTGATCCCTGGGTCAGGAAGATCCCCTGGAGGTGGGCATGGCAAGCCACTCCAGTATTCTTGCCAGGAGAATCCCATGTACAGAGAGCCTGGTGAGCTACAGTCCATGGGTTTGCAAAGAGTCAGACACAACTGAGCAACTAACACTTTGACTTTGATGATGTATAACATTTACTTCTTTGCTTATCATCTATCTTCCCCTTCAAATGTAAGATCTATGAAGGTAGGACATTTTGGTTTGTTTTGCTCACTGTTGCCAATGCTCAATTAATATTATTGGAATAAATAAAAGAAAAATTAGTTGGGCTTATCTAATAATATTTATACTAGATTAATAATAAACTGTATTAGACTAATAATGAGCCCTAGACAACTATGACTATAACATAATTTTACAGGAAGTTGATTTGTTTGGGGAAATATGACAGGAAAAACCTCAGACATATAGATTTTGACCAACAATGGAAGAAGAAAAAAATAATATTTCAAGAAACAGATTCTATAGTAGACTGATAAAAGTAATTCATATTTATTATTTTTAACTATATTTTAATGCTAATTTTCATGTCTTAAAATATTTGCTTGTCTTCTAGATTTGATTTTGATCAAACTGCCATGTTTATGCAAGTTTTCATTAGGTATGTTTTACCTCTGGTGAATAGGGAGCAGCCAGTTCTGCAAATTCAATTCAAGAAGTTATTTAGAGTATAAGCTCTCTATTAAAAGAAAACAATGTCAGGAACTGCAGGTTGTGATACAGAGAACGCTATGATCTTCGCCAACTACAGGTGGGAAAAAACAAACACAAATGATCTACAGTATGGAGCATTAGTGTGGTTCAAAAGAAAGGCCAAAGTAAAATAAAATCTTACAACACTAACTCTCAGCCCTCACTGTAATTTACAATTAGCTAGAAAGCTTTAAAACAGGGTTTTCTAATGAAAAAAATGACATGCCTCCTCTCTCGCTCTGAATCCTGATTGACTCAGTCTGGGGTAGCACTCAAGTGTTAACAACTCCCAAGTGAAAATCTAAGGAAACAGTTCCCTCAGACTAAAGAAACAGGCGGCTTTGGGTACCTTTACAGAGACAGAGCAAGGTATGCTAGTCAAGAGCAGAGGATCAGCAATGACAAGCAACAAAGCACAAAATGTCTGGGAACACCTCTGAGGCCGGAATACATGAAGAGACACATATGGTGAGAGAAGCTGAACGACATGCTAAGGACTCTGGGTTATTCTCTAAGAGCGTCCATCCATTATTACAAGCAGGTTTGGATTATTCATGGTTCAGTGACAAGAGAATATGGAGGATCAATTCAGATGAAATAGGATAAGAAGGCAGGCGAACTAACCCTGGCTGGTCTTCACCAGTAATGCAAATGTGTTTGAGGTGATGATGGCCCACTTTTAAACTACCTAAAACTGTATGAAAATTACACCACTGAGATGTTCAAAACTCACTTTTCAAAAACAGGCTGAAATATAACTATTCCCTAAATAACTTTTCTTTCTTTGTAAAAGCCTCTTAATTACCTTGTAAACTTGGTGAAAGAAAATAACCTCATTTCAAGTGAGAAAGGACATACATGGCACCTTTTGGTCATACTATTTTAAAATCAAAAGTTGGGAAATTTCACAGACATATTTGGCACAAAGGCCAATTATAAATGCCAGCTCAACAGCATCATGTGAAAATTCTAGGTTCTGTAAATAGTGAATCATTTTAAATTCAAAATCCAAGTAAATATTCAGCAACCACTTACATATTTTAAATTTACTCAGTAGTTTGAACAAGTGATGAGAAATAACATAAATCTAACTACATGTTAAAATATTAAATAAGAATAATTTGAAAAATAATGAGAATTTTGAAAAATAGCAAATACAGTAATTTGAAGGCAATTACAGTAAGTAGATTTTTTTTCTTTGGATGAAGTACTCAGTTCAGTTCAGTTCAGTCACTCAGTTATGTCCGACTCTTTGCGACCCCATGAATCGCAGCATGCCAGGCCTCCCTGTCCATCACCAACTCCCAGAGTTCACTCAGACTCACATCCATCGAGTCAGTGATGCCATCCAGCCATCTCATCCTTGGTCGTCCCCTTCTCCTCCTGCCCCCAATCCCTCCAGTATCAGAGTCTTTTCCAATGAGTCAACTCTTTGCATGAGGTGGCCAGAGTACTGGAACTTCAGCTTCAGCATCATTTCTTCCAAAGAAATCCCAGGGCTGATCTCCTTGCAGTCCAAGGGACTCTCAAGAGTCTTATATTACTATTTTGAGGGTAGGAACTCTTGTCTCTGTAGGCCTGCTCGAGTTAATATCAGCCTGTGTTAGAAACCCACAAAGCTTGAAAATCTTTTCATTATAACATACAGATTTGTAATTCTGAAATTTAACTGTTTGAGGGAAAAATGAAAAATATCATCCACCAGTCGATAAATGAAAAACTCATGGAGACATTTGCCTGAAGTTAAATTCCAAGCAAGCTGTAAAGTTGAAATTCAAACTTAGGTTCTCTTCCTGAATGTAGTTCTTCTCTCCATAGACTGTCCAAATATATGTATTTTATCTGCTATGCTTTATCTATTTTAAGACAATTTCAATTTCAGAGACACTTAAAATGCAAATAAATATATATCTTACAACGGATGTAAACAGGTATGATTTTTGACTGAACAGAGGTTTTTTTTTCCCCAAAGCAACCCAAGTTATTGGAAAAATATATAAATAAATATCAATAGAAACAAACTTAGATTTTAGGAGAACAAGTTTAGAATAAGAAACAAAACTGAAACTTCTGAAATGACCCTTCTCATTTAAAGACTACAGGTTATTTTATGTTCCTACATTCTTAATTAAAACTATTCATACACACACACACACACACACACACACACATTATAACTAGCAGTCCAATTCCTAGAAGTTCTTTCTTCCCTGTTTGAGAAATAGTAGATATAAATCTTCAAAATGTTACATATTTTAAGATAACACTTACCTCATACTTCCTAAAATTCCCCATCAAAAAACTAGGAATAATTTTTAAAAGCTATTTTTCACTTATTTATCAAAATATTTTCAATCAAAATTATTTTAAACTAAACTATTAAAAATAAAATAGACCATTTTTCTAAAGCAGTTTTCACTTTTCTGTATTCTGAACAGTATCAAAAAGACCTGAGCTATCTCCACACTTCCCCAATTCAATCATACTTTCTCTATCTGACAAGGATCTCCCTTAGTCCTAAATTTTATGGCTCCTAAAGTCAGTCCTTCCTTTACATAGCATTCATTTTCCCACCTCATAAATTTTAACTAGATCTTGTCTTCCCTGAGTAGGTATTTGCCTTTGTGTGTGTTTACTATTTCCTACAGTTCTCAGCAGAATACACACAATGGGGAAACATTTATTGACTGAAGAAAACTGTTGAGATCATACGTAGAGAAGAGAGTGAATGAAAAAGAGGATTTATAAGGCATGCTTATTTCAAAGCCATCCGGCTCACTGCTGTATTCCCAGACTGAGAACAATGCCCTGCACAGCAGACACTCAATAAGTATCTGGTGAGTGAAGAAACATTGCTTCTTCAAATGGAGAAAGTTCTAGAGCAAGTCACTCATATGACATCATGAAGGTACATGAAGAAACCACAGCTTCTGCCTTTCCTCCTGTATCTATAAAATTGATATTCACTAAGCTCAGTTCAGTTCAGTCCCTCAATCATGTCCGACTCTTTGCAACCCCATGAACTGCAGCATGCCAGGCCTCCCTGTCCATCACCAACTCCCAGAGTCCACCCAAACCCATGTGCATCGAGTCGGTGATGCCATCCAGCCATCTCATCCTCTGTCCCCTTCTCCTCCTGCCCCCAATCCCTCCCAGCATCAGAGTCTTTTCCAATGAGTCAGCTCTTTACATCAGGTAGCCAAAGTATTGGAGTTTCAGCTTCAGCATCAGTCCTTCCAATGAACACCCAGGACTCAGGACTGATTTCCTATAGGATGCACTGGTTGGATCTCCTTGCAGTCCAAGGGACTCTCAAGAGTCTTCTCTAACACCACAGTTCAAAAGCATCAATTCTTCGGCACTCAGCTTTCTTCACAGTCCAACTCTCACATCCATACATGACCACTGGAAAAACCATAGCCTTGACTAGACAGACCTTTGTTGCAAAGTAATGTCTCTGCTTTTTAATATGCTGTCTAGGTTGGTCATAACTTTCCTTCCAAGGAGTAAGCATCTTTTAATTTTATGGCTGCAATCACCATCTGCAGTGATTTTGGAGCCCCCCAAAAATAAAGTCTGACACTTTGTTAGTATTCACTACACTAAGGTAAAATTGTTCAGTACAAGCATGTGTGTAGATGCACTTAGTCCTAAGTAGTAGTCGTAACTTTTGCTACCACATGGACTGTAGCCAGCCAGGCTCTGTCCAAGGGATTTCCCAGGCAAGAATACTGGAGTGGGTTGCCATTCCCTTCTCCAGGGGATCTTCTCGACCCAGGGATCGATCCTGCGTCTCTTGTGTCTCCTGCATTGGCAGGCAGATTCTTTACCATTGGAGCCACCTGGGACGTCCAGTATAAGAGATTCTATTAATGGAAACAACCAAACCATAAACAAAAACAAAAATCAACCACATCTTTGGCTAGTGATCAAAAGTCCATGACAAGTTAGGAGGATGTTCCATCCAACCAATTTAGTGACAGGCTTTTCAGACTGATCACCAACTCTGCTCTAGTCTCAAAGCCATTAGCAGGCCACCTGCACATGTAAAGTGCACTGGGCAAGTAAATAGGCTGCTGCTGCTGCTGCTACGTCGCTTCAGTCATGTCCGACTCTGTGTGACCCCACAGATGGCGGCCCACCAGGCTCCCCCATCCCTGGGATCCTCCAGGCAAGAACACTGGAGTGGGTTGCCATTTCCTTCTCCAATGCATGAAAGTGAAAAGCGAAAGGGAAGTCACTCAGTCGTGTCCCACTCTTAGCAACCCCATGGACTGCAGCCTACCAGACTCCTCCGTCCATGGGATTTTCCAGGCAAGAGTACTGGAGTGGGGTGCCATTGCCTTCTCCGTAAATAGGCTGACTGAGTCCTAAGTTCCTGAAGAAAATACTTCAAGAAACAGAGTGATGACTCTCAAAGCAGGCTGTGGCCTTTACACTTGCCACTTCCACATCAATGTAGGCTTAACAACACTTTTAGAAATGATCTCAGATCTAACCCCATAACTTTGAGTTTATTCCAGAAGCAGTAATCCAGGTGGAACTGAAACCTCTAAAGCGTCCTCCTCTTTATGTCTTAAAAAGAAATGTCTCCCAAGTCTTCAGCCTTTACCCTGTACCCAATCACTTCACATGCCCCATCTTAAAATGATGAGGAGAGATCAGGAAAGATACAGAATCTAAATAATAGCAGCGGTACATTTTCAGCATCTATTTAAGACTTGGTTCAAGGTTAACCTTTCATTTGTTTCCAATTTAAATTGCCGAACTCATCTAAACTTGTTCACAGTTTATAAGCAGTAGACATTAATTCAAGAAATATCCTTTCTCTAAAAAGGCTTAGAATTAAAAAGCTAACCATTTGTACAGTCCTGTGAATTCCCAATTAATTATGTTTTACCATATAGCTATTAAAAAACAATAGAATGCCCTTTGAAGGTCAATGCACTTTGAAGGTTGGACAGATACAAAAGTCTTACAGCTTTCCTCATGGCTCAGTCGGTGAAGACTCCACCTGCACTGTGGGGGGCCTGGGTTCGATCCCTGGGTTGGGAAGCTCCCCTGGAGGAGGGCACAGCAACCCACTCCAGTATTCTGGCCTAGAGAGTCCCCATGGAGACTGGCAGGCTGTGGTCCATGGGGTCGCAAAGAGTCAGACATAACTGAGAAACTACGCACACATACACATAAAAGGCTTAGTATGTTCTTTCAGAATCACCTTTCTCCTTGCTCTCCTGATACCACCGTAGATACAGCTAGAAATGACATATCTGGAAAGCAAGAGAACTAGATTTAATAATAATTTGCCTTTGGAGAAGCATATATATATATATATATATGGCACATTAATCTATATAGACTGCTCAATTAACTATGTAGATATTCTACTGTACGTAAGCAGATACTATAAGGTTAAATATCTGGTGAACAGGTGACTAAACCATGAGGGAGAGGGTAGAAGTCAGAGCATAAAGTGGGGAATATGAAGTCTAAGCAGGCCATACCTGGAGAACTAGTCAGAATGTATTTACTTAATAAACAATCAAAGTGATAGGCATGCTTCAGGGAACACAAAGGTGAATTCTGATCTGAAATTTGACATGGGTCTCCAATTACAAGGAGCTGAATCACCAGGTGTTCCAGAATTTTTCCCAAGTTTATCGTTAGTGACATGTTGATTAAATTCCTACTAAGACACACACAAACTAGCTGGAAAAACATACTTTACCATTTATGTTTCTTTAACATATGCTTCTTTATGTCTTGTTTTCAAAGCTTTGCAATCACGTTCACATACACAGGAACAGTAATAGTCAAATGACCCAGCTCTCTCTCCTGTTGGTGACCACAAGGCAGTCTCCCCACTCTGAGGATGTAACCTAAGCTTACACAGATGGCCTAGCTCTCAGCTAATGAAGAGGAGCTGGGTTTGTTTTTAGGGTGGGTGCTGCAAAAAAACACCAGGTGTATTTATAGAAAGGAGCAAGACTATGATAGAGGCATGACGACAGAAGTCGAAGTTTCTCTCACCTAGTAAAGAAGCCTGCAGAAAGATCTGGATCCCACAGCCCGGTTTCCACTCCTGACTCTCCAACTACCAACTCTGTAAACTTATTAAAGCCCTTTCTGGTCTATCACCTTATGTATACAATTTACACAAGGCCTCTTGCCTCGGATGATTGTCAGAAAAAGGAACGAAATAAGGTATGTAACATCTGGGACGTGGGAGGTACTCGATAAATGGCAACCTCCTCTCCCATCCTCCTGTTCACCCAGAATTGCCCCTCAAAAATTACAAAGATACGGACAGCAGGGTTAAAACTAAAAAGCCCAAGCTGGTTGGCAGGCAAAGAACAATTTGGGTGGAGGCTCGCTTATTTACCGGAGGCTTTCGCTTAAAATGGAGTTAGGATATTGGTAACGGGGGGGGGGGGGGGGGGGCACGG
>SJXQ01008179.1:113375-125864 GCA_006408695.1 Aepyceros melampus
GAGGGGGGGGGGGGGTGGGGGGGGGGGGGGGGGGGGGGGGGGGGGGAGGGGACACATGGAAAAAGCATCAGGTATAAGCAGAACTACCCCCCTCCCCCCACACACCTCCCCCAAAGACATTCCTTTAAGTAAGCACGAAACAAACTTCGGAAGCTGCGGATATCCTGTGAACCTACTCGGTGGCCTCAATGAAAATCACAGGCACACGTAGAGCTGAACACGACGTACACCATCCATAAGCCGCCTTGTCAGTTTCTGATCACGCTATCTTTGCAAAACTGTCCTCAAATCCGAGGCTGCTCTCTCGCCTCCAAATTCGCCCGAGGCGGCTGGGAGCCAAGAGCGAGTTGCGGAACGGATAATGAGGATGGCAAAGTGGAGATGTCTGGTCAAATGACTGAAAAACAAGGCGGTGGATGAGGGGGCGGGGTAGAGCAGTGGGGCAGGGACGCGCGGCCACCAAGCCAGAAAGACGGCGGCTTCACAATGAAAGGAAGAGACTGCGACAGTCGCCGGCTCCTGGTCCCCGGCAGAGACCGATGGCGAGGCCGGGGGCGCAGAGCGTGGGAAGACGGGAAGAGGGGGCCGGAGGAAGTGGCCACGGAGCCCCCGAGCAGGTGCAAAGCCCCCAGGCGAGAAGAAACGGGCTCGGGATACTCACTGTGTAGAGTAGGTTGAGCGCGCACAGGCAGTTCTTGGAACACGCGAAGCCCCCGCAAACCATCTTGAAACCTGTGTTTCCAACTGCAGGTAAAATCTGGCTCCGGCGGAGCCTCCAGACAGCCTCTTTGTCCTCGCCTTCAGGGCCTAGCCAAGGCGAGGCCGCAGCCGGGCTGCGAGTGTGGAGCCCAAGGCTTGGGCTGGGGCTGCAGTGCGCGGCGCGCCCGCGGCGGCTCCAACCCGCTCTGGAACCTGCGGCCGCAGCACTGGGAGCCTGAGCCCGAGCCCCGCCCAGCACCCCCCCGCCACCGCCTCGCCCTACGCCCTGATTGGCCGCTGGCGGGGAACAAAGGTAGAAATATGCAAATAAATGCGCTCAGTAGCTGGGATCCAGGAGGGGAGGGGCGGGGCGGCCCCTGGGAGAGTTGGGCAGGGGCGGAGGCCGTGGGGGAGGGTGCCGGAGGCCGGAGTGTGACAGCGACCTCGCCGCGGCTCCTGGGGAGCAGGTGAGGAGGAGAGGGCGGGGCTCCGCGGAGATCCACGCTGGCAGGGAGGAAGATGACAGCGCTCCCGGCTCTTGGCCCCAGCGGGTGACGTGGCACCATTTTGAATGAGATTTCAAAATTAAGCACCTGGCCTTGTTTGAATGAAGAAAGGACGGAATGAAGCAATAAATGAATAAATGTGAACGACTTAAACGAGAAAAATGAAGTGGGGAAAATGAAAGGAAGGAAATAAAAGAATAAAAGGAAAGATGAAATATCTGCTTTTCTTAGAAAATAGGTTAGATATATGACCAATAATTGTGACCCTTGTTAGGTTAGATGTATCCTACAGGGATTTGCAAGAATGCTAATGAACTTTGTGAATACATGTATAAAAAACAGAAAATCAAGAGGTGGGTTTTTTGTTGTTGTTTTTTTTTTTTTTTTTTTTTTTTTTTTTTTTTTTTTTGTCTTCCAATCCTGCCTTTCAATAAGCTGGGGTGGCGGGTGGGGGGACTGGTCCTTCACAAATAACAGAAATTTTAAATGACAGTCTCCACTTTTGTCAGTTCATTATCATTTTGACCCTCTGCTATAGAAATGCATAATGGATCTTCAAATGCCTCGCATGTAAATTGGGATATTAACAGTATGTCAAACACTTTTTGTCTGGCACTGTAAGTAAGGACTCAATAAATGCCAGCTAGTATTAGTATATCTAACAGTTTTTGAATACCTACTGCATTTCAGGCACTAAGCTAAGCAAATAAAGGTTTGGTTATTTCGTGGTGAAGGGAAGTCCGTCAGTCGTGTCCGACTCTTTGCGATCCCATGGACTGTAGCCCACCAGGCTCTTTGGTCCATGGGGTTTTCCAGGCATGAATACTGGAGTGGGTTGCCATTTCCTTCTCTAGGGATCTTCCTGACCCAGGGATCAAACCTAGGTCTCCCGCATTGTAGGCAGCCATTTTACCGTCTGAGCTACCAGGGAAGCCCATATTTCATGGTGCATTCTACCAAAAAGTGATCTTACAGAGAAATAATCAGATATTTATAAAATATCTAAACCTAAGAGTTCATGCTGAGTAAATGATGGCAATCCACTCCAGCACTCTTGCCTGGAAAATCCAGTGGACGGGGGAGCCTGATAGGCTACAGTCCATGGGGTCGCAAAGAGTCGGACACAACTGAGCGACTTCACTTCGCTTCAAATGATCTGATAGCAAATGATACTGTTTACATTAAATAAAAACAGCTGATAAAAAGATAATTTGTCTTCTTGGAATTATCTGCTTCCTCTTCTAACCTCTCTTAACCTCCCCAGACCTCACTTCACCAAGAAAGCCACATTAATTCTTTAGCCCTGGTATTATTCCATATTAACTTTTTGTATCTGCCCCAAAAGAGTTCCAGCTTTTTAAAATTTTTAATCTGGAAAATGACCCGCAAACCCAAGTAAAACTTGGTAGCTCAACTTTCCATTTTAGACACTTATTTAAGAAAAAGAATTAGTGGGGAGATCTATTCTTCCTCTTCTCATTAGTGACAAGATTGCTACCACTTGAACATCACTCAACCAACTTTGACAACTCTATGCTTTCTTCATATTACTCTTTATTGTCTCCCTGTGGGTTCAATCGTTTGTTGTTGTTTTTGTAGGAATGTCCCCTTTCAATCAGGAGTCCGGTAGGAAGGAGATGGCTCATTTCAATGACTGAGAAGAGTTATTTAAACTGTTTTGAAAACTATGGACAAGGTTAAAGGAAGCAAAACAGGATGGTGAAACAGCTCAGAGCTAGAAAGAGCAAGCAGTCACAATTCCCCTTAAGTCTGAGGGGCAATCTAAGGGAGAAGTTACAGAAACCAGGCAAGAGCTGCAAGTGTAGGAGGGCTGTTAGAGCTGTGGCCTTTAAGAAAGAAAACAAAGAAAATACTGCAATTGGAAAAGAAAACAAGTGAACATGGTGGGATTTCTTAGAATTTGGGTGTAGAAATTTCAGATGATCCCACCCTAACAAGAATGAGCTAGAAAAGCTACAAAATAGTTTTTTTAACAAAGAAAAAGAAAACCTACCAGGAAACAAAGCAAATGAATAGACAACAACAACAAAAAAAAAAAACAACTCACAGATACAGAGGACAGACTGATGATTACCAGAGAGGAATGGAGTGGAAATGTGGGCAAAGAGGGTGACCAGGATTAACTGTATGATGATGGATGGTAATTAGACTTTCAGTGATGATGACTTTGTAGTGTATGTGGTTGTAGAATTATAATGCTATACACCAGAAACATACATAATGTTATATACCAATTTTACCTTGATTAAAAAAAAAATTCTCATAGAACTGAAGAAACAAAGACATCTAAAGGGAATTAAACCCAAGAAGTAATGGCATTCTTAGGAAGGAAAAATCCCACAGTGCTTTCACTCTTGAGTGTAAAGTCACTCAGTCATGTCCGACTCTTTGTGACCCATGGACTGTAGCCCACCAGGCTCCTCTGTCCGTGGAATTTTTCAGGCAAGAGTACTGGAGTGGGTTGCCATTTCCTTCTCCAGGGGACCCTCCCAACCCAGGGATCAAACCTGGGTCTCCCACTTTGAAGGCAGATGCTTTACCATCTGAACCATGATGGAAGCCAAGCTTTCATTCTCAGGGATTAGCTATCAGGGGCTTCTCTGGTAGCTCAGTCAGTAAAGAATCTCCCTGCAATCAGGAGACTGCCTGCAATGAAGGAAACACAGGTTCCATCCCTGCATCAGGAAGATCTCCTGGAGAAGGAAATGGCAACCCACTCCAGTATTCTTGCCTGGAGAATCCCATGGACAGAGGAGCCTGGCAGGCTGCAGTCCATGGGATTGCAAGAGTTGGACACAACTTAGCTACTAAACCACCATAGAAAGAAGACTGCCACACAGCCTGGATAGCAAGAGAGTTTGAGGGAGAATGGATACATGTCGCGTGGCTGAGTCCCTTCGCTGTTCACCTGAAATTATCACAACATTTATAATCAACTATTGGTGTGTGTGTGTTCAGTCGTGTCCAGCTCTTTGCAACCCTTTGGACTATAGCCCACCAGACTCCTCTATCCGTGAGATTTTTCAGGCATGAATACTGGAATGGGTTGCCATTTCCTCCTCCAGGGCATCTTCCCAAACCAAGGATCAAACCTGCATCTCCCATATCTGCTGCATCACAGGCAGATTCTTTACCCACTGAGCCATCAGGGAAGTAAAATCAGTTTTTTTTAAAAATTGTAATAAGAAAGAAAGAAGAGTGCCATAGAAAGGGATAAAGAGAAACTAGATGATTATTTTAAACCATCTTTTAATGTGCACCTGTGGACTAGTGTTATAGTCTATATTTCTAGGGTCCTAGGCAGGCCTCAGAGTGAGTGTACACTATTTGCCAGCTCTAGCCCATGGGTCTTCACTTAGCATAAGGATTGGAAGCTCTGTAGTCTGTGATCAGATAAAAGTGCTCCCTCCACAATATCTCAGGATGCACAAACATCCTCGAGTGTGACAGTGGCTAAAAGCTGAGAATAGGACAGGAAAGACAGAGCAATCTGGGTCTTTACCCAATCCAAAGCAGTGGCGGCCAAAGGCTAAAGAATTAGCCAAAGAGGAAAACCTCTTTCCCGTGGGCTGCAAGAGCCCTCTGGGACTGGGATAAAACAGCAGGAAAGGGAAAAAACTCACAAGGACGTGAGTGAAATCCAAGGACATGACTGACGAATGAAGAACACTCCACAGCGGGGGAAAAAAAAAGAAGTAACAGCCAGTTGTAAGCATGTCTCCTGAGGCTCAGAGTGCTGGTCGCTGGGCTGTAAAGTACAGAGAGATCTGTATGAGGGCTTCTTCTTATAGAAGGAAAACCTTGATTGTAACCTCAAAAACAATTGAAGCCAGTGCTGAAGAATCCAACTAAGCCTGTAACAAGTCCTGACCCAGCTCAGCGACAGTGTGTACTACTTAGGTTCCACAGTAGTACCCTGGCAGAATAACGGATGTACTGTTTTCTGTTGGGAAATACTACTTGCTTCACTCTCAGTGTTCTTTTATATATACTACCTGACACAAAATCAAAATTATGAAAGATTGGATAATCGAAAAAAAATTGACTATGGTCAAAAGAAGAAATGGATGCAAAACCAAAGAAGATCCAGATGTTACAGTGATCAGGCAGGTCTTCAAGACTCAACCAGGACTGCGTTAGATGTGCAAAAGGCTAATTGGGGGAAACATCTGTGAGGGTAAATGGGGATGTAACTATAGGAGGCTAGGAGAGTCAAGAGACATCACTTTGCTGACAGATGACCATATAGTCAAAGCTATGGTTTTTCCAGTAGTCATGTACAGATGTGACAGACCATAAAGAAGGCTGAGTGCTGAAGAATTGATGCTTTCGAGCTGTGGTGCTGGAGAAGACTCCTGAGAGCCCCCTGGACAGCAAGGAAATCAAACTAGTCAATCCTAAAGAAAATCAACCCTGAATATTCATTGGAAGGACTGTTGCCAAGGCTGAAGCTCTAATACTTTGGCCACCTGATGCAAAGAAGCAACTTTTTGGAAAAGACTTTGATCCTGGGAAAGATTGAGAGCAAGAGGAGAAGCGGGCAACAGAGGACGAGATGGTTGATGGCATCACTGACTCAATGGACATGGGTTTGAGCAAACTTGGTGAGATAGTGAGGGACAGGGAAGCCTGGCGTGCTGCAGTCCATGGGGTCACAAAGACTCAGACATGACTGAGCAGCTGAACAAAGGATAGTTAAGAGAATGCAATATAGGTCTCACCTCTATGGAGGAGAGAGGGAAGGAAGGATAAAGGAGAGGGAGGAGGGAAAAGGGAGGAAGTATGAATGAAAATAAAGGAGGAGGGAAGAAAAAAGGAAGAAAGGAAAGAAGGAAGGTCTTGGACTGCAGTGCAGTTTTTAAAAGCTTTGGCCAGGCCAGCAAGGAGTCTTCAAGCCAAAGCCAAACGTCAGAGACATCCAGCAACCCTCCAGTAATGAGCCTGCCTTAAGTACTGCCACAATCACTGGTTGGAGACATCAGCACAAAGGCTCTGATGGATTTCAGAGTATAGCCTGGGGGCTGGCTCAACTATGCTGCCCACAAGAGGAAGGGTGTTTTCTTGTAATAATTCTGACTATATTTCTCCCTTCTGTCTTAAAAATATTTTTCTGGTCACATCTTGCAATTTTTCAGTCTTCATCTTACCGTGAAGGAATTCTCTAACTTCATCTGGGTAATCCTTTTTAGGTTTTAACAATCCATATTTTAAAACTCTTTTTTTGTGGCTTATGTTTTTGTTGTTGTTGTTTGGTTGCTAAGTCCTGTCTGACTCTTTGCAATCCCATGGACTGTAGCCTGATTTCTGAGGCAAGAATACTGGAGTGAGTTGCCATTTCCTCCTCCAGGGGATCTTCCCAATCCAGGGATCGAACTTGTGTCTCCTGTGTCTCCTGCATTACAGGCAGATAGATTCTTTACTCTGATGAGCCACTGGGACTTGGATTTAGCTTGACACTACCTTTATTTTTTAAATTCTCAATTTTTTTCCCTATCAGTTCAGTCAACATTTCTTTTTTTAATAATTCAATACCAAGACTTGATTTTGTTCAACAAATCCTAAGCAAAATTATTCATAAGCTGTTGCACAGAATTTTTAACTATCTTACCAAAACTCTTCCTAAACTTCTCGGAAATATGAACATAAAATTGCTCATGCACAATTTATAGTCACATAAAACATCAGTAATACAGCAAATTTTAAACTGCTTCAACTTAAGTGAAAGTGAAAATCACTCAGTCGTGTCTGACTCTTTGTGACCCCATGGACTATACAGTCAATGGAATTCTCCAGGCCAGAATACCGGAGTGGGTAGCCTATCCCTTCCCCAGGGGATCTTCCCAAGCCAGGAATCCAACTGTGGTCTCCTGCATTGCAGGTGGATTTTATATACACTTGCTATACTTTATCTCAACCCCAGGAGATAGTCAATATCCTTAGTCAATAAATATTATATAAATTAAGTGCCAATTTTTAAAATATCTGTCAGTGATTTTACTAGACTCGATCTAGTTAAATTATTTACAGTGACAGCTTTTTTATTACAAAATTTTTTGTTCACTCTTTCTTTGATATTCTTGTGTCTCCAGGGGAAATGAAAGAACTGTAGAAACTTTCTTCTGGAATGATTTGCAGGTTTTTGGATTGAATGAAGCTCAAGATGGGAATTTCTTGGCCAAGAAAGAGATAAAGGAACAGATCAATAGCTGCCTGTCTCCTTCTATCTCTTGCTCTGTTTTCTCTATTATCCTTTTTGATGTTTTGCCAAAATTTAGCAATTAAATGCAACACATTCATTCTGCCTACAATAAATATGCTTTGCCGAATGTTTCACAATTCATGCTAAAGGACCTTAAATCATAATTCCTTTTCAGAAAATGTTTTTCTTCTAACTACAAATTAAATTTGAAGTTCTTTTTTTTTCCTTGCTTTTACTTGCTTCTTTATTTTCCTGTCCATGTGATGCCAAGAGGATGAAAACATATGGCTATATATGATTATCTTATCATATATAGCACCCCAAAATCTCAATTCTAAATTTCTGGGATTATTCTGGGTGGCATATTCAGCCATTAATGGGCAAATCCAACTTCAGACAAATTCAGCTTGACTTCCGATCAGCTGACTTAAAAGAGACAGGACAATCGGCTTCAGGGATGGGATAATCCTCTTAACCTTTGCCTCTTTTGTCTCCACATCCTCCCTTCCAATTTTTCTTTATTCACTATGCTAAGAATGTGCCAGGAAGATAACAATTTAGAAGGAACTGATGACATTTACAATGTTCCATCACATCTAAGACAAAACTTTCTGGAAATCTACCCTATTTCAATTCTGAGGCCTGAACGTGTTTCATTTTGAGTAGTATACATCATTATGTGTTCCATTAATATTTATTTAGTCCAATGGCTACTTAAGTAAATGTATTATTTATCATTTGAAAGCTAATAATACTGCCTTAATTAGTAAAATACATCAGAATGAATAGGAAAAAGTACAATTAAAGTGGTCAACCATTTCATAGCTTATTTAAATAAGCTATCATTGTCTTTGAGAAAAACAGAGGGAAACCCAACATTTATAAGAGTAACTATTTTTGACTTGTAAAAAAATATATCTTTTTGACTTCTAAAACTGAGATCAATACAATTTAATGCAGCTTCTGGTACACTGGAAATCATCCAAGCTGGAAATAACTCAGGCATCCATCCATACTAGAAATGGGTGACTAAGTCATGATATGCCCATTAGTGGAAAGCAGTCCCAAACCAGAAATGAAAAATATCCAGCTACCTCGACCACATGGATGTGTCCTACCCAACATGGACTTGAGTAAGACAAACCCAAATGCAAGAAGGCAGATTTTATCATTTCATTTATATAAAATCCAAAAACATAAATTTAATGACAGTATTTAGAGATGATTACATTTAGAGATGACCGATAAAAATTACAAATAAAATTGAGGGATTGATGACCATAAAGATCAGGTAGTCACGCATTTGGGAGGTTGTGTGTGGAAATAGTAATTGCAAAAAGCTGACAGAGGACTCCTGAGATGGTGACAGTGATCCTGAATGATCACTTCATAATTTAACTATGAGAGTGGAGAGGAATATTAATAACCTAAAGTAGCAGTGGAAACAATTTCAGACTTTATTTTTCTGGGCTCCAAAATCACTGCAGATGGTGACTGCAGCCATGAAATTAAAAGATGCTTACTCCTTGGAAGAAAAGTTATGACCAACCTAGATAGCATATTCAAAAGCAGAGATATTACTTTGCCGACTAAGATCCGTCTAGTCAAGTCTATGGTTTTTCCAGTAGTCATGTATGGATGTGAGAGTTGGACTGTAAAGAAGGCTGAGCGCCAAAGAATTGATGCTTTTGAACTGTGGTGTTGGAGAAGACTCTTGAGAGTCCCTTGGACTGGAAGGAGATCCAACCTGTCCATTCTGAAGGAGATCAGCCCTGGGATTTCTTTGGAAGGATGATGCTGAAGCTGAAACTCCAGTACTTTGGCCACCTCATGTGAAGAGTTGACTCATTGGAAAAGACCCTGATGCTGGGAGGGATTGGGGGCAGGAGGAGAAGAGGACAACCGAGGATGAGATGGCTGGATGGTGTCACTGACTCCATGGGTGTGGGTCTGGGTGAACTCCGGGAGTTGGTGATGGACAGGGAAGCCTGACGTGCTGCGATTCATGGGGTCGAAAAGAGTCGGACACGACTGAGCGACTGAACTGAACTGAACTGAACTGAAAGTAGCAGTAATCTTATATTTTATATTATGTAAACAATGTTATTCTGGAGAAAAATACACACCCTCCCAAATGTGTGACTACCTGATCTGTGTATTTTTCAAACTTATTTCCTTGCACAAATTTTTCTTTAAAATAGTAACTGTGTATTAGAGAGTCTAGTTCATAAGGTGACTTTTGTCATTTGAACTCAGGGGGTTTTGTATATTAGCTGATACTGCCATAAAATGCCAATGGTGTCTTCATAATAATTTTTTTTCTTTCTTTTTCTTCACGATATTTTGGGCAATCTACCAGATACAATTATGGGCAAAGAGACACTTTTTAGAAATAAAAGCATGTCTTGGTTAAGTCATATCCTGTTTATAAGTTCGAGTACACTGGAGCACATTGTTAAGCACTTTCCTAAAATAAAGGGACATGGTAAAGTTTTTGAGACTTTAAGCATCATTCAGAAAAAGTGTTTCTACTTTTTGGGCCACACATCTTGCAGGGATCTTGGTTCCTTGACTGGGGATCGAACCTGGGCCACAGCACTAAAATCTCTGAGTCCTAACCACTAGACGGCCAGAGAATCCCTTAGAAAATATTTCTATTCTTCTCTCTCATTGTATTGAAATTGCCCAGTGTGTTGAATTCTAGTTTGGATACTATTTCTTCTTAGAAGTTTGAAGTTCTTTCTTATTAAATTATTATTATTAAATTTTATCTTGCAGTGCTGTTAAATAGTCCAAAGCCATTCTGATTCCTGTACTTCATTTATGACCCTTTGCATTTATTTTTTCCTCTCTTTGAAAGTTTGTAGATCTTCTCTTTAACCTCAGTGTTCTGAAATTGGAGGAACACTTTGAGAAAAAGATTATCAAAGTACAAAAAAAAAAATTGGTACAAAATTAAATTGTCTAAAATGGATAAAGAAAACACAATAAATTATACATTTTTAAAAATAAATAAGTTCTAAAACCTCACAAAGTCCTTAAAAAATAGAGCTTTTATTAATCTACTGTCTTATGTAACTATATATTTTCTATTTTTTGGCTATTTTTAAATTTTTACTTTTAATTGGTAGATAATTACAATATTGTGTTGGTTTCTGCCATACATAAGCATGAATCAACCATAGGTATACATGTCCCCTCCCTCTTGAACCTCCTCCCATTGGCTGCTCACTTTTGATCTCTTTTTTTGATGGTAAATGTTTTGTAATATATTCCACAGAGAAAATAGAAGAGTTATTCAGTCTTTCTCTAACACAGTTAACTGAAATTTTAATTTTTATTATCAGTAATTTAGATTAACTTTTTTCTACTTTACAACTTACAGTCACAATTCATTAGTGATAATACTATTTAAATTGGAAGAGTGTCTGATACTCATTATCTATTTCTGCATAACACATTACATTACCCTCTACATTTAGTAACTTAAAAGAAAAATCAGTTTAGTATATCTCATAATTTCCGAGATCAAGAAGTTGAGCAGGACTTGGTTGGCTAATTCATCTGCTCCACGTAATGTTGACAGGATTACTTGGTGATATTCAGGTGGCAAGCAGGCTGGTCTGGACAGTCTCTTTTCACTGCTGGTGAGATGCTCTCTCCTCATGTAGTCTGAGGGACCATTCATGCAGTCTCTGTGTGCATTTACTTACTGCATGATGACTTTGTGCTCTAAGAGATGGAGTGGAAGCTTACAATCCTCTTAAAGACAGGCCTCAGAGCTGGCACAGTAACACTTCTTATACACTGGGCAGAGCAGTAGCTTGCCAGGCCAATTCAAGGGGAGAGGAAACAGACCCAATCTCTTGATGTGAGTCTAGAAAAGATTTTGTGGGGTGGTCTGTATTATACCACAGTGGTTCTATTTCAGTTGTCTCTTGCTGTCTAACAAGCTGCCTCCCCCAAAATAGAGACCTAAAACAGTAACTTATTGTTATCTCTCATGGTTCTGTAGGTTTTCTGAACTCAGTTTGGCCTTTCTCACTTGAGGTTTCTCATTCTGTTGCAATCAGATGGAGGCTCAAACTGATTGGATATGAAAGATGGCACCTCACCAAATGCTTGGGGCCTCAGCTGGCATGGCTGAAGTATGTGGGGGACGCAGGCCTATCACATGCCTAGCTTGAGCTTCCTCACAGCATGGCAATCTCACAGTAATTGGACTTTGTATGCAATGTATTGTATTCCTAGAGTCCGTTTCAAGAGATCCAAGCAGAAGCTGCAAGATTTCTTAGGACTTAAAAAGGAGAAATGGAAAGATACAAGCATCTGAATGCAGAGTTCCAAACAATAGCAAGAAGAGATAAGAAAGCCTTCCTCAGCGATCAATACAAAGAAATAGAGGAAAATAACACAATGGGAAAGATTAGAGATCTCTTCAAGAAAATTAGAGATACCAAGGGAACATCTCATGCAAAGATGGGCTCGATAAAGGACAGAAATGGTCTGGACCTAACAGAAGCAGAAGATATTGAGAAGAGGTGGCAAGAATACAAAGAAGAACTATATAAAAAAGATCTTCACGACCCGGATAATCATAATGATGTGATCACTAATCTAGAGCCAGACATCCTGGAATGTGAAGTCAAGTGGGCCTTAGAAAGCATCACTATGAACAAAGCTAGTGGAGGTGATGGAATTCCAGTTGAGCTATTTCAACTCCTGAAAGATGATGCTGTGAAAGTGCTGCACTCAATATGCCAGCAAATTTGGAAAACTCAGCAGTGGCCACAGGACTGGAAAAGGTCAGTTTTCATTCCAATCCCAAAGAAAGGCAATGCCAAAGAATGCTCAAACTACCGCACAATTGCACTCATCTCACACACTAGTAAAGTAATGCTCAAAATTCTCCAAGCCAGGCTTCAGCAATATGTGAACCGTGAACTCCCTGACGTTCAAGCTGGTTTTAGAAAAGGCAGAGCAACCAGAGATCAAATTGCTAACATCCGCTGGACCATGGAAAAAGCAAGAGAGTTCCAGAAAAACATCTATTTCTGCTTTATT
>SJXQ01008179.1:125924-151115 GCA_006408695.1 Aepyceros melampus
TGATGCTTTTGAACTGTGGTGTTGGAGAAGACTCTTGAGAGTCTCTTGGACTGCAAGGAGATCCAACCAGTCCATTCTGAAGGAGATCAACCCTGGGATTTCTTTGGAAGGAATGATGCTAAAGATGGAGCTCCGGTACTTTGGCCACCTCATTAGAAGAGTTGACTCATTGGAAAAGACCCTGATGCTGGGAGGGATTGAGGGCAGGAGGAGAAGGGGACAACTGAGGATGAGATGGCTGGATGGCATCACAGACTCGATGGACGTGAGTCTGAGTGAACTCCAGGAGTTGGTGATGGACAGGGAGGCCTGGCGTGCTGCGATTCATGGGGTCGCAAAGAGTCAAACACAACTGAGTGACTGAACTGAACTGAGCCCCAGAACTCACCCTCATCACTTTTACCATGTTGGTCAAAACCCAGCAGTACAGCCAACCCAGACTTAAGGGAGGAGACTATTCAGTTCATGAATACCAGCAGGCATTGAGGGTAGCTTTAACATTAGCAGCCACACCCTTAAAAATTTCTTACATATATATGCTCTTCATTTCAAGGCATTTCATAACCTTAAATGCTCTTGAATCGACAACTCAAAAAAAATTGCATTGATAGCCATACATAGTGAAATATTTTACAAGTTTTATGCAATTCTATTGATATGAGAAAACTTCCATTTTGATGAGATATGGTTGAGACAGAATCTTCCATTTACAATCTTACATACCAATGCTTGAAAGAATTTTTCACAGACTTCCTTCAGTCTCTGTAAATCACATTTCTCTCCAACATTCCTCTTGCACTGGGTTCCACAGGATAAATTCATAACCCTTTTCACTTCTGGTATGGCATCTCTCTGTTTCATGGGGTAGATTAGCACAGTGGCAGTGAGTTTTCCTGGAAGTCATTCCTAGTCCCACGACTAGCTAAACCATATATGCAATACATATGAAGTAGCTATATAGGGAAGTGACTGCAGGGTACACAACTGTATCACACTAAACCCAAACTAAATATGTCCCTAACTGAATTCAGTTATGTGGATGGCCTCCACAAAGCCACCTGACATGAGGGAGAATATGACAGAGGAAAAGTTAAAATAGAGAGAGTCAGCTGATCAGGGTTAAACATTTATGTATTTTACAGAAACGTTGGACTACTTGAGTACATTGCTAGAACCCCTCCACAAAGCCTTTGAAAGGCTTACTTTAACCTTACTGATAACCTTACTTTGCCCTCCCTGCCCTTTACCTCCAGCCTCCTCATCACCTGAGGGCCACTTTCCTCTGATCTGCTGTTATAGTTCTGTCACATGCCTCCTTTGCTCAGATTTCGGCCTGTTTCAATCTACTGCCTATGCGGCAATAAGAGTCATCACTCTGAAACATAAATTCCACCTGCTTGTAATTCTAGCTTAAAATCCTCAGTGGCTCTTTGATGGTGGTGGTTTAGTCGCTCATTCATGTCCAACTCATTTGCAACACCCTGGACTGTAGCCCACCAGGCTCCTCTGTCCATGGGATTTCCCAGGTTGCCATTTCCTTCTCCAGGGGATCTTCCCAACTCAGGGATTGAACCTGCTATCTCCTGCATTGTAGGCCAATTCTTTACCACCGAGCCACCAGGGAAGCCTGATTCACTGGCTCTTTACCATTTTTCAGATTCCTTAATAAGGTTTACAAGGCTTTTCAAAGACTGGACTGTACTTCTACCTTTCTTCCTAATTCTTCTCATTGGCCTTTCCAAAATTCATTAATCCAATCACACCGAACTATTTTTATTTCCTGGTATTCTTTTCGCTCTGAGACTTCCTAAGTCCTAGGGTTAGGTACTGTTAGATATAGTAGATGAAAATTTGACCCTAAAATTTCATAAGTCTAAAAAAATGAATGCCTCGTATATGCAAAATTGAAAGTCAAAACAGCTACCTTTCATGCAGTGACCCAGTAACATAAACAGCTTCTATCAAATCACATCAGGGTGACAACCTGCAGGATACAGTTCAGTTTAGTTCAGTTCAGTTGCTCAGTCGTGTCCGATTCTTTGCGACCCCATAAATTGCAGCACGCCAGGCCTCCCTGTCCATCACCAACTCCCAGAGTCTACCCAAACCCATGTCCATTGAATTGGTGATGCTATCCAGCCATCTCATCCTCTGTCATCCTCTTCTCCTCCTGCCCCTAGTCCTTCCCAGCATTAGGGTCTTTTTCAATGAGTCAACTCTTCACATCAGGTGGCCAAAGTATTGCAGTTTCAGCTTCAACATCAGTCCTTCCAATGAACACTCAGGACTGATCTCCTTTAGGATGGACTGGTTGGATCTTATGCAGTCTAAGAGAATCTCAAGAGTCTTCTCCAACACCACAGTTCAAAACCATCAATTATTTGGTGCTCAGGTTTCAGCACAGTCCAACTCTCACATCCATATGTGACTACTGGAAAAACCATAGCCTTGACTAGACGGATCTCTGTTGGCAAAGTAATGTCTCTGCTTTTGAATATACTATCTAGGTTGGTCATAACTTTTCTTCCAAGGAGTAAGCATCTTTTAATTTCATGGCTGCAATCACTATCTGCAGTGATTTTGGAGCCCCAAAAAATAAAGTCTGACACTGTTTCCACTGTTTCCCCATCTATTTCCCATGAAGTGGTGGGACTAGATGCCATGATCTTCATTTTCTGAATATTGAGCTTTAAGCCAGCTTTTTCACTCTCCTCTTTCACTTTCATCAAGAGGCTTTTAGCTCCTCTTCACTTTCTGCCATCTGCATATCTGAGGTTATTGATATTTCTCCCAACAGTCTTGATTCCAGCTTGTGCTTCTTCCAGCCCAGCATTTCTCATGATGGACTCTGCATAGAAGTTAAATAAGCAGGGTGACAATATACAGCCTTGACGTACTCCTTTTCCTTTTTGGAACCAGTCTGTTGTTCCATGTCCAGTTCTAACTGTTGCTTCCTGATCTGCATATAGGTTTCTCAAGAGGCAGGTCAGGTGGTCTGGTATTCTCATCTCTTAAAGAATTTTCCACAGTTTATAGTGATCCACACAGTCAAAGGCTTTGGCATAGTCAATAAAGCAGAAATAGATGTTTTTCTGGAACTCTCTTGATTTTTCCATGATCCAGCAGATGTTGGCAATATGATCTCTGGTTCCTCTGCCTTTCCTAAAACCAGCTTGAACATCTGGAAAGTCACAGTTCACAAATTGCTGAAGCCTGGCTTGGAGAATTTTGAGCATTACTTTACTGGCGTGTGAGATGAGTGCAATTGTGCGGTAGTTTGAGCATTCTTTGGCATTGCCTTTCTTTGGGATTGGAATGAAAACTGACCTTTTCCAGTCCTGTGGCACTGCTGAGTTTTCCAAATTTGCTGGCATATTGAGTGCAGCACTTTCACAGCATCATCTTTCAGGATTTGAAATAGCTCAACTGGAATTCCATCACCTCCACTAGCTTTGTTCATAGTGATGCTTTCTAAGGCCCACTTGACTTCACATTCCAGGATGCCTGGCTCTAGATTATTGATCACACCATCGTGATTATCCAGGTCATGAAGATCTTTTTTGTACAGTGCTTTTGTGTATTCTTGCCACCTCTTCTCAATATCTTCTGCTTCTGTTAGGTCTGTACCATTTCTGTCCTTTATTGAGCCCATCTTTGCATGAGATGTTCCCTTGGTATCTCTAATTTTCTTGAAGAGATCTCTAGTCTTTCCCATTCTGTTGTTTTCCTCTATTTATTTGCATTGATCACTGAGGAAGGCTGTTTTTATCTCTCCTTACTAGTCTTTGGAACTCTGCATTCCAGATGGGAATATCTTTCCTTTTCCCCTTGCTTCTCTTCTTTTCACAGCTATTTGTGCTATGTAAAAGCAGGGTAAATACCTGCTTTTAAAACAGTCATAAGGGGTCCAGACACCTTCTGCTCACAGTCCCTAGGCCAGAATAAATCAAACTGCTTGAATAACTGCTGAGAACCACTAACCGGGTAACATTACCCATAAGCTACTCCCATCACATCTTCTCTTTACTATTCCCATCATCATTTTTATCACTCCTTTTGCCCAAGTCTTTTTACTTATATCTCTACACATTTTTAATACACTAACCTCAGTGAGGACTCCCCTGGTAGCTCAGGTGGTAATGAATCTGCCTACAATGCAGGAGACCCAGGTTTGATCCCTGGGTTAGGAAGATCCCCTGGAGAAGGGAATGGCTACCCACTCCAGTGTTCTTGCCTGGAGAATCCCATGGACAGGGGAGCCTGGTGGGCTGCCATCTATGGGGTTGCAAAAAGTTGGACACGACTGAGCGACTGACACATACAAAACTTCTGTGAGAGCAAGAAGCATGTTAGTATGGCTCAACATTTGTTCTCTCCTAGCGCCTAGAAAATTCTAGGCATTCAATGACTGTTTACAGAATGACTAAACAAATACACCGACACTATCAAATATTTACTACAAGACTCCTAGCCCCAACTTTCCATGAACCCCTGAAAAAATTATAAACTCTAAGACTTCTTCACTATTTTTTTTTTGATACTTTACTTACATCATTATGGTTTCCTATGTTATTCACCCCATTTTAAAGATCACACAGTTGGGGCTTAGATATCACAAAGGATTCAAAAACATTCCCTTTTTAGAGCAGTCCTTACTTAAACCGTGCACGTTGTAAAGAAAAGCCAGTCTTCAGGGCTGCCCTTAACCAGTTCCCAGGAGATGAGCTAAGCCATGGAATATTGGACCTGATAAGTGCTTTGCACGCCTGAGGCCTTAGGCCATGCTGCTTTTGTGGCATGTTCTGCTCTGGCAGGGGCGGGGTGGACTGGAGTGGAGTTGTGGTCCATCACACAGAGTTCGAGACCTATCTGCGTGCACGTGTGTGCATGCTTGCTCAGTCATGGCCATTGTGTTTGATTCTTTGTGACCCCATAGACTGTAGCCCACCAAGCTTCTCTGTCCATGGATTTCCCAGGCAAGAATACTGGAGTGGGTTGTCATGTCCTCCTCCTCCAGGAGACCTTCCTGACCCAGGGATCAAACCCGCATCACGTTCATCTCCTGCATTAGCAGACAGATTCGTTACTGCTGAGCCACCAGGGAAGCCAGTGTCTACCTGACTCAGTTCAGTTCAGTTCAGTCTCTCAGTCATGTCTCACTCTTAGCGACCCCATGCGCTGCAGCACACCAGGCCTCCCTGTCCATCACCAACTCCCAGAACTTATTCAAACTTACGTCCATCGAGTTGGTGATGCCATCTAATCATCTCACCCTGTGTCGTCCCCTTCTCCTCCCGCCTTCAATCTTTCCCAGCATCAGGGTCTTTTCAAATGAATCAGTTCTTCGCATCAGGTGCCAAAGTATTGGACCACTACCTGACTCACCCCATTAAAACCAAAGTAAGCTCCCATGGTCTGAAACATTTTGCATGTGTCATCACATAGCACTGCTGGCAGAATTAAAGTGTCCCTGTGTGAGGGACAGGGAGGGAACCCAAAACTTGTGCCTGATTATTCCTGGACCTCTCCCCATGCATCTTTTCCCCTTTGCTAATTTTAATCTGTGGCCTTTCACTGTAATAACTCGTAACCACACATTTAACAGCTTTTCATAGTACTGATAGTGACTCATTGAGATAGGGTGGACTTGGGGATCCCTGGCACAATATCTAACATACCATGCTCCCTGCCCTGCCAGATTCTAACCTATATTCATTGTAAACTTAGATTTTCAGTTGGAAAATAAATGTTTTTTTATAATATATAGGAGAAGGAAAATATCATGGACGTATTTTATTATATATTTTCCTTCTCTTAGTTAGAGATGACTCTTGAGAGTCCCTCGGACTACAAGGAGATCCAACCAGTCCATCCGAAAGGAAATCAGTCCTGAATATTTATTGGAAGGACTGATGCTGAAGCTGAAACTCTGAAACTCCAATACTTTGGCCACCTGACGTGAAGAACTGACTCACTGTAAAAGACCCTGATGCTGGGAAAGATTGAAGGCAAGAGGAGAAGGGAACAACAGAGGATGAGATGATTAGACAGCATCGCCGACTTGATGGACGTGTGTCTGAGCAAGCTCCAGGAGTTGGTGATGGACAGGGAAGCCTGGCGTGCTGCAGTCCATGGGGTGGCAAAGAGTCAGACACGACTAAGCGATTGAACGAACTGATTGATGCTATTTTCCAGAGATACATAGTTTGAGATTAGAAGTTTGTTAGAAGAACTCACCAAATAGCACACAAGAGAGTTTTAAATCATTTCTGTGTTTCTTGGCAAGCATCAAGTAAATGTCCAGTTTTAACCAATTATCTTGAGGCAATATGCAATAAATTAGTTTATGCTATGAAAACACACAGTCTTACACAAGTAAGACTGATTATTGCCTCATCTATTTTAGAAAACATAGGAAATATGACTATTATATTTTTTCAGAGAAGTGGTTTTGACATGTGGCATGATATAAATACCACTTACTTGGCAGTCTATAAATCTTGTTTAGCTATGGATTAGGCCTTGCATAAGTCTGATCCTAGAGTTTACTCATCAGGAGCCTGGTGGGCTACGGTCCACGATGATACAACTTTTCCAATACCCCATTTAATCAGAGTGATGAGGAAAAGAGATAAAACATATGAAAAAAATCTGGAAACATTAAAACTGTTCATGAATGTAAAACATTATTGTTGTTATTATTGTTCAGTCACTAAGTCCTGTCTGACTCTTTTGCGACCTCATTGACTGGAGCCCACTAGGCTCCTCTGTCCATGGGATTTTCAAGGCAAGAGTACTGGAGTGGGTTGCCATTTCTTTCTCCAGGAGATCTTCCTGAGCCAGGGATCAAACCAGTGTCTCCTGAATTGGCAGGCGTATTCTTTACCACTGAGCCACCAAGGAAGCCCAAAACATTATTATATGTTCTCAAATTAGTGGCAACAAGGAAGTGTTTTCAATGTAATTTGTTTGTACTTTCTTAGGAAACTGCTTTTAAGAGGACTCTTTCACAGGAGTTACTTGAATTCTTGACCATAAGACTCATACTTAAAAGCTTAACACTTTTACACATAAAGTAATATGTACTTATATTGTTAACCTCTAGGTCAAGTGGCAGAGTTGGGTAAGGAAAGGCATGTTTTATATAATAATTTATAGCTCTAAAATGATGCTAAAGCGGAAACTCTAGTACTTTGACCACCTCACGCGAAGAGTTGACTCATTGGAAAAGACTCTGATGCTGGGAGGGATTGGGGGCAGGAGGAGAAGGGGACGACCGAGGATGAGATGGCTGGATGGCATCACTGACTCGATGGACCTGAGTCTGAGTGAACTCCGGGAGTTGGTGATGGACAGGGAGGCCTGGCGTGCTGCGATTCATGGGGTCACAAAGAGTCAGACACGACTGAGAGACTGAACTGAACTGAACTGAAGCTCTAACAGAGAGTAAGATTGGACCATAAAGAGAAGATGTTTCAGTAAGGCAGGAGCCAACCCTCATCAATATAAATACTACTCTATAAATATGAATTAAAAGCACTTAAACTTGTTTTTGTTCAGTTGCTCAGTTGTGTTGGACTCTTTGCAACCCCATGGACTGCAGCACGCCAGGCTTCCCTGTCCTTCACCATCTCCTAGAGCTTGCTCAACTTATGTCCATTAAGTCGGTGATGCCATCCAACCGTCTCATCCTCTGTCATCCCTTTCTCTTCCTGCCTTCAATCTTTCCCAGCATCAGGGTCTTTTCTAGTGAGTTGACTCTTCACATCAGGTGGCCAAAGTATTGGACTTCAGTTTCAACATCAGTCCTTCCAAAGAATATTCAGGATTGATTTCCTTTAGGATTGACTGGCTTGATATCCTTAAAGTCCAAGGGACTCTCAAGAGTCTTCTCCAACACCACAGCTTAAGAGCATCAGTTCTTTGGCATTCAGCTTTCTTTACGGTCCAACTGTCACGTCCATACATGACTACTGGAAAAACCAGAGCTTTCACTAAATGCACCAGTGCTCAAATGACACCAGGTATGGTCCAATAATGTGACATAATAATTTGGTCAGGATAAGCTAGGTTGTGATGTGGTCATGTTAACCCTGAAATCTCATGGATGAACACAACTGAAGTTTATTCCTTGTTTATATTGTTTTATCAGAGATGACAGAGCCTTCTGCTCTGCATTGTCACCAGATTTGGGGTGATGGAAGCTCAGGGAATCAAGTCAGAATATTCATTGGAAGGACTGATGCTGAAACTGAAGCTCCAACACTTTGACCCCTGATGCAAAGAGCCTATTCATTGGAAAGGACCCTGATACTGGGAAAGATTGAAGGCAGGAGGAGAAGGGGATGACAGTGGATGAGATAGGTGGATGGCTTCACCAGTTCAACGGACATGAGTCTGAGGAAGCTCTGGGAGATGATGAAGGCCAGGGAAGCCTGGCAATCCATGGGGTTGAAAGAGTCCAATATGACTGAGCAACTGAACTGAAAATTTTATGTAACAGACATTACTTGGTCTATTCTACACATTATGGGTTGATTCCTAGCCAGTATCCATTTACTCCAGTTACCTTCTTCCTTGCTTAAAGTATACATTCAATTTCCCAATAAACATACAGTGCAGAGAAACAGATTCCCAGACTGCAAATTCTCACTCTATCTGGCAAGCCTGGTTCTTAGATGGCTTGCTGGCCTTCCTTGACCGCAGGCTTTGCTTCAGGTGTAGACATATGAACTAAGGGGTTTAACTAATGAGAATCTCAGGAGTCTTGCTTGAAATATTGGGACAAAAGTAGCATTTCAGAGTAGGCAGTTGTAAAGCATGGCACATGCATGATAAGGGAACCAGTATGAGAATGATGACAACACGGAGAAGGCATAGCCAGTAGAATAAAAGAGAAATGAAACAAGAGTCAGTGACTGGGCTTAGCCAATCATGAAGCCTCGTCCTTCCTCTAAACTTGCAGAGGAGCCAATGTGAGTCTTCATAAGTCAGGTATTTTGAATCAGATATTTTCTTATGTGCAGCCAAAGATATTTTAACAGATTAAATATCTAAATTCCCAAAACATCTGCACATCTATACTGTTAACAATAATTTCAATTATATTCAGTGCAGTGACCAATGAAACTTCATTCAGCAGTCTGGATAAAACCAACTTTACATGAGCTCACATGAGTCTATGATCCTAAATAAGTTAAAACTGATAACTCGGCAGGAACACAGAAATGAGTCCCATTGTGTTAGCCAGGTTTCTCCAGAGAAACAGAACCAGCAGGACAAAGAGTGAGAGAGGCACAGGGAATTTATTTATACGAACCGACTTAACACATTTATGGAGGTGAGAAGTCCTACAATTTGCTGCTTAAAAGCAGGAGAACCAAGAAAATAATTCAAGTCTGACAGCCTGAGAATCAGGGGAACCAGTGATGTAAGTCTGGGTCCAAAGGCCCGAAAATCAGAGGGGGAACCCGTGGGTTAAGTCCAACTCTGAATCTGAAGGGTAGAGAACCAGGAACACTGTCGTCCAAGGGCAGGAGAAGGATGTCTGAGCTTAAGCAGAATGAGCAAACTCAACTTTCCTCTGACTTTTTGCTTTCCACAGGCCCTCAAGTGATTGGATGACATCCACCCATAGTGGTCAGGGTGACCTTCTTTACATCCTCACAGGCCAGGAAATGGAGTTTTACCAGCTCTCTGGGCATCCCTTAGCCTAGACAAGTTGACACATTAAATTAGCCATCACAGCCACTGAATAATCTCTCAAACTTGATCTGCTCAGACACCATTTTCTCTTTTCATGTTTTGCCACTGCCTTCAGAATATTTCCTTCTTAGCTTTTCTTTTTCAAATTCCTGAAGTATCATCACCCCATCTCCACCTCAGCAGTCTCTGTCTTATGCAGCAATATTTAAGAAATCCACACATTACTTTTACAAATGACACCTACCAACTGCCCATTTTGGTATAAAAGATTAATTGAACATTAAGTGAAATTTATCACTAGCAAACAAAAATTTCAGGAAGAAGGAGCTGAAATGAGCTGAACATGATCTTTGAAAGTGTGGCTACTACCTCATGGTGCAAATTGGTGGGGAAACAGAATTAAAAATAAAATCTTCTCCCAATCCCAAAATCTCTCCAGAAAAACAGTAGAAAAAGAAACACTTATTATTAGTAGTATTATTAGTATTATTATTCCACAAGGATTAAATTCCTTCTAAGAGACTGCAAGAACAGAGAGGAATCTTAACTTTTTACATAGCCTAGCAGATACAAGTCATCCTTTACATGTTCAAAAAAAGTAGTAACTAGTCCTCAAGTAAGAGGACTCACCAGAACCGTTTGTCACATGTAGTTTATCCTAACTTTACCTGGTAATTATGTGGCCAGCTACATTATCATTGGCTTGTTGGCTTTACCAAGAAGAAAAGCTAAATTCTTATTTTTTTAATGATAGGAGGTAGTTTTGTAACTCAGAACCAAGCACCCACCTAAAAAATCTACCACTGGCCCCCAGAAACTGGGAAAGAGGGGTGCTATCTTCCTTTATGTTCATATTCAAAGAGACCACTCCCAGTTTCTTGAGAGAAACATTCTCAGGTTACAAAGCTAACCAAATGCCAATCCAGTCCTCAAAAGAATTCAAAGCACTTCCAATTATAGCTTTTCTAAAGTAAATGTCAAAGAAAAAAAAAAGAGAAGGAAATCTCTCATTTTCTACAGGGAATCAAGCCTCTCGTTTCTCATTTTTACTTGTCCTTACATGATGCACATGTTTTGATTTTATTCTAGGTGTCCAAGACAATAAAATAAGTGAAAATTCATTCAACAGATATATCTAAAAGTGCCCACTATGTGCCAGGTACATGCTAGGTAGGTCCAAAACCCTTTGTCTTTATTCTAAAATAAAGAAGCTTTGTGCTCAACATCACTATTTATTAGGGAAATGCAAATCAAAACTACAATAATGTGGAGGTAGGTGTGGGGTGGGGAGGCTCAAGAGGGAAGGGGTATGTATATCGTTATGACTGATTTGTGGTGTTGTATGGCAGAAACCAACACAACATTGTAAAGTAATTATCTTCCAATTAAAAAATAAATTAAAAAAAGGAAAAGAAAACTACAATGAGGTATCGTCTCAAACCAGTCAGAATGGCCATCTTCAAAAAATATACAAAAAATAAATGGTGGAGAAGATCTGGAGAAAAGGGAATCCTCCAACAATACTGGAAGGAATGTAAACTGGTACAGCCACTGTAGAGACTAGTATGCATGTTCCTTAAAAAACAAAAAATAGAGTAATCATATGACCCAGCAATCCCACTCCAATTCAAATATCTGGAGAAGAGCATAATTCAAAAGGATGCACACAGGGATTCCCTGGTGGCTTAGTGACATAGAATCTGCCTGCCAGTGTAGGAGACGCAGGTTCAATCCCTGATCTGGGAAGAGCCTGCATGTCGCAGAGCAACTAAGTCCATGAGCCACAACTACTGACCCTGTGCTCTAGAGCCTGGGGCTGCAACTCTGAGCCCAGGTGCTGCAACTACTGAAGCCCAAGCACCCTAGAGCCTGTGCTCCTCAGTGACAAACCTGCATGCTGCAACTAGAGACAAGCCCATGCAGCAACGAAGACCCAACACAACCAAAAATAAAAATTAAAAAAAAAAAGATGCATGCACCCTGGTGTTCATTGCAGCACTATCTACCATAGCCAGAACATGGAAGCAACCTAAATGCCCATTGGCAGGGGAATGGATAAAGAAATTGTGGTGCATATACATGATGGAATATTAGTCAGCCATAAAAAGGAATGAAGTCAGGCCATTTGCAGAGACATGGGTGGACCTAGAGTCTGTCAGACAGCGTGAAGTCAGAAAAAGAAAACCAAATATTGTGTAATATCATTTATATACAGAATCTAGAAAAATGGTAGGGATGAACTTATTTTCAAAGCAGAAATAGAGTCACAGATATAGAGAACAAACATGGTTACCAAGTGGGGGAGAAGAAGATGGGATGAATTGGGAAATTGAGACGGATACACATACACTACAATGTATAAAATAACTAACTAACGAGGACCTACTATACACCATAGGGAGCTCTCCTCAGCACTCTGTGGTGACCTAAATGGGAAGGAAATCTAAAAAGAAGAGTGGATATATGCATTGTTTGTTCACGCAAGCGCTTAGTCATGTCCAACTCTTTTCTACCCATTGGACTGTAGCCTGCCAGGTTCCTTTGTCTATGGAATTTCCCAGGCAAAAGTACTGTAGGGGACTGCCATTTCCTTCTGTAGGGGATCTTCCCAACCCAGGTATCAATCCTGAGTCTCCTGTGTCTCCTGCATTGGAGGCAGATTCTGAACCCACTGAGCAATTGGGGAAACCCCAGATATATGTATATGTATAATTGTTTCCAGAGAAGGCAATGGCACCTCACTCTAGTACTCTTGCCCGGAAAATCCCATGGACGGAGGAGCCTGGTGGGCTGCCATCTCTGGGGTCGCACAGAGTTGAACACAACTGAAGCGACTTGCATCAGCAGCATAATTGTTTCACTTTGTTGTATAGCAAGAAACTAATATAATATTGCAAAGCAACTATACTCCAATAAAAATTAATTTTAAAAAAAGTTCTGAAAATAAAGCTGGTTGTTGTTATTTTTATTTTTAATCACTCTGGGGCTGAGATTCTTTTAGTAGCAAAATTTGAGCTACTACTACTAATCTACTAAGTCGCTTCAGTCGTGTCCGACTCTGTGCGACCCCAGAGACGGCAGCCCACCAGGCTCCCCCATCCCTGGGATTCTCCAGGCAAGAACACTGGAGTGGGTAAGACTATATAAACTTCATTTACTCCACTTGCTGTAAATAAATTTTAATACATTTTACTGAGAATTATTAATGTGTTTCAATAATGGATAATATTCTAGCCCCTGCTTATTAGCTTCAGTTATTGTTTTACCTTGATCTTTGAAGTAGGAAAAAACATCAAAATGTAAGGCAATGGGAAGAGAGAGATTAGCTATATATGTGTGTGTGTGTATATAAGTTGCAATTATTTTTTTTCTTTGATTCTACATTATAGCAAATTAATGGAGGTCAGAGGTCAAAGAAGTAGAAAGAGAAAAGAGACAAACTGACGGAAAGGGAAAATGCAAGGGTCCTAAATACATACGGGGGGAAGGATCATGTTTGTTTTATTTTTTTGTTAAATATCCAGAATTTAGCACAGAGCCTAATACAAAGTGGAAGCTCAAAATTGTTGCTTCATGAGATGTACAAGAGAAAGGACAGCTGGAGGAGCACAGACAAGAGAGAAAAACAGACAATTATATAATAAGCACCAAGGGCAAGGAAACAAACAGCATACTCCTAAAAGCAGGCTAGGGAAGAAAGGGGGGGTGGGGGACAGAGAGAAAGAGATGAGAAAGAGAGGACTGAGAAAGAGAAGAGAGAGAGACAGGAAGGAAAGAGAGAGAGACAGGAAGGAAAGAGAGAGAGGGGGAACAGAGAGAGAGAACAGAGAGGACTGGGAGACAGGAAGGAAAGAGAGAGAGGAGCTCTGAACTCTTAGCCTGGTGACAGCCAGCTCTTTGGTGCAGAGACATCAGAGTTCTATTATCTTTGATCTTTGAAATGCTAACTCACAGATTAAAGACTTTCCAGCACTTGCTATTTAGACTAACTTCTAGAGGAAGCCTCTGAAAGGCCAGGTCACAGCAACTCCCCAGGTGGGAAATGATGCTTTTGGTTGCCCTGACAGTGACTAAATTACCAGGGTGATGAGGGGAAGCCCTGCTAAGGTCTGAGGCCATCCATCTTTTCCTTAGAACAAGTAAAAGGTACTCTGGCTTCGGATATGTTTGCATTTGAAAAGAGACGTTACACACCACTGCAGTAGTATTCTTGTTTGCCATAGGATCCCTTTAGTTTGGTAGTATCATCCAGGGTCATTCATTCGGTAATGGTTAGGAACCTCTGATTATTATTCAGAAGATCCCTAATCTTTCAAGTTGTTTTTTGATGGTGTCTTCCTTTTTTGATTTTTTTTTTCATTGTAAAATTCAATTGTTCTTGTTGGAACCCAGGAGATTTCATCTAGGCAGTAAGGAAGAGTGAGATGGGGTACAGGGCCATAGAGAGAAAAGGAAGGGTTTGTGAGGAAGGGAAGCCCATTATCAGCTAAGTGATATTGGAATGCATTCTCCCTGAAACCCAGTCCCCCTGAAACCAAGTTCCTCTGCCAGGTGTATGATGAACCTCGCTATCTAAAATTTTATTCCCTTTCTGGTCCCACCCTTGTTCCCTTCAGGATTGAATAGTAACAAAGAAAGAGAAAGTGAAAGTCGCTCAGTTGTGTCAGACTCTTTGTGACCCCTTGGACTATACAGTCTATGGAATTCTCCAGGCCAGAATACTGGAGTGGGGAGCCTTTCCCTTCTCCAGGAGAAAGAAAAGGGGGGTTGAAACCAAGCAGGGGTCCATGGGGGTACAAAAAGTCTCTCCATGTCCCCCATTTCTTGTTTTTAGAGAAAGGCTTTAGTTTCCTAGGCTTTCCCTGAGTTCCAAAGAGCAAATCAAGTAGTTACTAATCAGAGAAGTGAGGGAATGCAGAAACAAAGGAAAAGCAGATAATCAAGAAAAATAATGATAATAATTTAGCTATAGGCATCCCGAATTCTTCCTCAAAGGACATGCATGACAACCTGATACACATCCTTGAGTTCTGCAAGAACTAAGATGCCTCTACCCCCAAACCAGTCCTAGTGAAGAATGGTGAGTAAGTGTTGAGCAGAAGTTTGTGGACCCCAGACTGGTTGGGACCAGAAGGCTGCTTAAGATTCTTGAAACATCACCCTGTTACCCCACCACCAAACCAATCAGAAGGAAGTCACACACCCTTATAGTCCTCACTTCAAACACTGCCATTAAAATCCTTCCTTAGGGACTTCCTGGGTGGTTCAGTGGTTATGACTTCGCTTTCCAATGTGGGAATGCAGGTTCCATCCCTGGTTGGGGAACTAAGATCCCACATGCCTCAGAGCCAAAAAACTGAAACATAAAATGGAAGCAATGCTGTCACAAATTCAATAAGTCCCCCCAAAACAGTCCACATCAGAAAGTCTTACAAATAAAATAAAATCCTTCCCTGAAAGTCATCAGGAAGTTCAGATCTTTGGAAGATGAGCTGCCCATACTTCTTGGCACATTACAGATAAATCCTGAACTTTCTTCACCAGTAAGGCTTTGCTGCACAGAGGGCAAGTGGACCCAAGTTTGGTTCAGTAGCAATATCAGCAAGAAGATTCACAAGAACAAGTGAATATTTGGACATAGGGCAAAAAGCAACAATTTAATTTTAGCTGTTTCCTCCTCATAGCCAGGAATTCATAGTCTTAGTTGCTCCTTGAAATCATCTGAAGAAGTTTTTAAAAATATGGATTTCTTGACCTCACATAGTTTGATGCAATGGCTTCAAAATGTGTCCTAAACATCTTGTAGTAAACACACATACCCCTCACACACACACACACCCTTCCAGGTGGTTTTAATAAAAATCCACAATTGAGCATCTCTGCCCTAGGGCAGCAGTCCCCAACTTTTTGACACCAGGGACCAGTTTCATAAAAGACAATTTTTCCATGGACTGGAGAGGGGGGACGGTTTCAGGATGATTCAAGCACATAAAATTTATTGAGCACTTTATTTCTAGCATACTACATTAGCTCCACGTCAGATCATCAGGCATTAGATCCCAGAGGTTGGGGATCCCTGCACCAGGGGACCTGCTAACCTCCTGTTGTATTGAATACTATTAATATCCACACAACCACTGTTCTCATCTAACTTGTGCACTTGAAACACTTCAGGTGTTGTTTTACTTCAAACAACTCTTGATTTTTACATCGATCTCCCCAAACCCAACTCCATTCTTCTTCCATATTCGCCCTCTCCTCCCACATACCTTCTATCACCACTAACTCATGTGAAAATCTTCTTGACACCTTCAGATACCTCATACCATTCTCACATTCAGTCATCAAGTTCTGCTGACTTTACTTTTAGGAAATCTGTCCACTTGTCTATACCTCCACTAGGCAGTGCCCCAACCTCTGCCCTCCACCAACACACACATACACACTCACACACTCATCTTGCACTTGAATGACTAGGATGGTCTCTGAACTAGCTTTTCCACTTCCATTCTTGTTCTCATAGAATTCATGCTCCACAGAAATTTGTTTATGACACACTCTTGCTGAATGCTTTCAAGATCTCAGAATGGTGGTTACCAGAGTCTGTGTGGGGAAAATGGAGAGAGATTAACTAACGGATACAAATGTCATTAAGCTTAGCAAGTTCTGGGCATCAGTATACAGTGTGGTGATTATAGCTAATAATACTGTTATCGTATACATGAAGCTTGCTATGACAGTAGACCTTAAATGTTGTTACCACCAAAAAAGGGCAATCGTGTGACAGGAAAAGGGCAAATAGATGGGGAAACAAGGGGAAAAGTGACAGACTTTATTTTCTTGGGCTCCAAAATCACTGCAGATGGTGACTGCAGCCATGACATTAAAAGACGTTTGCTCTTTGGAAGAAAAGCTATGACCAACCAGACAGCATATTAAAAAGCAGAAACATTGCTTTGCTGACAAAGGTCTGTCTAGTCAAAGCTATGGTTTTTTCCATAGTCATGTATGGATGTGAGAGTTGGACCATAAAGAAAGCTGAGCAGTGAAGAATTGATGCTTTTGAACTGTGGTGCTGAATAAGACTCTTAAGAGTTCCTTGGACAGCAAAGAGATCAAACCAGTCAATCCTAAAGGAAATCAGTCCTGAATATTCATTAGAAGAACTTATGCTGAAGCTGAAACCCCAATATTTTGGCCACCTGGTGCGAAGAACTGACTCACTGGAAAAGACCCTGATGTTGGGAAAGATTGAAGGCAGGAGGAGAAGGGGATGACAGAGGATGAGATGGTTGGATGATATCATCGACTCAATGGACAGGAGTTTGAGCAAGCTCTGGGAATTGGTGATAGACAGGGAAGCCTGCTGTGCTGCAGTCCATGGGGTCACAAAGAGTAGGACACGCCTGAGCGACTGAACTGAACTGACTGAAGTGACAGGATGGAATTATTAGCTAAGGAGGTAGTTGTAATCATTTTGCCATATATAAATGTATCAAATTAATACTTTGTAAACCTTAAGTTATACACAGTGTTATATCTCAATTACATCTCAATAAACAGCTCAAAGGAGGAGGATCTTTCTTTTGCTCTAAGGATAAAGTCCCATTTGTTTAATTTGACCCACTAGGTCCAGACCACTTCTACAAATTCATTTCCCACTCCCTTCCCCCACTAACCCTACTTCTATGTCTTCACTGATCTTTCTTCTTCATTTTTAGGCCACATCAAATCTCCGGTCTTCTGAAAGGCCTTCATGCAAGATCACTGTTCATCCTGCCTAAACTGCCCATTCTCACGTCCTCGCTCCCCCACCCCTCCCCACCTCAGATCTTTATACCACCTCCTTGTCATTTTCAGCCTACATTTTATGCACCTTTAGGTTCCTCTCCTAAATGCTCTAACATCCTATATTGTTCCCTCAAAGCATTTCCAATAATTGCAATTAATATTTGTGTATTTATGAATTTTTTCCCCCAGTAGAATGTGAGTTTTACAAAGTCATGGAACAGGTCTGTCTTGTTAATGTTAAATGCCCACCATGTATCACAAAGTAGATCTCATAGATCTCAAACACTAAATATTTGTTGAACACATGATTAAAATAGGAGCTGCTTCTTCCCATGTTATCAATATCCATGGGATTCTCTTAACTCTGGATGACTGATGAGCACCCGTGATTCCCAGCTTGGCTCTCACAGGAAGAAGGTGAGGATGAGGAAATCAAGGTAAGAAGAAAGTATAGATAGAATCTTAACTGGACAGGCTTAACACTGAAGTTTTCTAGTGATCTGTGCCTTTTTGCCCTGTCTCTGTTTGATAGATTGTCTTCCTTGATAAAAGCACACACTTGTTTGCCCAACGGGTCCTGTTGGATTGCTGTCCTGCTGCTATTCTAAAGCAGAGATCTGGCATGCAGGATATGATGTAGCTCCTGGGACATGAGCAGATAGGGACACACAACAGCTTAGAATGACACCTGGGTCAGCACTGACACCAGCTGAGCTGGAGATTTCCGGTCACTGATAGACCTCTGTGATTCCAGAACCTGTTCAACATTTTCAATGAATCTCTCTTCTGGAGGAGCTCTGCAGTCCAGAACTGTCTTTACCTTCCACCACATGGGCGTTTCTAAAGTGACTACACTATTTAAATTTTCTATCTAACTCATATGGTTGACTCTTTTCTGTTTCAGAGGCCACTCACAGAAATATAAAATGTTTCTGCTAGTCTTGTTTTGGCCCCAAAATATATGTTGTCACTGTTCAGTTGTTAACTCGTGTCTGATCCTTTGTGACCCCATGGGCTGCAGCACACCAGGCCTCCCTGTCCCTCCCCATCTCCTGGAGTTTGCCCAGGTTCATGTCCATTGAATTGGAGATGCCATCCAACCATCTCATTCTCTGTTGTCCTCTTCTTCTGCTTTCAATCTACAATCTACTCTTTGATTGGCAGTTTACCCAATCATCAATTACCAGTCAAAAAGCAATCTACTTTTTTTTTTATAGTAATCAATCAAAAAATATAGAGTGAGATCATAGTAGCTAGAACTGTGAAGACAGCACAGTCATAATTTCCTCCAGCTACTTAGCACTGATACAGCTAACAGGGCTCTAGATCTGACCAAGGAAATTTCTGGGGACTTCCAAAGGGATTACCCAGCAGAGGTACCTATAACCCTCATCCTTTCAGGCATCTGATACCACGAATTCATTTAACTGCATGAGGGGCTGCATTTTTCAAGTTATTCAGCACCTCCACTCAGCAAATACTGCACAGGAAGCAATCTTAGGACAGTCAACCAACAGAGTCATCACAGTTTGGAAACCATTTTCTGGTGCCAGGGGATCCTAGAGAATGAGACTCAGGTCCTAAAGCACTGATGGGCAGCCTGTGTAACACCAGGGCAGGCACCACTGTTCCTCCAGTGTCCCCAGTAGCATGCAGGGTCTCTTGCATGCTCTTAACCTCCTGGGGGTGTCTCTACTGATAAATGGGTAAAAGTATAAAGAAAAAGAAGTTATTTATTGTTCTGTTTTTTAATTCATTGAGCATGAGCAAAAGATTTATTACCATTCTTTCATCATTTAATGAACTATCAGTATATACGTGATCATAGCTCATTACAACATAAATCTCTGTATTCATTATTAAAAGAATCTCATCTCATGTTAACGTTATTATTAACAACTAATATGTGGTGAGAACTCACTAAGTGTTGACAATGTGTTTAAGCATGCTATTTATTGATTATCTCATCTAATTGTGACTAAAATTTTGGGAGAAGCTAGGTAATTTGCATATGAGAGGACCTGTATTACAAAATAAATTTTATCTCATTCAACTGTGACAGCAACCCTGTGAGATGTTAATAAACTCTTGTAATAGGGACCACAGTAATTTATAAAAGAGGTGAGGAAACATTTGTGGAAAAGTAATGAGCAAAATTTTTGATAAGTAAGAACAGAAAGTTTGTTTTAAAGCATTTGGTAGGAAAGACAACAGATCTTAAACAGAACATAAGATTAGAGACCTCTATATTAAGATGGCACAAATATTCTAGTGTATCAGTCATAATAAATAACAACTTAAACATGCAGAACACATTTTATTCCATTATATATAATTCTCAAAATATGAGATGGAAAAGGATGAGATCCTAAATAAGAGCCTGTTTAAGAATCCAAAAGAAATAAACGTCCCACCAATGAGTTAGAAATTTTTTCTTTAGTTGTCTACTTAAAAAAAAAAAAACTCACTGAGAAAATATATTTAAATATAGAGTTGATTCTTGAACAATGCAGGGGTTACAGGTGCCAACCCTCTCTGAAGTCAAAACACCAAGTGTTATCTTTGTCTTCAAAACAAAGAAATTGATGAATGATTCACTCAAGGACAGGAAACTAAAACAGTTTGAATAAAATCACAACTCAAATTCTAGTCTTTTTGATCCCACATATTGTGATCCAAAATCACTGCAGATGGTGACTGCAGCCATGAAATTAAAAGATGCTTACTCCTTGGAAGAAAAGTTATGACCAACCTAGATAGCATATTCAAAGCAGAGACATTACTTTGCAGACTAAGGTCCATCTAGTCAAGGCTATGGTTTTTCCAGTGGTCATGTATGGATGTGAGAGTTGGACTGTGAAGAAAGCTGAGCGTAAAGAATCAATGCTTTTGAACTGTGGTGTTGGAGAAGACTGTTGAGAGTCCCTTGGACTGCAAGGAGATCCAACCAGTCCATCCTAAAGGATATCAGCCCTGGGATTTCTTTGGAGGGAATGATGCTAACTTTGGCCACCTCATGCAAAGAGTTGACTCATTGGAAGAGACTCAGATGCTGGGAGGGATTAGGGGCAGGAGGAGAAGAGGACAACAGAGGATGAGATGGCTGGATGGCACCACCGACTCGATGGACATGAGTCTGAGTGAACTCTGGGAGTCCATCTGGTGATGGACAGGGAGGCCTGGTGTGCTTCGATTCATGGGGTCACAAAGAGTTGGACACGATGAGCGACTGAACCGAACTGACTGTGATCTCTAATCCAACACAAGTTTTTTCCCCACATTCAGCTGTAAAATGAAAACACGAGTACTGACTGTATTTATTGAAAAGAATCAAGGTGTAAATGGATCAATGCAGTTTAAATCCGTGTTGTTCAAGGGTCAGTTTAATACAATCACATAAAGAGCCAGTCTTTCAGATATAGAAATTCTAAGAGTAATTTCCATTTTTAAGTTTTTTATAAAAATGATAGCTTTGTAAAATAAATTTATTAAAATTTGTATTTTGAAATTTATGCACTTTCTTTAAGGGTGGTATAGCATTTAAATACCCACACCCAGAAGTCACACATGACTTGTTATCTGTAAAAATTTGGATGAGTAACTTAGCTTTGTTGATCTGGTTCATCAGCTATCTAGTCAGATTAACAATTGCTTTACCCTACAGGGTTGTCTCAAAGATCAAAAGAAAATTAATTATTTGGCTTTTGGGAATTAAGTATAATGACTGAAATGACAATTGTGTTCACCTAGTCACATAGAAGAAGTGGCAAGAATACATAGAAGAACTGTATAAAAAAGATCTTCATGACCCAGATAACCACGATGGTGTGATCACACACGTAGAGCCAGACATCCTGGAGTGTGAAGTCAAGTGGGCCTTAGGAAGCATCATTACAAACAAAGTTAGTGGAGGTGATGGAATTCCAGCTGAGCTATTTCAAATCCTAAAAGATGATGCTGTGAAGTGCTGCCCTTAACATGCCACCAAATTTGGAAAACTCAGCGGTGGCCACAGGACTGGAAAAAATCAGTTTTCATTCCAATCCCAAAGAAAGGCAATGTTAAAGAATGTTCAGACTACCACACAATTGCATTCATCTCACACGCTAGCAAAGTAATGCTCAAAATTCTCCAAGTGAGGCTTCAACAGAACATGAACTAAGTACTTCCAGATGTTTAAGCTGAATTTAGAAAAGGCAGAGGAACCAAAGATCAAATTGCCAATGTCTGCTGGATCATGGAAAAGCAAGAGAGTTCCAGAAAAACATCTGCTTTATTGACTATGCCAAAGCCTTTGATTATGTGGATCACAACAAACTGTGGAAAATTCTTCAAGAGATGGGAATGCCAGATCACCTTACCTACCTCTTGAGAAATCTGTATGTGGGTCAAGAAGCAACAGTTAGAACTGGACATGGAGCAATGGATTGGTTCCAAATTGGGAAAGGAGTACATTAAGGCTGTATATTGTCACTCTGTTTATTTAGCTTATATGCAGAGTACATCATGCAAAATTCCAGGCTGGATAAAGCACAAACTGGAATCAAGATTTCTGGGAGAAATATCAACAATCTCAGATACATAGATGATCGCACCTTTATGGCAGAAAGTGAAGAGGAACTAAAGAGCCTCTTGATGAAAGTGAAAGAGGAGAGTGAAAAAGCTGACTTAAAACTCAACATTCAAAAATCTAAGATCATGGCATCTGGTCCCATCATTTCATGGCAAATAAATGGGGAAACAATGGAAACAGTGACAGACTTTATTTCTGGGGCTCCAAAATCACTGCAGATGGTGACTGCAGCCATGAAATTAAAAGATGCCTGCTCCCTGGAAGAAAAGCTATGACCAACCTAGACAGCATATTAAAAAGCAGAGATATTACTTTGCTGACACAGGTCTGTCTAGTCAAACTATGGTCTTTCCAGTAGTCATGTATGGATGTGAGAGTTGAACCATAAAGAAAGCTGAGCACTGAAGAATTGATGCTTTTGAACTGTGGTGTTGGAGAAGACTCTTGAGAGTCCCTTGGACTGCAAGGAGATCCAACCAGTCCATCCTAAAGGAAATCAGTCCTGGGTGTTCATTGGAAGGACTGATGCTAAAGCTGAAGCTCCAATACTTTGGCCACCTGATACAAAGAACTGACTCACTGGAAAAGACACTGATGCTGGGCAAGATTTAAGGCAGTAGGAGAAGGGGATGATAGAGGTTGGATGGTATCACCAACTTGATGGACCTGAGTTTGAGCAAGCACCAGGAACTGTGATGGACAGGGAAGCCTGGAGTTGCAAAGAGTCAGACACAACTGAATGACTGAACTGAACTGATGTACTTATTTGATTATTATTTGTTTTAATTTGGCAAATATCTGAATTAGCTCTGACTGGCAAGTTTCCCAATACTGAAGCACATTAGAAGACAGTTTGCACTCATATTTAAATGTATTTGTTTTATTCATATATTTCTAAAATTAATATCTGATCAATTTTAGGATGCTCAAAAATTTGACATTTATAATTCTCTTCAATCTTTTAGAAGAAGTTTTTATGTCACCTTGATTTCAGACACTCAATAGAGCTATCTGTACTTCATATTCAACTTGGAGTTCCATGTGGGTTACCCAGTATGTTAGTTGGTGTCCTGGTTAGCTCAGGCTACTATAACAAAATGCGATAGACTGGGTGGCTTAAACATAAGACACTTTTTCACAGATCTGAGCTTGGGAATGCAAGACCAGGGAGCCAGCATCCTGGGTTCTGGTAAAGGAATTTCTTCCCACTTTGCTGATGGCTACCTTCTTGCTGTATCCTCGTAGAGCAGAGAAATAGAACAAGAGAGTACAAGCTCGCTGATGCCTCTTTCATAAGGATGATCATTCCATCTTGGGGCCCCATCTTCAAGATTTTATGTAAACCTAATCTCCCAAAAGCCCTACTTCCAAACTCCCTCACAATGGGCAAGAGGACTTCATCACATGAATTTTGAGGGATGCGAGAGTTCAGTCCATAACATTTGGCTAGGGTTGCCATGACAAGATATCCCACGCAGGGTTGCTTAAACAATTGAAATATATTGTCTCACAGTTATGGAGGCTGGAAGTCTGAAACAAACATGTTGATAGAGTTGGTTTTTGCTGAGAGTCATGAAGGGGAATCTGTCTCATGCCACTGTCTCAGCCTCTAGTGGTTTGCTGGTAACCTTTGCATGCCTTGATGTCTCTGTGTGTGTCTCTGTGTGCAGTATTCCCCTTTGAATAAGGACACTGGTCATATTGGATTAGGAACCATCCTACTCCAAATGACCTCATCCTAACTAATTACATCTGCAATGATCCTAGTTTCAGATAAGGTCACTTTCTGAGGTACTGGGGGTTAGAATACTGACATATGAATGGAGAGGGGCACGATTCAGTATGAAATGCTTAGTTATCCTTACTACCTATAAAGCACAAAGATATGAAGCATATTACTGAGCTCCTTAGTAGTCACAGGATATATTGTTTTTTCACATTAATATAAAATATTATTTAAAACATTACCTGGTCAATGTCTGATGTATTGGCCATACTGAAATAAAATTCTGAGCTTTGTGAATTAAAAAGGAACATTCGTTTACAGAAGGAAAGTGAATCCTCTGTTTCATCTGAGAACACTTTACTAAATCAAATTTAGTGATTTGCTGAGTTTCCTGGTATGGTAATTCGAGTGTTTAAAAGTGTTTTCTCAATTAGCTACTAAAAAGCATTTAATTTTACATAAAGCAGCTTCCTCTTTAGAGCTTTAATTAAAAGTCAGTATTCAATTATTTATGTACCACTCAGGGTATCAGATGATTTAGAAGGAATAGCAAGTAACATTCCACAGATTTGGGCTCATTTAAAATATGTTTGAAATAGCATATATATGATAACATTTAAAGTATGATTATGACCTTCCTTATTTGACTTTGTTATCTGTTGGCCTTTACAGATCTCTGATGAGATCAAAAGGCAAGAAGATGTTGGAAATATTTTGAATACTCAAAAGTCCAGAGAAATTTGAAGCTCAGAAAGTTGTACCAGCTTGCAGGAGGACAATTAGATTGAGACATCACTTTAAGAGTGAAGTAATAATCATGCTGAAAGAAAGAAGACTTGGTTACCTAATGCAAAAGGATGCCTGCACCTCCTTGGTGACCAAGCAGGATCTGGGGGCATTACACTCTCCCCAATCTGGGGACCTCCAGCCCTAACCAGCTGCCTTAGACACTTCTGAAACAAGAGGAGTTGAAGGGCATTTCCATGGTTCCCCAAACAATGAGTGATGTAATACTCATCACTCCACTCTGATACCTTAATATCTACTGCAGTAAACAGCTACCAAGGGTGACGCTGCCCAGCATGGACAAGCTGCCCAGGGAGGAACTGCAAGAATTGTATCCCAGATGGAAGCAGTTCAGTTCAGTTCAGTTCAGTCGCTCAGTCTCATCCAACTCTTTGTGACCCCATGAATCGCAGCACGCCAGGCCTCCCTGTCCATCACCAACTCCCGGAGTTCACTCAGACTCACGTCCATCGAGTCCGTGATGCCATCCAGCCATCTCATCCTCGGTCGTCCCCTTCTCCTCCTGCCCCCAATCCCTCCCAGCATCAGGGTCTTTTCCAATGAGTCAACTCTTCGCATGAGGTGGCCAAAGTACTGGAGCTCCAGCTTT